>OZ026588.1:9006110-9361110 GCA_964020215.1 Aurelia sp. 3 sensu Dawson et al. (2005) | reverse complement strand
TCTGATTGAACGGCTAACATACAATTTTTGACTGTTTCTAGTTGATATTGGTCGCTCCTTTCACATTTTACAACGGATATTTTTGAGAAAATCCCTCTAGCAAACCTAAAAATGCGCTAAAATCATGTCCCAATTCCCTAGATAATTTCCAAACTGAAAAATATTCGCCATGACTTGGGTCTATGTCTCACAAAACATTGGGTGATCGACGTTCATCCTGGCTAGCGCAAAGCGAGCTGAAAGTGCAGCTCGAGGCAGAACGTTTCCATGTGATAACTGATATCTATATACAAGTATTTGACCGTGGTGGAGTGATTAAATTTCAACTCGGTTAAACGGGTTGAAACTCCCCTGTAAACAGGGCTTTGCACTTGCCTTTGACACCCGAGCCAAAGATTATCATATTTTGACGATAGCCAAACTTTTCTTCTTGTTAAAAACCCACTGCTAGGTACCCCAGGCTCTAGAATCTCTGAAGATTTAGAGAAGAAAGTGACGATAGCCTGGTGTAAGGAAACACGATAGCGCCTTGAAGGGGGGTTTTTTTGAAGGGTTTGCTCTGCATATTTGCCTTGCTGCTTTTTTGCTAAGTTCCTACAAGTTGTTGATATCTCACGGATCGTAACGTTAGCAGATGATATAAGATCTTTTGACGAAACCGCGTTTCGGATAGAAATTGCGGCATGACTTTCGGCATGGGATATACAAGCAACTAAACATATCCGCTGATTCCAAAAGACATGATTTCCTACTCCAAAGGGAATCTGCTAATTTGCGGCAACAATTTTTTTGTGAAATCGAAGTTCCTCTTACTGATTAGCTAAGCTGTCAGCAGTGGGTAAGGAAGTCTTCCACAAAGGGATTCCACAAGCAATTATCTCTGTCGTCGCCTACGGTCTTTTAGGTAATTATCGCCCCCCTGCTTCGGGCTACTAGCCCATTATCTACAGTAGGCTAGCAGCCTGAATGTGATGCGCCGCAGTGTTGTGACCCTCTGACTTGGCAGCTGGAACAATGAGGCAGACAGGCTTTCATCACAGGTAGGGCCTCACCAATTGAGCGTCACGACAAAGGATCGCGGCCTTAATTTGGTCTTGCACAAACAAACTTCTTTTATGCGTGTTGCACAATTTAAATTGACAATTAAACAAATAAAGTATTAGTAAAACAGAGCTTTGCAATATATGGCGTTTCGAGCCCGAAACGTCGTATATTACAAGGTCTGTTCGTAGCGCAATTACTAATACTTCATTTGTTTCGTTATCGATTTGGCCTTTTCTACATCTGCGATCCCAGCATTTGGTGCCAAAAAACGGCAAGACTATCTTCACTTCCACTTAACTTTGGACCAAGCCTTTAGACTATTTTGTATCTCGTAATAATGTATCGGCAAGTACTAAAATATGTTATCATGGATTATGCACTGTTTTCAAGGAGTGCTAACTTGCCTTGGATGCAGAAATACATATTGCTAAGATTTTGATGAGTTGAATTTCAAGCTTCAAAAAGGGATGGGTAGTTCTATAACGTTCTATTAAGTTATAACTTCAAAACATTTAGACCTTGTTTATACGATAATTTGAAAACGGCAGAACATATGCTGCAATGGAAAATGGGCTCCGGTAGAACTTGAAAACGGCCCAAAAAAACTGTTTTCATTTGAAGTCCACACATTGCCGGTAAAATTTTATGCTAATTACTTAGGCAATGGCAACTGACGCCAACATCAACCGAGATACATAAAACAATGAGAAGAGAACAATAAGGACAATAGGAAGCATAGAAAAATTTCAGTCTCGAGATGAAAGCGGCATAAAATTCTATCGGCAAAGCGCGTATGATGCCAGTAGAATTGACAAACGGCATACTTACAAACTTTGGCATTTTACTAATCGCCACAAAATTCTGCCGGCAGAAGTTGGAAATTCTTTTGGAATCATGAGACAGGAGCCAAACATGGCATATTTTTTATCCCCACCGTTTTCAAATTCTACCTTTATCATGTTAACGGAGAAAAGCATAATGATCCTCATGTGGGAAGGAAAGCAAATGACAAATATCCCGTCTTAGTTACTTATTCAAGCACTGCTAGTAGTTCATTGCTGTGATTGTCACCATTCTGAAGCTGGACACTGAAGGAATATCATCCGGAGTCTAAGCCTTTTTCCAAGCTCAACTGATTGGAAGAGAACCCTCTCCAAAGAACAAATCAATTGAGTCTGCACGAATGCTACCTGAACCTGCAGTCTGCAATCAACCGCATTTCACATTATAAGACCGACAGAAAATCGACTGGACTAATTATTGACTTAGAAACCCGTCGCTTTCAATCAAAATCCTATAGCAACAACTACTTATTGACAAAAAGACGATAGATTTACATTCCATTTACATGAAATACTTGTTAAATTTCGCAATCTATGTTTGAAATAAAAATACATTAACACGTTTAACTTCCCCATCGGATTAGACACATGTTTATGGAATAAGATTTTCTCAGCAGTTTATGACGACATGTCATAGAAAAAAGTAAACAACCCTTGTTCAAGTTTGAAATTATCAAAACAAAGTCAGAAATACACATCTGACGATTCCTGGTCCTAAGAGACATTAAGTCCTTTAATTTCCATGTACTAGCGAGCCTAAGCCAGGGCAGGAGGTACTTAGTGTATTTGTCCGACGGGAATGTGCCGTTTTTTCACGATATTGTTTGATCTATTCTTAAAATAAGGCAATTTTTCTGAAGCCGGTTGTCAAAACAGGTCGAAGGGGAAATTTTGCTAGATCGTGTTGCTATTTAGTCCAGTCTTTGTGTTCTGCAGAATACTTTTCGCTGACTTTTTCTGGAATCGGCTATCATTTGAAGGAAAAATTCTGGGGACTGGTAACAAACTTTAGTCGTAGGCACACCCCAGGACAAATTTAGGTCAAGTACTTCCCAGGCATCCAAGACCAAACTAATGAGTTTGTGGTGCTTTGATTTTTACTTGCTCCACAAGGAGCTCAAGAGAATTCAGTGAATCAGTCAATAAATGGCCAACTCCTACCTCAGAACCTGAGTTGTAGCAATAGAGTTACCCACTCTTTTTTTACTATTATTATTAAATTCTTTATAGTTGGTATTTACAATAGCTAAAAATAGCTAATTCAAACCAACTAGGTATCTAAAAAGGAAAATTTACAATAATATAAAGAAAATAAGTATATTTAACATCGATTTACATGACTTAAAAAATTACTGTTTGCGGAGGGATTTCCAAGATATTGTTTCTAATAGCAATTTTTGCATGTACAATTTTCACCCTTCCATTCTTTTATCGATCTTTTGAAATATACAAAAGATGGTGAGCTTTTTATAGCGTCAGGTAGGCTGTTCCAGAGAATGCTACCCCTAAAGGTCAACGAACTGGTCCCATAAGTTGTCGTTTTTACTTGTGGTAGCATTAGCAGTGAACCTGTATCACTCGTAAATGATACAGCTCCTAATGTTTACAACTGTAGCTCATAAACCTCAGGTTCGAAAATTTCATAATGACCACCACGTCTATCTGCATCGGGACAGTCAGCCAAATGTTAAGTCAAAACATAGGGGTACCTTTGGCTACTTATGTATCGAGATGTATCGAGATGTATGGAGGAATCGATGTATCGAGATGTATCGAGATGTATCGAGATGTATCGAGGAATCAAGGTATCGAGGTGTATCGAGATGTATCGAGGAATCGATGCATGGAGATGTATCAACATGTATCGAGGTGTATCGAGATGTATCGAGATGTATCGATGTATCGAGATGTATCGAGAATTGTTCCGTATGGTGGAGCTGTGGGGTGACCAGACTGCAAACCCTACAAAAGCTGCAGAATCGATCAGCAAGGATTGTTACAAGAAGTAAGTTTGATTCATCTGCTAGGCTTTTGATACAAAATCTAAAATGGCTAACTATTAGTGATATCATTTGAAGTGAAACTGCCACAGCCATATACAAATTGCTAAATGGTCTTGCCCCAAAATATCTTTCCAAAATGTTCGTCATAACTTCTACCTGAAATATCAGGCAACTGCAAAATACGGAAACTAATCTTTTAGTACCTACGAGGAAAACAAGCAATGGGAAAAAGGTATATCTTTTTTGTGGATTTAAACTATGGGATCAGCTTGAAAGAGATGCAAAACAAGCACCCTCCCTTGCCACTTTCAAACGAAGATTGAAAGAAACATCTTCCTCATACTGATAATAATGAATTTCTTTTTTCTAATTTTTGTTTTCAGTTACATTGTCATTTTAGGCCCCGTTTACACGGGATCGGATCCAAACGGGCTCGGATCCATTTGGATCCGATCCACTTTCTGAGGGGCGTTTACACGGGATCGGATCCAGAATTGTTGGCGTTTACACGAGATCGGATCCATTTGGATTTTATGAACTCTTAGCAGCGCTCTCCTGAACCTTTTCTCTTATTTCAATCAGATCCTTTGAGATTTTGCACTCTAATAGACTCTTTCTCATCTCTGATTCCCCTCTTTGAAATGTCAACAAAGGATTTCAGTTTAATCGTGTCATTTCCTATCCGTACCAGTTTGGATCCGATCCTACCCGTTTAAACGAGACCTTTTTGGGATCGGATCCAAACGGGATCACCTTCGAAAGTGATCCCGTTTGGGTACGGATAGCAGATCCAGATGGGTTCGGATCCGTTGAGTCTCGTGTAAACGCAAGGCCTATCCGTTACACTTTGGGTACGGATCCATTTGGATCCGATCTCGTGTAAACGGGGCCTTAATGTTGTTCAATTATTTGCCACGGTCCCCTGAAAAGCAGTCCTCTAAGGACTGACGGGGCTACCATGCATAAAAAAGTAATAGAGAAATAGAATAGGCATTACAGTAGTTTGCCGTTTTCCATCCATCCAGCGAACCATCCATCAATCAATCCATCAATCAAGCCGTCCATAGCTCTACTTTCATCAGAGAAGACAGATCTGTAACAAAAGCAACGGTTGCCTATGATTGACACGACACCACAAAGGGATTAGCGCTGGCATACAAAAGAAATTATCCAACCGTCAGTGAAAAGCACAAATGTAAACAACCAGAACGAAAAAGATCTGAAAAGTCTGAAAGCTGGGTAGCTGTCTCACTCGATGTGCGCAAGGTTTGTATTGTTTCGTGGTTGTGACTGTTGTTATATTTGCAAGACCCTGGCCCCCCGGAATCATCACTTAGAATTAAGACATGAGGCCGACAACTAAAATGACGTCATCATTACGTTTACTCTGAGTACAGTACTTATCTGGATTGCTTAAGGGGCATTCCTTGGAAAAACAACAGTTATCGGTGAACTGCGTTGTTTGCGTTCAATATGAACATGCATATTAGTATCAAAATTTCCTAATATTGCTCCAACTTAGATAGATAAGGCTCAAAACCGACCACAAACGGTAGACCGAGAACTGAGCCATATCCTCGCATTTGAATCCAAGACAGAAAACGGGAACTGTCGGTAAGGCCGATAAATCCTCTTGCCCATAGGCAGCCGTGGACACATGAATGAACGACTGGGGTTTTCGAAAAGGCTACAACGCCCAGCACGCTCTCGTAAGGCTCTTAGAAAAATTTAAAATTAGCCTTGATGAAGGTGGTAAGGCAGGGGCTGTATTGATGGATCTCTCCAAGGCATTTGATTGTATCAGACATGACCTATTGATTGCAAAATTGCACGCCTATGGCTTCTCTCGCGAAGCATTAACACTAATTAACAATTACCTCACAAATAGACAACAAAGAGTTGAAGTGAATGGGTCATTCAGTTCTTGGAAAAGCGTAGCACACGGTGTTCCACAGGGGTCAGTCTTAGGGCCTCTGCTATTCAACATCTACATTAATGATCTTTTGCTCTTTATTCAAGACTCGGATATATGTAATTATGCAGATGATACTACAATCTATACCTGCAATAAGAACCTTGACAACATAGTTCATAAGCTTGAAAATGATTCTACTATAGCTTTAAAATGGTTTGCTGACAACTTTATGAAATTAGATGCAGATAAATGCCATTTGTTGGTTCTTGGGCAGAGATGTGACGATTCTGTTACTGTTAGGATTGGAAGTACTAACGTTGTAAATAGCTATGAAGAGAAACTACTGGGAGTTCAAATTGATAGTAAACTATCCTTCGATAACCATGTTTCCAAACTGTGCCAGAAGGCTAGCAATAAAATTTGTGCGCTTGCTCGCATATCACCATATGTGGATCAGAGAAAGTTGAGAACTCTCATGAGGGCATTTATTACCAGTCAATTTCAATACTGTCCTTTAATCTGGATGTTTCACGGCAGGCAGCTCAACAAAAAATTAACAAAATACAGGAAAGGGCTTTGAGAATAACTTATAAGGATGACGAATCTACCTATAGCGAACTATTGGAAAAGGACTGTGCCGTTACTATTCATACAAAGAACCTTCAATTACTTATGACTGAGATGTACAAAACCAGAAATGACCTCAATCCTTCTTACATGCAGGAGATTTTCTGTGAAAATGAAAGTCATTACAATTTGCGTAACAATAACGAATTCGTTTAACCTAGGGTGAGATCGGTCGGAAATGGCACAGAAAGCGTCAGATTTAAAGGTCCGCAACTATGGCAAATGTTGCCGCAAACAATACGAAACTCAGGATCCCTTGCTCAGTTTAAATCAAATATAAAAAATTGGAAGGGAGAAAATTGTCCATGCAAGCTGTGTCGCACTTTCATTCCGAACTTGGGCTTTTTATGATGTTTTTAGAAATTTGTTTGATTGTATACTTTGATGAATTGTAAATAGTTTTAAATAATTTTGTATCTTTTATCCACACTTTGTAATACATTTTTAGCGTTGGAATTAATTAGCTAAATATTCTAGCTATGAGTTATTTTGTTGCCAACGGTAAATAAATTGATAATAATGATAATAATAATAATAATAATAATAATAATAATAATAATAATAATAATAATAATAATAATAATAATAATAATTATAATAATAATAATAATAATAATAATAATAATAGTAATAATAATATTAATAATAAAAAACACAACTGTTAAAAACCAGACGTTTCGATTATCAAATCTTCATCAGTGCTTTACAATAAAAACAGCCAAGTATTTATAGGAAACAATGTTTACATGCAATTGTTTTTCATCTAGCTTAAGCGGTTCTAAAATCGACAAGGGACTAGAATCCATGCTGTCAGAAACTAGGACACTGGAATCTACGGGGACTCCTAACAATATACACCCTCCAAGGACCTGCTTTTTGTAAAATTGCTAAATCCCTGATGGCGAGATGGAGACTCCAAAATACCATTAAAGGATCTGCTTTTCGTAAATTGCTAAATCCCTAATGGCTAGATAGAGACTCGAAAATACCCCCAAAGAACCGCTTAAGCTAGATGAAAAACAATTGCATGTAAACATTGTTTCCTATAAATACTTGGCTGTTTTTATTGTAAAGTACTGATGAAGATTTGATAATCGAAACGTCTGGTTTTTAACAGTTGTGTTTTTTATTTTTACTTTTCTGTTAATTTTTGAGGATGGTTTAGTTTAGATAATATTAATAATGATAATAATAATAATAATAATAATAATTTTGCATGTGGCGTTAGGGTGGAATCCCCTATCAAGTCATTCAAGATTCAGCAATTTGCGAATCATTGAAAGGTCATATGGGAGGGCTGCGGGGTTGCCGGCTGGATTCCTCGGAGGTTTGGTCTGTGATTTATCTGGTCTCAAAGGGGAAATAATTGCTAATCAGCCAAACATTTCATTTTCTTGTTTACGCTTGGAGCCTGGATCGCGCTGGGTCTCTTGGGTCGTTGGGTTGCTCGGGGGGACTCAGGGGAGAAGGACTCAGAGTTTGAGTCCTTTGTCGTTGGGTCCTTCTGGGCGGCCTTGGCGGCCCGGGGGACCTGGTGTGCACCAGGCTTCAAACACTTCGAACTCAAACGTGATTTTTCACTCTCACTTGAATTTAATTTCAATAGCAGTCATGTTTACTAAGGATGGGGCTCTTTTTTACAAAATGTAATTGTAATTTTATTTTTAAGTTAGGTTGTTTATCATGTATTATAAATTCTCGGTTGTCCTTTGGAAAGTTTGTGCTGAAGAAGATTTTTATCGAAACGTCCGAATTTTATCAGTTGTGTTTTCTTTTTAATTTTTTCTGTTAATTTTTGATGGTGGTTCCGTCTATAATAATAATAATGATGATAATAATAATAATAATAATAATAATAATAATAATAATAATAATAATAATAATAATAATAATAATAATAATAATAATAATAATAATAATAATAAGGGACGAGGCCAACAGTTGGCTATGGGTTCAGAAAGGGTTTCTGAAGAAGGAAACAGAAGGACTGATCATGGCTGCACAGGATCAAGCAATTAGGACGAATTGGATAAGACACAACATTGACAAAGAAGACATTTCGCCGTCGTGTAGGTTATGTGGGGAAGGAGATGAGACTGTCAGCCATATAGTATCAGAATGTAAAGAGTTGGCTCAGAACGATTATAAAAAAGCAAGGCATGACAAAGTTGCTGCTATCTTGCACTGGCAGATGTGCCAGAAATATGGATTTCCCACCGCTGCAAAGAGCTACGAACATTTCGTAGATAAAGAAATGTCTGTCTTAGAAAATGAAAAGGTCAAACTATTATGGGACTTTTCCATTCAAACAGAAATAAAAATTGACCAAAACAAACCTGACATAGTTCTGCTGGATAAGAAAGAAAAAACATGCTACGTTATTGATGTGGCATGCCCTTTCGATACAAGAGTTGAAAAGAAGGAGAAAGAAAAGTTTGAGCATTATACGGATCTGAAGTATGAACTTCTCAAAGTTTGGAACACGGAAGTAACAAAAGTATACATAATACCAATTGTCATTGGTGCTTTAGGAATAGTCACCAAGAATGTTGCAAAATATCTTGAAAAGATTAATTTCAAACCAGGATTAGATCCTCTGCAGAAAGCTTGTTTGTTGGGTACTGCCAGAATAATTAGAAAAGTTTTGGACTACAACAGATAGGATGAAATAGAACACTAGAAGAAAAGAAATGACAGTTTAGCAAGAAAGACTAAAGATCTATTATCTCAAGCCACGGGAGGTGGCCTGATCATAGACAAACCACTGGTATATCATCAAGACCATGAGAAGAGTTGAATAATAATAATAATAATAATGGATGTGGTTAAAGGATGGCACGTTGAAAAGGGAGACAGAAACATTGATAATGGCAGCTCAAGAGCAGGCAATCAGAACTAATTTGATCAAGGCAAAGATAGACAAGACCCAACAAGAAAGTAAGTGCAGAATGTGCGGTCAAGCTGACGAAAGTGTCAATCATATTCTGAGCGAGTGCAGTAAAATGGCACAAAAGGAATATAAACGTCGACACGACTGGGTTGGGAAGAAAGTGCATTGGGAAGTCAGTAAACGGTGTGGATTTGATGTTAACGAGAAATGGTACGAGCATGAGCCAGATGCAGTCAGTGAGAACAATGATTTCCACATTCTGTGGGATTTTGAAGTGCAAACAGACCATGTGATTGAAGCGAGAAGGCCTGACATGATCGTGACAGACAAGAAGAACAATACATGCAAGATAATTGACTTCGCAGTGCCTTATGATAGCAGGGTAGATGCAAAGGAAATGGAAAAAATTGAAAAATATCAAGATTTAGCCAGGGAGCTTCGAAAGATTTGGAACAAACAAGTCAAAGTCATCCCTATCATAATTGGAGCTTTAGGAACAACTCCAAAACTTTTGAGAAAGAGACTGGAGGACATTGGCATCGAAACAAAGATAGTGGAATTGCAGAAGAGTGCAATCTTGTATTCTGGAAGGATCCTCAGGAAAGTTCTTGAGATTTGAGAAGACTTGTTGTCACCGAACCTCAAGGAAAAAGATCTCTACTGACTTAGACAGTATGCGATATGACGATAATAATAATAATAATGATAATAATAATAATGATAATAATAATAATATTTTTTTATTTTTTTTTTATTTGGAGACTAAAGAAGAAGAACTGCTGAGAGAGGTCTCACGAGAACAAATTTTGGAATTCAATGGAAGCCCTCAGGACAAGAAGAAAACAATGTTAAAGGACAGACAAATGAAATACGAAAGTAAAAATCTACATGGAGCATTTGAAAGAAAAACGAAAGAAATAAAGGACAGTGTGGAAAGTTGGACTTGGTTGAAGAAAGGATATTTAAAAACGGAGACAGAAGGGATGCTAATGGCGGCCCAGGATCAGGCAATTAGGACAAGATGGGTTCAGAAAAATATCGATAGGATGGATATCATTGAAACTTGTAGGATGTGCGGAGACAAAGAAGAAACCATCAGCCACATTGTCTCTGAATGTAAACAATTAGCCCAGAAAGAATATAAAGTTAGTAGACATGATAAGGTTGCTGCTATACTACATTGGGACATTTGCAAGAAAAATGGATTCGAATGTGGTGATAAAAGTTATGAACACGTCGTAGATAGTGAGAAAAAGGTTTTGGAGAATGAAGATATTAAGGCCTGGCCAAACGACTCAACTTTTCACTCAACATTTCAGTGAACAATGTTGAGTAATGTTGAGTGTTGTTGAGCGTTGTTGAGTGGGGGGTGGCCAAACGACTGAACTTTTCACTCAACATTTGACTCAACATCTTGAAGTGCGAACGCGGTCGGGGCTTGGAACTCAGGCTGGCCGCAATCAGGAGTCTGGAATGCAGTTTGCAAATCGAAATTAAATTCTGCCGCTTTGCTTTTGGGCATAAGGCAAGCGTGGAAAGCATACAGAGAAAATGGCTTTACCTGGGAATCATGGTACTAGCGAACGTAAAATAGCTGCCATCCTAGCTATCAAAGAGCTCACTAATGAAGGTAAAGCTCACTGCCAGTGCTTTTGGCGGCAAAGGTCAAGCGTTTCTGCGCTTGCGCGCATTCAACTTTGTTGAGTGCCTGGCCAAACGACTCAACATCGCTCAACAACAGGTCAGAACAATGGAAATTTAATCCTGTTCACTCAACATTTTTGACCAAGATCAAACTTCGCTCAACAACGCTCAACATCGCTCAACAACGCTCAACAAGGTGGCCAAACGACTCAACTTTTCACTCAACATTTCACTCAACTTTGTTGACTCAACTTTGTTGAGTCGTTTGGCCGGGGCTTTAAGGTTTTGTGGGATTTTCCAATTCAAACCGACAAGAAATTGGATCATAACAGGCCAGATATCACAATGATTGACAAGAGAAACAAAGTATGTTGGCTAATTGATGTAGCATGTCCATTTGACACAAGAATAGACAAGAAAGAAAATGAAAAGATAGAAGCGTATACAGAGCTGAAATATGAAGTTCTGAAAATATGGCGGACGGAAGTGCAGAAAGTCTTCATAGTCCCAATCATCATTGGAGCACTGGGATCAGTCACAAAAAAGCTTAGAAAGAACTTAGAAATGATCAACTTCGTCAAAGGAGTGGAGCCATTGCAGAAAGCTTGTCTACTGGGAACAGCTAGAATTATCAGAAAAGTGTTGGACTTTGAAAGCTAAAGAGACAAATGACTTGCTATCTAAAGCTGCGGGAGGTGGCCTGATAGCAAGATGAACCCAGTTGAATTGTATGGACTGTGAAGTTGCAAATAATAATAATAATAATAATAATAATAATAATAACAATAATAATAATAATAATAATAATAATAATAATAATAATAATAATAATAATAATAATAATAATAATAATAATAATAATAATGCCACAGGACAGTCAAACTCAATTCAAACAGCAACGCACAACGAACCCATTAAGACTCGCCAACGACCACTTGACGGACAATAACGAAAATATGCATCCTTTGTTCGCCAGCAACCACACGTGAAAATGATAGCGTATTAAAATTGAAACTGGTCTCATTATCTCACGTTTAAGAAGTGCAATCGACGAAAGGAAAACGATTTTCGAGGGCTGACATAATCTGCTTTTCGATTGGGATAATGATATGAATTTTTGCAAGCATTTGATTGTCGCTGAATGTCCCTTTAAGAGAAGATATCACGATATCCCGAAACAAGAGGCTTAGATCGAGAACTCTGAAGCTTAAATCTCAGTTATTTTCAATGTTTTTGATCCGAAAATACAAGGATAATTTTATTCTAGCCTGTGAATAGGCCGCAAAAATATGAGGCCGATCAGCCTGTCCACAGGCTAATTTTATTCCATCCGGCCTCTGTTTCTGGTGTATACATGACCAGCTAAAGTCCTGCCTAGGTGCGATATCCCATCCCATGCAGACATGTACGTGGTTTGTCAATTTGCGCACTTTGGTGTCTGAAGATAAGGATGAATTTTCTCAATAATGAAATAGTGGGATTTTGAATTTCATTATCGTTTACATGAAATAGCTTCAAAGTTGATATATCAACAGAATTTACAATCAAAATTGGAAGACAAACGATTATGTAAAATGTAACGATCGAATAAGATTTACTTATCTGATATAAGATTCTAGAGGATCGTTCGCAATCCAGAGTTGCAGCGTATTGGATGAATGTCATCTTTGCGAATCCAACTTTGGACGCTCTTCAAGTAATCTGTACAAGTCGGCCAAACTGAAATAACAGAAGAATTTTAAGTGAAACATGCTCAAACATTCACGAGGTTTAATTTTTTCAAATCATAAAAAGGAGGGTGTAAAACTTCTATTACAACTTCGTTTCCATTGAATGGCTTTAGAAGGAATTGCTGTAAACATGCGGTGAAATTTTTCTATCTCTTGACCATGGTCAAATGGCGGCAATTTTGATTGTTTTTGAAAAAATTCATGGAAAATTCTGAACAAGGTAATATCGCAAACACGTGGACGTACAATAAACTAGTAACCTGCCGTGAAGAAGCACTATCAACTCCTGTACAATTATCAAAATATGGGAGAAACCTGTAACAAGAGAGAAAACTATTAAACCTGCAAGAACATTAAGTAATCACTTACCAACAACGTTATTATACCAAATCATTACACCAAATGCGCGTTTCGTCGAACACTCTTCGGTCTGGTTCAGTGGCTCAGGTGTGATGTTCACGCTATACTCAAATGCCTTTTGTTCTGTTCGGTATAAAACAGTCCGGTGGTGTCATTTATCTGTTCTTCGCATGAACCAAACTGAAGAATGTGTGGCGAATGCGTATTTGGTGTAATAATTTGGTATCATAACGTTGTTGGTAAGTAATTACTTGGTTTTTCTTGCAGGTTTAATAGTTTTCTCCCTAGTCACAGGTTTATTGCAGCGCTAGCTGAAATATATATCAAAACAATCAGCAAGGTGCGATATCGCTGTCTCTTTCTTTCTTTCTGTCGTTTTGTGGTCAAATCAATTCAGTGCCAGTCTCATCTCCAGAGTGAGTTTGTTGCTCTGCCTCTACTCAGGGATCCGCGCGGAAATTCCGCGCGGAGTCAACTCCGCACGGTTTTGCGCGTAGTAAATGGCTTCAGGGTGTCAAAATTCGATGTAAAACCACATACTTTACCTATTTTGATCATCATTTGCAATTTATTTCCGACATTCGAAGAATAATGAGCCATTTCATGTTGGAAGCTGCGAGAAGAAAGCTCCTCTGTTTGCAACTTAGGCCCATTTTCGCCCCAAACAAACCGTGCTTTTTTCACATTACCACTCTTGCTAACCCCAGATTATTGTTCAGATACCTTCAAAAAAGCTTAAATAAGGTCCTTAAAGTGTTTGTTTTGAGCTTCTCAATTTATCCACAGCAGAATTATTTCCAGAGCAACGGCCATTCCATCGATTCCATTATAGCAAACCGTGTTCAGCATCTTGATCAGCGCATGACGTGAGAACATATAATATTTCAAAAGAATCAGCAAGCTGTGAAGTCTCTCCGAGTCTCTCTTTGTGTCAGTTTGTGAAAACATCACAATCCTGCTATTTGATTTGCTCCAAATAACCTATTTTTATCACAAAATAACAAAAACATCAGAGGCGCTGTTATCAAGAATGAATGAATGAATCATTATCAAGAATGAATGAATCATTATCTAGAATGAATGCGTGTTTGTGTGACTTCGTCATGGTCTTCAGACAGTGGGCAGGAAGAGTGGCAAAAACAGACTGAACTGGTTGCGTACACAGGGGAGGGGGGCAAAGGCATCTTGTAATATCAGCAGAATGAGAAAGGCCTATTTCTGTTATTCCATTTTATATGATGGTGCAGTTTGTTCGCATTTCTCAAAACGCTGCACTCACTAACTAAAGTTATTGCTAGTCCTATATTATGATTATTGTTCTTTTACAGTAGTTGATAGCGTTTCCTTACAGGTTACAAGTTTATAGTACGTCCATGGGTTTATTATGATGAGTCCGCAATATAAGGCTGTACCGGGTGAGCCAGAGAAAAGTTCCCACTTTTGAAACTTCATATCACCAAGACTACTTCACAGATTTGAATCATTCAAATTCTAATTAAAAGCCGAAAGATTCAAGTATTTTCGCGATTTTTCTCGATGTCCTACCAGCACTACCGGGTGAGTCAATAAAAACGCATGACGTTTGAAAAATCCTGATCCCTGAATATCAAAGCAATGATGTTGAAAACTGTCTTGTTTTATCCTCGATATGTCAAATTAGGTTCAGTAATTTACTCGGCTTTAATCGGTCATTCCTTCCCGTCGAAATAGGAGACTTTTTCAGAAAACCACTTTCGAGAACCTGCAAAAACGAGCGAAAACAGCAAGCAAAATTTCCCTTTGTTCTCCTTCCTAGCAATAATGACTCTTGGATATGCTCATGTATTTTGTCCTCATGGGATAATGGAATCCCCCAGAAAAAGTTATTCACACTAGGGGGAAGACGTTTCAACCGACCAAAACGAAAGCACGTGCTAAAGCGTGCTGAAAGTCATCGCTGTGAGGTAAACACATTAGGGACTTTTGCTTGTAATTTAGCATATTTTTCAAGGTTTCTCAAA
Organism: Aurelia sp. 3 sensu Dawson et al. (2005); assembly: GCA_964020215.1. Taxonomy (NCBI): domain Eukaryota; kingdom Metazoa; phylum Cnidaria; class Scyphozoa; order Semaeostomeae; family Ulmaridae; genus Aurelia; species Aurelia sp. 3 sensu Dawson et al. (2005). The sequence goes on along the minus strand of OZ026588.1, from coordinate 9,346,055 downwards.
GGGACTCATTTGGAAAATTGCCCACAGAATCTGAACGGAGTGACCGATTTCAGCCAGAAAAATTTCTAAAAATAATTGAAAATGTTAGCTATTTAATCAAATATTGCAAAATATCATTGCTTATATATTCAAGGAGCAGTAGCCTTTAAAACGCCGGGCCTTTTTTTTACTCATCCGGTAGAAGTATTGGTAAAATCAACTACATAAAGATTTCATGGCTGCAAAAGGACGGCAAAAAGGGTCTAAAACATCGATCAAATCGTTAAGATTCTATTCACATTGACCAATAGGCAATGGGCGTTTCACCTCCCTCAAGTGGTATAAGACATCGATTTTCAAACAAATACAGAAGATTTTCAATCCCATGGCAATTAATGTGCGGAGGATATCTCTCACCCATGAGAAGTTGTATTTCCTTCATTATTCTATGCAAGGAGTCATTTATGCTTTGATCGATGTTTTTGGCCATTTTTCAGTCATTTTGCAACCATGACTTATTTGTAAAGTTGAATTTGCCTATATTTGTAATACCCGTGAGACAAGTAAAGAGAAAAATAAAAAAATACTTCAATCTTTTGGCGCTTAACTAGGATTGGAATCATTCAACTCTGTGAAATACTCTTGCTTTTATGAATGTTCAAAAATGAGAGCTTTTTTCTGGCTCACCCAGTATATCGAAAAATGTTCATGGTAGATTTGCAGAACAGTACCCTAAGTTCCTTTCAAGCATTTTCATTTAAAGAAAAATGTGATAGAATTTACACCCACCTTTCAAAAGATCTTAGGCCTTTGCTCTCAAACTCAAACACATGGGATTCAGCTCTTTGACGTAACAATAGGATCAAGAAATCACTTTTTACAACCTGTCTATTTCGAAAATAAGCAACTTAATTCTTTTATACATTGCTGGGGAAAACGTCTCTGGTTGAAAACAATTTTTGATCTTCATAGATGTCTTCCCTGTATGAGGCAAGGTCTATGAAGAAAAGGGCAACATGTTTGCGAGAATGTATCGTCCTAATCTTAGGGTCTGTTTGAATGAGGAAAGACAGTTCATTTCATTTTGATTTATTTCAAAAGGGTAAATACATTCATTGTATATAGAAAACTACTGTTTTACAATGTGCCCTGCTTAAAAACTTAACTTGCTTAATTACATGAGTTATTACAAAACAGTTTTAAAATCCAATATTTAAGAAAAAGATATAAAAAGAAAGGGGACTCTGAAGTCAAAAGTATGTGCCGAACGTTGATTTAGATCATCAACCTCTTTGATCTTTCAACAACATTTTAAATTTCGTTTTGAAACCAGCTAGCGAAGGAACAGTTTTGACTTCATGGCTCAACTGATTCCAAACAGTAACTCCTCGAAAAGCTCCGCTGCCCATTTCAGGTTTGCACAGTGGAATTCTGAGGTCAGTACTGCTATTACGTAAGGTCCGATTGCAAAATCGGACAATTTGTGAAACATCGACTTCATCTAGGGAGGTGCAAGCCCATGCATGCCTGGGACTAACAGGCGACGTGTTTTCACATATTAACATACTCTTAGTGTTGCTACCGGGTGACCTAAAAAGGGTGACCCGACTCAGTCGGTTATAGAAAAATAAGTGAGAGCCCAATACACCTAATCGGCTAAGGTTTGTTTTACCCATTTCAAGTCCTGTGACCATACTCCTGGGCATTATAAGTATTATGCTACTTTTTACACTCATGGCAAAACTCTGCACGGTACGAAATATGTTAGAGAAATCAAAAGATGTTTTATCAAGAGATTGATCACATGACTTGAAATGGGTGTAAACAAACCTTAGCTGATTTGTTCTATGGAATGCTACAAACGTTGCTCTCGCGCTGAAAGACTACCCTACAATATGAGTATTTTTGTAATTCTTTCGGCCTGGTAAATTTCGTGAATTAAGAATTTTGCGGAAAAGGGCAAGTCTGAAATCCTCAAAAAGTAGTCAAAAACAGGGCATCGATTTACAGCCATTTCAGATCTTCAAAACAATGAGGAGCATGTTTTATTTCAGCCTGGGAATAGGCAACTCAGTCAGAGGTTTCCAGAGAAATCTTAAAGTCCCCAGGTTTCAGATCAGTGGAATTGCCATGGCAAATATACAGGAAATTACCCTAATGCTCCTTGCCAGCACTTTAATTCAAAGAAAAAACGTAATAGAAGTTTACATCCACCTTCTTAACGATTTGATTCCGATGCTAATATCTACGTATAAACTATGGGTTTCTTCGAAATTAATGCACGTTTAAGTCAAATACTTCATAAATGATGATGGTATTAAGTTTTCTGAAAATTTTCTTGAATTCTTGGAAAAGAAGGAAAACAATCTAACCCTGAGAATGCTGAAGATTTCAGAAAAATCCCACCACAGTAGAATTATAGTGACATAGCTAAAATTTCTTTCACGTCATTCAATCATTCAGTTTGTAGGGTGAGTGGCCGAGCGGCTTATGCAATTTCATCAGGTGACTAATGTTAAGGCTTATCTCCACCAGACGATTTACTGCACAATCGTCATAAAATTCGCGACGACACATGCGTAGAAGAAAATATCAGACCGCCGCATTGAAAAACTTCGCTGGACGAAACTTAGAAATGGTTTCTACTCTTCGTCTGGCCTGACAATTCTGTTCGCTGAATTCTTTGACCGATCAAATCGCAGGATTTCTCCAGCCTCGCTCAAATTCTATTTTGGAAAGCAGGACTTCCTTTCCACACTCTTGCGACGAAATCAAACCATGTGGAGATCAAAACAACCTTTTCGCCGCCAATTTTTGGGACGATCGTCCAGGAAATCGTCTAGTGGAGATCGTCCTTTAAGCTCGGTCTACACCAGAGCTATTATGTTGCAAATACACGTACAAACTATTTCATGCGTTGCTGAAAGCAATGCACACTCTTGAAATTTAGATCCAATCGCATCGAGGCAAATTAGGTTCCGGGATATATCTAAAAAGAATTGATGCCATTGTGAAAATGGTCTAAAAAGGCCTAAAGATATGGGTCACTGAATTTTTCATCAACATTTTAAAGATATAGAGCCTGTGCTAATTTTTGAGGATTTTCCGCCATCATCTTTACATTAGTCAAAGATTCAGTTGATAGACTCATACATCAAGTTAGGAATTCAACTTACTCTGTATTTTTAATGAGATCAAGAAATTTCTGAAACTGTCGAAACGAAGCTTCAATGTTTTCCAAAACATTGTCATCTTCCAATGCATCTAAGCCTAGATGATCTGTAAACAATAACAAAACATTGTAAACAAACGACAGCTTAACGTAAACAACTCTTGTTTTATTCTAAATCTTCATATTCATTTATACTGCGAGTATTGAACAAGAGAAATTCAATCTACTATTCGCATCATCTGGAAGCTTGTTATTGTAAACATTGAGACAGTGCAGCTGGTAATATTTGTACTAATGACACTTTTCAAAAAGGCTACGTGCATGCGCGCAGCACAACAGTTCTCACATGAAGCCTGCATAGGCTTGAAGTCATTACAGGGAATCGACATAGTTAAAAGCTGGCCCAGGCCAGGTCCAAAATATAATCCATTGTACTTGACAGCTTAGACGCATCCGGTTTCATTGTGTAGGTAAAGAAACAATGGATTTGTGGGCGTTTCTTTAGCTTATTTATAGCGGCCACGAGATACAGCTATGCCTATTCCCTTTAATTAAGGAGGATGAAATGTCTTGAAAGGAATTTGGCAGAGTTTTTCACACTGCAGCCTTATGTTGGTTGTGATGTCATCAAATTGTAAATCTACCAAATTTTCTCCGATTATTTGAAGCTGCGATGACTTCAATCACTTCATTTTGACTTTTCGTTTCATGTAATTTTGACTTATTTCAACAGGGTTGAATACATTCAGTAAATATAAATAAACTGACTTACAATGTGCCCGGCTTGAAAACACAAGTAGCCAAATTATACGGATAAATTACAAATCTACTTGAAGATCCAATAAATAAGAAAACGAAAAATATAGAAAAGAAAGGGACTCGGAAGTCAAATGAATGTGCTGGACGTTAAGTTAGATCATCGACCTCTTTGATCTTTCAAAAACGTTTTAAATCTCGCTTTGAAAGTAGCTAGCGATGGAGCAGTTTTGATTTCATGGCTCTACGTAATTCCAAACTTCACTTGAATTTATGTAGAAAGGAAAAACTTTGTAAATTGAAAATAATCAAGATATCGGAGAAGTTCATGGAAGAATCACATAAAAGCGCATAGGTTCTTGTCAAGCCTTTAAACTGAAAGAAAGGAATAATAGCTATTTCGGGCCAGCATAGGTTCCAAATCTTTAAAAAAGTAGGTGTAAAATTCAGTGACCTATGTCTTTAAACTGAATGGCTTCATACAAATGTTTGCTATTTTGCTGTCATTCTGTAGTTGGACTGTTCTGAAATCTTTAATTTTTCAGAGTTAAAATGCTCTTCTTCTTTTTCGAGAATACAAACAAAAATTTCCAAAAAAACTTCGAACCATCATAATTTCCAAACTCTTTAACGCAACATGAGAAACTTTCAAGGAAAACCATAGTTTATGGATGTCTACGTTTATGGATGGTATCAACCAAAAGTCTGTCACTTTGGTGGGTTATGATTTAGAAATTTGATGACGTCACATCCTCAAGTGAGCTGAAATATAAAATACGCCGTAATTTGAAAACTTTTCCAAATTTTCCAAACGTCCAACGGCAGAATTATGGGGGGGTCACTGGGGTTTTGCGGAAAGCGGATATCGGCCTATTTTCGGTGCGGAAATGCGGAAATTAAACATCATTTCCGCGGATTGCGGATATTTGTTGCATTTTTGCGGAATGCGGATATTTCTGCAAAGTTAATATTAGTTGCTAAAAAATCGCAGATTTGATGCTCATTTCGTCAAAATACTGTGTAACATTTACTTAAAGGCACTAAAACAAACGAAAACAATACATATCACAAAGATCTGAAGACAACAGCCACAAATAGCAACAGCAACAATAAATTTTTTGCGCGAAATAATCACCCATGATGACTGCAAACTGCTTGAGTCTGATTGGTCATGTGCAAAATTGGAAAGAAAATGATTTATGTTGTGTTTTATATGAAGTAGAAAGACTTTGCTCGTAGAGCGAAAGAATAGCGGAAATAGCCAATTTCTGTATGCGGATTTGCGGAAACAGGGCAGAAAAATTGCGGAAATGCGGAATTGCATGCCCCCCAGTGACCCCCCCAATTATGAATAGGTAGCAAAAGTTTCTTTTAAGCCATTCAGTTAGAAGACATAGGTCATTGAAATTCAAACCCACCTTTTTACGAAGATTTAAAGATTTAAAACCTATGCTTTTAGGACCTGTTCATATGGAGTAAGGGGAGTAAGTTTCCCCGGCATTTTCCCATTTCACTGAGACAGTCGCTCAGCCCTGGTAATATTCTTTGGCTTTTCATATGAGAAAAGTTTCCCTGGCAAGCCGGGATAAAGAACAGTTCATTTCTTCATTTGTTTTTTCATTTCAAAATATTTACACAGGAATAAGTTTCATATATACATGTTTTTCAAACTGACCTGTTTGAAATAAAAATTGAACGAAAAGAGACAAAACTCTGTCTCTGGCGACAAAGGATTAGCCATAAACAAAAGATATTTCCCCGCCCAGCCGAGAACATGTGTTCATAGTGTAATCTATTTCCTAGGCCATGGGCGGTAGGAGACAGCTGTTTTAGCCTTAAAATCGCCTCATAAAGAAATGTATTCATTCAAACTTACGATGCTGTGGCTATCTCTTTCTTCTTCATTGTCTTTGCCAAAATACTTCAACCAATATGCAACCAAGAATGTGGCCTAAGGTGCCGCCATGTTGAATTGATTCTCAATCCCTTTTCGTTTTCGCCTGTGGGGGTTCTTTGGGGGCTTCCCAGAAACCCATATTGAAGCACAGTCCCGGGCACAGTGCAGAATCAATTCAACATGGCGGCACCTCAGGCCACATTCGTGGTTGTATTTGGGCAAAGACAATGAAGAAGAAAGAGACAACCACAGCATCGTAAGTTTGAATGAATATATTTCTTTGTGAGGCGATATAAAGGCTAAAACAGCAGTCTCCTACCGCCCATGCCTATGCTAGGCGGGAAGGTTCAAGCGAGATCTCGGGAAGCCGGCAAAATGTTTTCTCATGTTACCGCTTGTGACATTTTATGTGTCAAAGTTACGGCCCCGTTTACACGATACCGTTTTCATCTCATATCGGACTGGTTTCATACCGGATTGGCCTCGTGTTCACACGAGACCGTTTTCAGTTCATATCAGATTGGTTTCATACCGGATTGGCCTTGCGTTTACACGAGACCGTTTTCAGTTCATATTGGATTGGCCTCCTGTTTAGATGAGAACGCACCAATCCGATACGCTTCATACCGTTTTCGTGTGTAAACAGAACCCCAATCCGATATGAAATGAAGACGGTATCGTGTTAAAAGAAGGTATTTTCGTATCGGATTGCCATACCAAATCCGGCATGAAATGAAAACGGTATCGTTGTAAACGGGGCCTATATGAGGCGGCATCTCGGCAGTGCAATTTTCCAGGTGAAACGGAAAAATTCTGAGCAAGCTTTCTCCATATGAACAGACCCTAAGTGCCTCTGTCTTCAGTAGTTTATACTGGGTGAGTAGAAAAAACATACGCCATTTGAAAGGTCACTGCTCTCCAAATATAAACGCAACAATATTTTGCAATTAATTAATTCTTCTAAAAAATACGACTTATATTTGAGAGGTAATTGTTTAAAACGTTTCGAGCATTACTCTTCATTTCTATGTTTCGAGCATCACTCTTCACCACCTTTGTTAATATTTTGCAATATTTGATTGAACAGCCAACATACTAAATCATTTTTAGATTCTTTTCTGGCTGAAATCGATCACTCAGTTCAGATTTTACAAGGGATTTTCTCGAGCAGGTCGCTTTCAGAAGCCTTCTGAAATGCCCTAAAATCAAGAACGAATTTCCCTAGTATCTCTACTTTACAGTAATGACTTCAAAAAGCCTTCGCAGGTGCTATGCTCTTGGAAGGATGAAAAAGTCTTGCCCCTAGGACGAAAAGGACGAAAACTTATTCATTGGGATTCCATCTTGCCAAGAGGCAAATTATATGTTAACACCTGTGTCATTGTTGTTAGGAGGGAAATCTGGTGAAATTTGCTCGCTGATTTTACTCGTGTATACAGGTTTTTGAATTTGGGCTCTCTGGAGAAAATTTCCCATTTCAATGGGAAGGAATGACTTGTTAAAGCCCGGTGAGAAATCTAATTTACTATATCGGCTGCGAAACAAGACAGCTTTCAGTAGTGTAGCTTAAATATTCAGGGAGCAGTATTTCTCAAACGCCGCGCGTTCTTGACTCATCCGGTAGATGAAAATACATCAATAGACCATTTCGCAATTAGGAAAAGGATTCACGCGAGCGCAGCCAATCGCAACTGCCCTGGCAACTGTCGGAAATCCAGGGAACCCCCTTCTCTACAGTGACCAGTGTTTTCAGCTGCGGATCAGTCACCTCTCTCTGCAAACTCGAGCTATTTTTTTTGTATATTTACACCTTTCAATAGTTGAACTATACTTGCTCAGTATCGTGCGTACTTTCTCTGGATTATTCAGCCGTGTGCTGTCATTCTTCCACCCATTAGTGAGTGTATTTTGAGCCACTTTCATAAAAGTATTAGCCCTCGACTTTGAAGCGGCTTAGTTTAGGCCTAACCAAGCTACGATAATGTTGTGGTTTTTTAGAAGATGGTTGAACGTATTCAAACGGTTATGCAAACAAATGAAAAGCATCGTTTCGATTCATCTAAAGCTTCATTTTGAAACTGTGTATGGCTTTCATGAATCTAAGCATAGATGATTTAACAAACAATAGCAAGTCGAGCCAAGTCAATTGAATGTCAAAGAAAATGATTCAGGATCAATAGGTCTAACCGAAATGAATCACCTGAAATGAAGTAGCTCAAAATACACTCACAAATCGGCGGTCGGATAACAAGGCAGCTAAATAATCCAGAGAAAACACTTATTTTCCTTTCATTTCATTTTCATTTTAAATTTCTCATAAACGGTGGCCCCATCAGTCTAAGACTGTTTTACAGGAGGCCGTGTTAAAAACTTACAAAATTAATAATACCTTGCTAAAATAACTTAAGAGCTAAAACCTAAAATAACCTAATACAAGTGCTAATATCTAAAAAGACAACTAAAGTACATAGGGTAAAAAATAAAAAGGAGTAAAATCAAAACTGGCGAATGGAACGAAATATTACATTCAAACAGGAGGCTGCAAGTGGTGTTTTAGTTTGCATTTAAACGAAGGAAGCGAATTTGCTTCTTTTATATCCGACGAAAGTTGATTCCAAGTTTTAGCTCCACGAAAAGATATCGCTTTTTGTCCTTTGCTAGTTGTCATTCTGGGGATGTAAAGATCATTTGCTATATTTTGCAAGTTAATATCAATATTTCAGTCAGTATTTTTGTGAACAAATTAGAAAGGTAGCGAGGTGTAAGACCAGTTATTGCTTCATGCGTCACCGTAGCTGTTTCACTTTTAATCATGTCGGTGACAGTAAGCAATTTAAGGTTGTTAATCAAAAGGGTTGCAGATGTATCATAACTGCTATTGGAGACAATTCTTGCAGCCCGATTTTGCAATTTTTGCAACGCCTGCAATCTTGTTACCATACTAAACAAGTATTGTGCAACTCTTTAGAAGTGTAAAAAAACACAAAAATAGCTCGAGATTGCGGAGAGATGTGACCAAGCTGTAGTCGAAAACACTGGTCACTGTAGAGGAGGGGATTCCCTAGATTTCCGACTGTTGCTAGGGCTGTCGGACTTGGCCGTACTCTTCTGGCTCTCTTTTCCTAATTGCAAAATGGTATGTTGTTATTATCGCTATTTTTACTTTGACACACCCTGTATGGGTACTCTGGCCATTTAAAAAGCTTTGAATGCAGCATAGGTTTCAAATCTTTAAATCTACGACAAAAGGCGGGTGTAAACTTCAGTGACCTATTTCTTTAAACTGAATGGCTTGAAAGAAACTTTAGCCACTTTTCTATGATTCTACAGTTGGACTTTTCAGAAATCTTGACTATTTGTCGAAATTGCAGCCTATTTTATGTTTCAGCTCATTTTATGATGTGGCGTCATCAAATTTCTCGATCACAAACCAGAAGTGTGAAAGAGTTTTGCTTGATACCACATTGTAGGCATCCATAAACTATGGTTTTCTTGAAAATTATTTGATCTTTCATCAACAGGTTTAGAAATTACGATACAGTAAAACCCCGCAAACAAGAACATACTTTTCTAAAAAACATACTGGCTAGGTTCATATAAATGAGGTACTTATCGCATTTTCAGGGTGTTGTTCTTATGGCAAGGACACTTCAGACTATGATGAATATACAGCTACAGTATATAGTACCGGGTGACCCAAAAAAAAACTTCACGAGGTAGATCGCACATAATTTCTTGAAAGCAAATGTTATGAAGACAAACAAGGTATCAGCATGTAGCTGAAAGGCTCCGCTTTCTTTTGAGATGTTGCTTGGTCAGTTTAAGGTATGCGTTCTATCTGAAAAAACAGTTTCAAAAATATGGAAATTCATTCATTTCTCGGACCATTCCTTGGCTTTCCAGACAATTTTGCGGAAAGTGTGAATAAAGGTGAATTCAAAATTTGCCTTGGAGCGTGAAATATGAATGGGGAACAGAGGTCAATCATTTTGCAAACAAAAAGTTTCCCCAGACGACTTCTAATCCATCGCTATCTCGAGTTTTCACAAAATGTTGACTGGAAAATGATGGCGATTATTTCACTCAAAATAAGGTATCTGGGATTCAAAATTTTCTTTTAGTCAGGTTTTTCAGGTGGTAATAATTGCTTAAAATAATCTTGCAGCATCTCAAAAGATAGCTAAGCCTTTCAACTAAACTGTGATAGAAAGCATTTGGCAATAGCTTTTGATTTCAGGGAGCCAGCTATGATCTGGCTCGTGAAGTTTTTTTTTGGTCACCCGGTATGTGTTAAGTAATTACTTTTATAAACTAGTTTATAAACTCGTGGGTATAATGACTGCATTTAAATATTGGAGAGTCTGATATTTTTGTTGTTGACAAAACAGTTTATATCACACGGCTTGATAAAACAATTTGCATATCCCTGAAAACTGATAGAGGTGTTCAGTTATCAATAGTTGGGAGCTTGTTTACGCTGATATGATGAAATTTCTTAATTAAGTGTATCATTTCATAAGAACATTGAAGTAAATCAGTCTGTTTTTGGTTCTTATCTTTGAGTGTCTTTTTCCATAAAATCAGCCTGCAAGTTCTTATTTTGCTATGTTTTTATTTGCGGGGTTTTACTGTAGTTTTAAGTTCTTTTCGAAAATTTTCTTCAATTCTTAAGAAAGAAGAAAGACACTGTAATTCTGAAAATATTGAAGATTTCAGAAAAGCCCAGCGGCAGATTTACTGTAAAATAGTTCTGGTTTCTTTGAAGCCGTTCAGTTCAAAGAAATAGGTCATAGAATTTCACACCCAGTTTTTTAATGATTTGAAACCTATGCTTTTGAATGCAGCTTTCCAAAGCTTCCTGGTACTGCATAAAAGTAGCACTAGCACTTCTTAATTTGATGCCATTGTATAAGGAACTTCCTTGCCAATGACTTTCTTAAGAAAGAAATATTACATCTAGTTATTTCAATCCTGCTTCCTATATTTCGGACATCATCAGATCAATTTTTTGAGATATAACTCAGACAGATAAATCATGATTCATCAGGGGATTTAGACTTCGTAGAAGATGTTTTTGAAGCCAAGAAAAGATGTCCAGCCTTCATTCTTAACCAAATAATAACTTATGACATTATTTACAAAAATAAAGTTGGAAGTTAATTTAATGAACAAAAGAATATTAAGATCTTTCATCAGTTCAACCTCCGCAAAGTTGAAGATAAGAGGTGACAGCTTTTGCAAAACAAAGTTTCGAGTTAATTTTCGAAGATAAAAAGTACTTTTAAGGCTAATGGAAAGAAGCATTTGATGCATTTTAAAGAACATAGCAGTTCTACTTCCAAAAAGTTGAAGATAAGAAGTGACAGCTTTTGCAAAATAAAGTTTCGAGTTAATTTTCGTAGACAAAAAGTACTTTTAAGGCTAATGGAAAGAAGCATTTGATGCATTTTAAAGAACATAGCAGTTCTACTTCCACAAAGTTGAAGATAATATGTGACAGCTTTTGCAAAATAAAGCTCCTAGTTAATTTTCGTAGACAAAAAGTACTTTTAAGGCTAATGGAAAGAAACATTTGATGCATTTTAAAGAACATAGCAGTTCTACTTCCACAAAGTTGAAGATAAGAAGTGACAGCTTTTGCAAAATAAAGTTTCGAGTTAATTTTCGTAGACAAAAAGTACTTTTAAGGCTAATGGAAAGAAGCATTTGATGCATTTTAAAGAACATAGCAGTTCTACTTCCACAAAGTTGAAGATAAGAAGTGACAGCTTTTGCAAAATAAAGTTTCGAGTTAATTTTCGTAGACAAAAAGTACTTTTAAGGCTAATGGAAAGAAGCATTTGATGCATTTAAAGAACATAACAGTTCTACTTCCACAAAGTTGAAGATAAGAAGTGACAGCTTTTGCAAAACAAAGTTTCGAGTTAATTTTCGAAGATAAAAAGTACTTTTAAGGCTAATGGAAAGAAGCATTTGATGCATTTTAAAGAACATAGCAGTTCTACTTCCACAAAGTTGAAGATAATGTGACAGCTTTTGCAAAACAAAGTTTCGAGTTAATTTTCGAGACAAAATGTACTTTTAAGGCAAATGGAAAGAAGCATTTGATGCATTTTAAAGAACATAACAGTTCTACTTCCACAAAGTTGAAGATGATATGTGACAGCTTTTGCAAAACAAAGTTTCGAGTTAATTTTCGAGACAAAAAGTACTTTTAAGGCTAATGGAAAGAAGCATTTGATGCATTTTAAAGAACATAGCAGTTCTACTTCCACAAAGTTGAAGATAATATGTGACAGCTTTTGCAAAATAAAGCTCCTAGTTAATTTTCACAGACGAAGAATACATACAAAAGATGATAATGATAATCAAGTAATATTCACTTACTCTGCACAGAAGAACGTCTTGGAGCCTAAAAAATGACACATGAATAGTTAGTCTTACGTTAGTAAGTTAATAATAGTGAAAGTCATTAAAAATATGGCTAGACTACGTTTGCACTGTAACGGTACAGTCCTCGTCCGCTTTAAAGTTGCTACGTTTCCACAGCATATAGCCCCCCCCCCCCCATACACACTGTTCCAGAACGACAGAACAGAAACTGCGTAAAATGAAGTCACATAGCAATCTGAGATGCGGAAGTGTTAAGATAGACAAGCTTTTTCAACTGAAAAATCAAAAATTAAAGACCCAAGGAAGAAAATATCAAGGGTTGCCGAATTCGGGGATCTGTTGCAGGGGGCTAGGAGGACTCAAAATTACAAGTTTTTGCGCATGCGTGCGCAGTTTCTGCTCTGTCCTCCAGAAAAATATCCAAGCAGGGAAAGGAAAAAAGCGTCACAGATTAGGAGGTGCAATGCAAATGGCAGGCTTATTGGAAACATGTTTGGTACAGACCCAAAGGTGTACTGGTGCACAGCGTTAACCGAGTCCCAACAATGGATTCAAGGGTCAGGAACAAAGACAGATTTTGTACTATAATAGCAACAGTTGCCCTAATTGACACCTCAATTCAAAGCGATTAGTGACTACAGACAAAGGAAACTCTCTCAACCGGTAAATCAAAACAAACACGCCCGCAAAGGTTGCCTTAAAAACCAGTAGCACAAACTCTCGTCTTATGCACGCTTAAAATGGCGTTTAGGAGATGTTATGTGCTTATGACAAAGAAAAAGAGTAAATCTAAAGTTCATTCTCGCAGATTTTGCTTATCTGATTTTGTTTATTTGAGAAGAAGGCATGATAATTCTCGAGTATTTTGGGCTTAATTAATTAAATAAACAAAATCCGTGAGACAGAACTTCCTGTGTTTGTCTTACCTTCTGGAGCAGCAAGAATGCTTCTTGCAGGTCCAACAAAGTGCTGGCGTGCAGTTAGGCCATCCTCGTTTACCGCCGAAGTCTCAAATTGAAAATTCCGTCATGGTCTGCTCCTTCGTAGCTTGGACCGCATACGAGCTCTTGAACCTACGACGGAGCAAACCAAAACGAGATTTTGTAACTTGAGACTTTGGCGGTAAACGGAGATGACCTAACTGCTCGCTAGCACTGTGTTGGACCTGAAAGAAGCTTATTTTTCTGCAACAGAGGGAAAGGAGAAAGATAAACACAAGAAGGAGACACGGTGATTTATATTCTTTATGTCATACTAATTTAGTTCATTCATAGGTGGCCTCGGTTTCTCCTGCAAGCCGTGCTTTGACGAGTTGAATATCAAGTACACTGAAATATGACAGTTGGTATAAGATCTGTGAAGTTGCCGCCAAAAGTTTTGACGTTTGTTGATTGGATGGCCTTTGTTTGAGATTAGCCGATCAATGGCCCAAGATGTGATGTTCACGTGCTACTCAAAATGTCTTTTGTTGTGTTCGGTATAAAACAGCCCGGTCATGTCATGTATCTGTTCTTCGCATGAACCAAATTGAAGAGTGTGTGACGAAACGCGTATTTGGAGAAACAATTCGGTATGATAACGTTGTCAGAAAGTGATTACTTGATTTTCTTGCAGGTTTAACGGTTTTCTCTCCAGTTACAAGTTTCTCTTATATTTTGACTGTTTTTTACAGGATTTGATAGTGTTTCCCTACAGGTTACAAGTTTATTGTTCATCTATGGGTTTATCATACGACGAGTCCGCTATTTAAAGGCATTGAGTCCGTATAAATAGCGTTCTCATGACCAATATCAACTTCTATTCAATCAAGAAACAAGGGTTGACATTTAATCCCTATTGAAATTAAACCAAAGAAATTCCTCAAGATAATGCAAGGATTAAGAAGTCTTTGGTCTCCACCGCTAATGACTTTAGCACTATTATGCGATAACAAAAGGCCGTCAGCGGTTTGTCAGCAAAAATTCAGGATAGCATTAACGCTCAACTATTTATATGGACTCAATTCCTCTAAGGCTATTTAAGAATTTTGTACCACAAATCATTCGTTTAACTATGACGGTATTAAAGATTTCTGAAAAAGCCAACGGTAGAGTTATACCAAGGTAGCTAAAGTTTGTTTCAAGCCATTCAATCAAAAAATTGAATTATAGAAGCTTAACCTTCTAAAGATTTGGAACTATGCTGCCACCGTGAGATATTTTCCAGACAGCTGGAAAGTTGCGCGAGTTGCCCTTGTCTTCAAGAGCGGTGAACATGATGACAGTTCAAATTACTGACAGTCTCTCAAGCCTTAGGCTTTCTGAAGTATGCAAAGAAATTTCTCCCACAGGACACGCTCAGTAAAATGTACAGATGAATTGTTGAACCCCACTTTAGCTATTGATGCTCAGTATGGGGATGTTGCGGCAAAACTCGAATTGATAATCTCCAAAAATTGCAAAATCGAGCAGCTAGAATTATTACTAATAGCAGCATTCATGTTTCAGCAGCTCGTCTGATTAAAAGGCTACGATGACCAACAATCTCAGACATTATTCTAAGCGAAACTGCGACCATAATGTATAAGTCAATCATTCGTCTTGCTCCTGAATATCTGTCCGAGCTATTTGTACAGAACTCAGCTCTTACCAAAATGAGACTAAGAAACACCGAAGCTGACTTGCGTGTTCCTCTTTTTAAAACGTCAAATGGGCAGAAATCTATTTCATTTCGTTGGCCTAAACTTTGAAACCAATTAAGCTCAGATGTCAAACTTGCACCCTCCCTTCTTACTTTCAAAAGGAGGCTTAAAAAAGAAATTGTAGAGTGTTGATGGTGTCTTTTTTATGAACATTTATTGAACTAGTTTCATTTCTGTTAAAATAACTGTAAATTAGGTTTTAGATTTGTAATTATACTTTGTTTGCATGGCCCCCTGCAAAACATAGGGCTGGAATCTTTGCAAAATTTTAAAATTGAATGTGTAAAATGTTGTTGCCTAATTCTTTCAACTGAATAGATCAAATGATACTTCAGGTCGTTTGCCATAATTCCAGATAGAGTATTTGCGATATCATTATTACTCTTGGAATTACAGCGTTCTAAGATTTATAAAAGGATGTACGAGGCGAGGTACGAGGTATCAAAAGCTTTGAAAAGATTAAAAGCACCATAACACGGGGGGGGTTCTCGGCTAAATTTCGGGTAGGGGGTGCCACCCACAGTTTCAAAATGTAACCGTTGGCTAGACCAATTTTAGTGAAAATGATACCCTTGGCTAGACTAATTTTTCCTTCAGAAGTGCTCTGAATTGGCGTTTTCTAGGCAAAACTTGCCAAATTTTCGCATTTTCTGGACCAAAATTTTGAAAAGTTGGGTTTGTTTTTACAAAAATTACCGAATTTTGACATCTCTTTGACCAAAATTCCCAAAAAGCATACCCTTGCCTAGACTTAACTCGACTAAAATTGCCAAAAAGTACACCCTTGGCTAGACTAGAAGTTCGAAAAAGTATACCCTCGCGGGCGGCACATCCCCAGGTACCTTTACTATGGAAGAACACCCCCCCCCCGTGCACCATAAATTGTAAACTGATGGAGAGAAATCAAAATGACCAATACAAGAAATACTGAGTTTTCGACGATCTAGAAGAAGGTAGCAAGCAAAATACTGTAGCCTTTAGGGTTTACGATTTAGTATTTTGATGACGTCACAACTTCAAAATAAGCAGAAATGTGAAAAATGTTGTAACTCTGAAAATAATGACAATATCAAAAATGCTCTTTCTGGAATCATGGCAAACGTCCTCAAGTTCCCTTCAATCTATTTAGTTGAGAGAGAGAATAAGGTAATAACATTTTACACATTTAATTTTAAAGTTTTGCAAAGATTCGAGCCCTATGCTCCCCTGCAAAGCAATCTATGCAGATTGATTGGGCTACCGTGGTTAAATAACGAAAAATGAAAAATGAATGAATGAAATGAAAATGAAATGACATTGAAGAGTGTTATATTGTTTGAAAGAAAAAGTGAAAACTATCTTCGTGTCAAGTTTCTTATCATGAAAGCATTGTGACATAAAAGAACTATCAAACCTCGTGGACTTAATCTAAACAGCAACAGTTGTGAAGATTATCGAAAGTAAATCAAATGTTTACGGGGGACTTTTCAAGCCGAGATAGTACTCCTCAGAAATATATCATTACTGGAGGTCAAATAACACAACGTTGTTATAATAAGGCTTTAGGGGCTGGAGATATACTAAGCTTTTGCTTCAACTTTTAGGGCGATTTAACCCAAAGCTTAAAGCGGAATACTTTGTCGAGTTGAGAGATTCAAAGACATATACACAAACAGACTTAAAATGCGTCTTTCACAGTCAACTTAAGATACACTACACCAAGTTGTTGTGATGAGCCTTTAGGGGACTAGAGATAAACTAGATCCTTTGCTGCCACTTTTGGAGCGATTTAGCCGAAATTCTAAAGCGGAATAGACAAAATCGGCTAAGGTTTATTTACACCCATTTCAAGTCATGTGATCAATCTGTTGATAAACTCCTTTTGATTTCCCTAACATATTTCGTGCCATGCAAAGTTGTGCCATGAATGCAAAAAGTAGAATAATACTGAAACTTCCCAAGAGTATAATCACATGACTTGAAATTGGTAAAACAAACCTTAGCCGATTAGGTCTATACTTAGTCGAGTTGAAAGATTCAATGACAAATACGCAAACAGAGTTAAAACGTTTCTTTCACAATCAACTTAAAAATGCTAACTCGAAGTGTCTTGATATGCCTATAGGGGGCTAGAGATAACCTGAAGCCTTTGCTTTAGGCTTTTGAGCGATTCACGTTAAAGTTTAATACAGAATACTTTCATTTCATTTCATTTCATTTAATCTTATTCATCCACGATATCCATTCAGTTATAGCATACAAAAAAAAAAAGAAAAACTAATTACAATACAAATTTCCTAAAGTTACTCTCAATGATTAAAATATATTGCCTGATCTTCCATGGATTCGTGCGGAGCTGACTTCTCTTAGCTCAGAAGGTGAGATCTTAGTTTTTTTTAAATCGTACGATGGAATCGGCGTCTCTAATGGGCTGTGGGATATTATTCCAAGCAATTGGACCAGTGTACAAAAAACCTCTTTTGGTGTACTCTAATGTCAGTTTTTGCACATGGAGATCCCTCCTATTCCTTGTATTATATTTTGATATGACTGACCTCTCGATGAACTTATTTTGTAGGCCTGCAGGACAGAGCTGATTAACAATTTTGTAGGTCATAACTGTTCGGTCAAACGTCATCAATTGATTTATGTTCATGAGGTCCTTATCCCAAGCATCCTTCACCTTTGAAGATTCTATTAGATCGAGTGCTTTGTTTTGGTATTTCTGCAAAGTGCCTACCTTTGTATCGGAGAGGGCTCCCCATATCACGTTAGCATACCTTAAGTAGCTTTCAACAAGTGCTTGATATACATTGAGTAGCTGTGATTGTGGTAGGATATTGTTGACTTCAAAGATTCAAATAAATACACAAAACAAACTGAAAATACTTTCATATTAAGAACCACTACCTCTAATTGTTGTGATAAGCCTGTAGGGCTGAAGATATGCTACGGCCTTAGGTTTTTTAGCTTTTTGAGCGATTTAGCTTACAGTTTAAAGTTTATCACTTTGTCGACCTAAAAGATTCAAAAACACACAAGGGCTTCAAAGCATTTCTTCCTCGGCGACATTAAAACGCGCTATCTCAAATAGTCGTGATAAGCCCATGGAGGGTGAGAGAGATATGCTAAAATCTTCGCTGTGCTTTTTGAGTGATTCGTGCCAGTCTGCGTTCAAGCGGAACACTTTTTACAGTTTAGTGATCTTAAAACCTAATACAAGCCGCTTGAAAATGTTTTTTTAAAGATCAACTTAATTTACACGACCAATCTAAGGTCCCCCCATGCCTGGGGACAATGAAAAGCGTCCATTGAGACTACTCCTCCCGGGGGGTAACTTAACGTGTCCATGGTACGGGGTTGTGCCATTTTTTAGGGTACCTTCTTAATGATAGACTCCGGATTTATGGGCATGGTTTTCAACAATTTTCAACATTTTCCAAATCTATGGGTATGGTTTTTTTAGTAAAATTGCATTTATTGGTGAGCATTTTCAAAACTTCCGGATTTATGGGTGATATTTTTACGATTTGAATGGTACAACCCCATATCTTGGAAACTCAAGTGAGCCCCCCGGGAACATTAAACACGAGGAATGAATCTCCAAAGCGAACTCTCAGAATTTCTGAACCCAGATACACCCAACCTTGATGATAATTTCTTTTGTTCACTGTTATTGTATGGCAGGGCTGAATTTCCACATATCATCAACAGAATGATCCTTGAAGCTACAATGAAGTGCTACAATCATCCAAGCGCTTTGATCTTGCAGATTACGAAAACTAGTATCCTCTGTGTATGTGTTACGCAATCTGTTTATGTGGTATCTATCTGTTTATGTGTACTAAATGTGAAGGTATCTGTGTGTATTTTTGGATGATTCAGAATATACTTCGACTTTTTAAACGTTTCGATTTTCATCTTCTTCAGTAACTGTACTAACAAGACTGAGTTACTGAAGAAGATGGAAGTCGAAGTATATTTCTGAATTATCCTTTAAAATTCTATATGCTTTGGTGAATAGACCTTTTAGCTATTCTACAAAAGAGCCTGGATCGAGCGATATTTTTATACATTTTGATGCGCAAGGTTCGATTGAATGGCGTTGGAGCTTCGATCACCATTGTGCATATTCGAAAATTCTACAAATTGTGATGAAATATCGTTCGATCCACATTCTTTTTCAGAATAGCTAAAAGGTCTATTGGCTCTTGAATTGTTGTGTGTATTTTTGTATGTAGGACCCTGTGTGTGTGCATGTGTCAAATTAATTTCATAAATTAAGAATTTTAAGTGTCATTCATATTGGGAACTCGCTGACCATATGTCCTTTCCCGTTATGGATGGCACGTAGTTTATAAATCTTGTTGTTTGTTTCTTTTATTTGTTTTCATTGAATAAAAAACGACGTGTCACAGTTATACAGGGTATCTATCCCAAAATAATTGTGCCCCGTTTGTGTGATTACTGTGGAGGAGCTGTAAATTCAATTATCTCGATTTTTATGCAGTTGCATAGACTGCGTTCACACGATGCAGGTAGATTTTGAAAACGGTGAAAAATGTGACGGTTAGGCCTCCCGTTCACACGAAAACGGCACATTTTTTGCCGGCAGATTTCGAAAACGGTAGATTTTGAAAATGGAACTCTAAACGGCACATTTTTGGAAACGGCATCGTGTGAATACTCGAAAATGATGTAAACAGAACATTTTTCGACGCTTATGGAATGAGAATGGTCGATTCTTAGAATGTAGATACATTTCTTGGCATCAAAGTCTTACAAAGGGTTTTTACCGTCATATTCCCAACCGGCATCGTGTGAACGCTAGCTCAAATTCTGCTACCGTCACATCTTTCATCGTTTTCAAAATGTGCCGCCATCGTGTGAACACAGTCTTAGGCCCCGTTCACACTACTCCGTTTTTGTTAGTATCCCATCGAAGCTACCCATTCACACTACTCCGTTTTTGTGCGTTCACACTGATCTGCCCGATAACAAAAACGCAGCGAAAAACATCCGGTTTTGTGCGTTCACATTACTCCGTTTTTGTGAAACCCATTGTTGCATATTGGAGCGTTTTCAAAAACCTCCGTTTTTGTGCGTTCACATTGATCAAATGCGTTTTCAAAAACGTCCGTCTTTGTGGATATCCACTTTTGATAGCGTTTTCGAAAACCTCCGTTTTTGTGGCGTTTTTGTGCGGATCAGTGTGAACACTTTCACAAAAACGGAGGTTTTTCTCTCCGTTTTTGTACAAAAACGGAGTAGTGTGAACGGGGCCTTAGAGTTTGAGACCTCGTTGGAGTCAATATGACAAGTGGTTGCTGATTTATGGCAGAGAAAAGGCAAAGTGAGTGATTGCTTCAAAACCAGTACTCATATTATTCTCCAGCAATGTCAAAATAAAGTAAGTTTTTAAAGAAAGGACTCTGGCATCGTACTAAATTTTCACCACATTTTTGAGAAGATAGAAAGTGCTCTCTTATGAATAGAAAACACTGCCAACCTTTTAAAATACTTAGCAAAAAGTTTGATACGACGCCAGAACCATTTCTTTGGAAACTTACTTCATTTTGACATCGCTGGAGAACGACACTGTTTTTGAAGCAACCACTTATTTTGCCTTTACTCTGCCATAAATCAGCAACCACGTGTCAGATTGACTCATACAAGGTCTCAAACTCTAAGTTGAAGCCTGACCTTTGCAGCTATGCAAAGGCCGAGATAATCAAATCTACGGCTCCTCCACAGCAGCAACACAAACGGGGTACAATTTTTTTGGGACACTCTGTACTAAAATGTTAATCTGTCAGTCAAGGGCGAACTTAGATGTGAAAATTTTGTTTAGTAAGATCACTCATCTTTAAGATTCAAAAATCTGAAAAAATCTTTATTAAGGGAACGAGAATGTTACATTCAATTCTGGTTCATGATTTACTTACTATTGAAATTGAAATTCTATTCTTTAAAGTGATAATTGCTATGAATTTAAACTTCAATGTTTAGTAAATCGTGGACTAAAATCGAAAGTGGAATTTTCGTTCCCATACAAACTTCTAACCGGGGGTCTATTATAGTGTGGCGATTAGGCGGATTCCGTCTTTTTTTTCGATGCGGAATACGGTTTCTGGAAGGAAATCAATGTGGTATACAGGTTTTCTATCGCTGCGCGGTTGCGGAAAATTGAAATGTAAAACGTGCGGTTAACGGTTTTAGCTTCTGCTGTAGAACTTTTTACTGGATAACTGCCTTGATCTGTCAGATCTTTGCATAGCTGTAAAAGTACGGTCATCGCAATTTGTAGATTCACATAAATTTCCTTGGGATTCCTGCTTCATCTAAATGAAATAGCTAACCTAAAAAGAATGTTTATCGAAATGAAGAAAACCGACGGTTGCGGTTTATGTGAGAAAACAGCTCGCGGTTGACGGGTAAGAGCGAAATTTTGGCAGTTTTGCGGCTTTGAGGCACTCTATAATAGACCCCCCTAACTAGACTACATTACATAAGTCCCTCTAACTTACGCTCGTTGTTGTTGTTGTTATCACTTCAGTTGTTGTTGTTATCGCTTTGTATGAGTGAAATTAAAACTTCAGATTATAGATGTTGAACGAATACAAGGAATCACGTCGTCAGTATAACCCCTAACCAGCATTTTCCTAATTTCTGGGTCCAACAGATGAGTGATTTTATCAAGTAAAATTTTCAAATTTAAGCTAGCCTTTGATAGATTATCATTTTAGTTTGAATATCGGCTGCGTACTTTTTATTTCACAGCCCACCGAGCGTTTTAACTTTCTTTTACTCACCCGGTAGTATCTTTAAACATCGTTAATCTCGCAAATCTCGTAAAGCACCTAAATGTCGTAAATATGCACAACGTAGATTAAATTTGTCAGATTTATCTCGCAAAATTAGGCAAGAGAGCAATAAACTCTTGGTTTCATATCTAGGCCGGAGTGAACTTTCATTCAAGTTGTTAGAAAAATTTCACACTGAAAACAGTTTGAGACAGCGATATGATCATTTTGCAAGCCATGACACCTCCGCTCACAGTTTCTTATCGTATCTCGTAGGACAGTGCTGTGACCAAATGGTAAGATATTGCACAGTTATTAGAATAACGTGGTCACAGTTTTAACATCAGTTTCACGTGGCTGGTCTATGATTCCTTTTCCTTCCCTCCTTTGTATGTTGTCCAAGACATAAGCATCTACAAATAGCTTAACATACTGTCTTAGTACAGGATTTTCCCGTTTTCAGTACGCGATCAATGGGTCATTGGACATTCTCCGTCTACTGTGCTATGTAAATCATGAAAGGTCTACGACGATTACTTAAAGGGACTAAAAAACAGCATAGGTTTCAAATCTTTAAAAAGCTGGGTGTAAAATTCAATGACCTATTTCTTTGAACTGAACGGCTTGAAAGAAACTTTAGCTATTTTACAGTAAATCTGCCGTTAGACTTTTCTGATATCTTCAATATTTTCAGAATTACAGTGTTTTTCTTCTTGTTCAAGAATTCAAGAAAATTTTCGAAAAACTTAAAACAATCGTAATTTCTAAACCCGCTGACGAAAGATCAAATAATTTTCAAGAAAACCATAGTTTATGGATGCCTACAATAGGGCATCAAGCAAAACTCTTTCACTCTTCTGGTTTGTGATTTAGAAATTTGATGACGTCACATCATAAAATGAGCTGAAATATAGAAAAGGCTATAATTTTCGACAAATAATCAAGATTTCTGAAAAGTCCAACGGTAGAATCATGAAAAAGTGGCTAATGTTTCTTAAGTTATTCAGTTGAAAGTAAAAGGTCATTGAAATTTACACCCGCCTTTTTTCGTAGATTTAAAGATTTGGAATCTATGCTCTAAAAAACTCTATCAAGGGTTGAGCCTTTTCTTTCCATTGTAAATAATTTGTAATCATAAATACCGTATGTTTTTAAGATCATGGTTTTCATATTTGACTTCTTTAACTGTATACTATAATTTTAATTTTATTTGAGGGCCCCTTAAAAACAGCTCCTGATGAAGGGCAGTTCTCATTAAAGGACTGAAAATGAGATATATGAAATGTAACTGAACAAGCCAAACTTTATACAGCCACGACTTTCTCTCTTTAATACAGGTCAATAGCAACAGTTTTAACAAACGTAGATCATGTCGATAGGTTTTCAATTCGTGAAGTTTTCCAGTGCAATCAGAATTTTCATGCCGTTAACGAGTTTGGAGATACAGCTGGATTTCGATCCACATGTTCCAAATGTGTTTGGCCTAAACACACGAAAGTCCACTGCAAACTAGATAAATTCAAGAAATTTTACCGACCCTTTGTTTACTTCAGTCCTTGTGTAGCCTGTTTAAAATTTTCAATCGAATTCAAGTCCAGGCTTCCAAACAGCTAATCAAAGAAACCCATTGACTATGCACGAAGAAGGGTGTAATTGGTAGCAATTTTTTGCCAAAGCGTTCTTTAAATTTGCTTCCCTTCCCTACTCCTTCGACCGTCGATGGCCCATCTCACGACCCTCACTCATCTTGGCAATACAGCACAATTCTTCCCTACTCAATTCCTCTTGGTCAAACGCAATGAATAAGCGGTGGAGCCATTCTATCATTCTATTGCATACAAAATTCCCTGTTCTTATTTTCTACGTTTTTGCAGTGCAGTCCAACACTGATGATAGTGCCATATAGCAAAAGTTAGGCATGGCGAATTAACTTCGTTGCAAACAACTCTTTTTGATATTAAATTCGTTTCTGTGAGACTCTTTATAGTCAGTAGAGGGGTAAGTCGAGCAAGTGTGAAAAGAAATTGGAGAAAAATAAGTTCACACAAGAGCATGAGTTATGGAAAAAGGAGCAGGAAGCAGGCCAATCTAGCTGCTCAGTTGCGCAAGACTATCATGTAAACACACAGGGAACAAACAAGAATTGTTCTTGGCAAAGCAAGCCGCTAATAAAGTCGCCTCCTTTACCCAGTATTATACATCTTAGCGTTACTGATCAAAATTTTGCATCATCTTTTTACGTATGAATTCTTCATGTGATCGCGGATTTGCTGATTGACCTACTGACTTTTCGA
The DNA here is from genome assembly GCA_964020215.1 of Aurelia sp. 3 sensu Dawson et al. (2005). NCBI lineage: Eukaryota > Metazoa > Cnidaria > Scyphozoa > Semaeostomeae > Ulmaridae > Aurelia > Aurelia sp. 3 sensu Dawson et al. (2005). The sequence continues at coordinate 9,322,102 of OZ026588.1, read as the reverse complement.
CTGATAAAGTGAATGATTATGGGTAAAAAAAACTTACCATTCCATTGGTTTTCAGGAGAACGATTTCATTTTTCAGTTTTCTGTTTTCAACTTCAACTTCACGTAATCGACTTTCAATTTCTGCTCTCTGTGTTACTTCATTATCATACCGCCGCTTTAATCCCGTTAATTCTACTTTCAGTTCTTTGATATCATTAGGATCCACATATCTTTCTTCAGTTTCGAAGTCCTCTATCGAAAGTTCTTCCATTCCTGTGCTAATATTCCGGTTTTTCGCTCTTTTCTCTTCCGCTATTGACCGTAACGGTTTCCTGGTTAAATCATCCGTTGGAGACGACTTGATAGGATTTTTTGCTTTGTATTTGTTCCGTTGAAGCCGTGCAGTAGTTCTCCAAGGCACACATATATTAGATGTAGCTTGAGAATCCGGATTGTCGTCTGCTTCGCACTTCCTCGGTCGGTTTGATCTGTGGACAAAATATAAAAACATAAAAAACGCTGAAATATCGGGAATATTTTGCTGGTACTTAGGGCCTGTTTATATGAGGCGGGCTGGCCCGTTAGCGAGCTGGCTCGCCAACAAGACAGCCCGGTTTTATATGAGAGATTCGAAAGAGAGCCAGCAACGAGCCAGCCCGGCTAAGCCACGTGCCGTCATTCCTTTGCGTAAAATTGAAAGAACAAGGAAATATTTTCTGACTCACGGCGCCAAATGTGATACTGCGCGTGCGTCGCAGGCGGGCTGGCCCGTTTCTTCTGTCTATATGAGAAATATCAGCCCGCTTGAGGCGGGATCCCGGTAGTCGATAACTGAGATCTCGGCAAGGCGGGCCAGCCCGGCATACATATAAACGTAAACTGATATTTACAAAGTTGTGACCAGGTAAGCAGGGTCCCACATGAAGGTGAGCCAGCTCGCTAACGGGCCAGCCCGCCTCCTATAAACAGGCCCTTAAATCATCTAAGGATAAGGCGAGCGACGACAATCATTTTGCATCTATTCCATTTATTGAAATTCTGGGTTAGCAACTAAAATAACAAACCTACCGGATGAGCCAGAAAAAAAGTTCCCACTTTGGAAAATTTATTGCATTACCGAGTTCTTCATAGATCTGAATGATTCAAATTCTAGTTCAAAGAGGAAAGATCAAAGTATTTTTGTTATTTTTCTCACTGTCCCACGACCACTTGAAGTATAGGTAAATTCAACTTTATAAAACTTTCATGATTGCAAAATGACAGAAAAAGCGCCTAAAACATTGATCAGTCATGAAGAACTCCTCGCACAGATCAATAAGGAAATGCAACTGTTCATGGGCGAGAGATGTCCACTGCCCATTTGTTGCCATGGGACTGAAAATCTTTTGTATTTGTTTGAAAACTGATGTCTTAAAACTCCCGAGAGATGTGAAACGTCCATTGCGTATTGTTCTGTGAAAGGAGCGCTCTTTGAATTTGATAAATGTTTTAGGCCCTTTTTTCAGTCATTTTGCAGCCATTAAAGTATCATTAAGTTGAACTTGCCTGTACTTCGAGTCCTGATGAGACAACGAGAAAAATCACAATAACATTTCAGTCTTTCAGCTTTTAACCAGAATTTGAATAATTCAAATCCATGAAGTAATCTTGGTGCTCTGAATTTTCAAAAGTAGGAACTTTTTTCTGGCTCAACCGGTAGATGATCGATGGATATATACCGGATGTCCCAGAAAAAAGTACTGCTGTTTGAAAAGTCACCAAAATTCTGTCATAAAGCCAATCTTCAGATTTTTGATTTTGGCAAGTAGATCAAACACGAAAATATTTTTTCAGACATAGCTGATCTTTTGATTTATATTTGAATTAATGCCGTTAGCTCTTTTTGATGCTGCCGGATTTTGAGGCATACTGGAAAATGCACTGATACTTACCCTAGCATTTTTTATGGTCTATTGGACTTCTCGTTTTTGTCATAAATGTCAGAATGAAACACAAACAACTTTTGTAGACTTTTTTAAGTATGATGAAAAATTTCAACATCTTGGCTCTTAGAGTCAAGATCAATAATGTTGCTCAAAGAGGATGGCTCAGATTGAGGTTGTTCGATCAGTTATTTCAAACCCTCTGTGTAATGAAAACAAAGATGTTATCATCTTTAGACATATTTCGATCATTGGCAACAGAGATCAAAAGAAAATTTCACGATAGCTTTCATAATCGAATGTTGGCGATTTTTGAAACGGGAGTACTTTTTTGGGACACCCTGCAAGTTGTTGATGAATTGATATTAACTTTATGATAAATCATAATAAATCAATGTAAATAGATTAATAAATGACTGACATAAAGTACCGACTATGCTTGAATATGTTATTAATTTTCCAATGTTCCGAACCAAATTTGGTTCATCTTGAGCGAATCTAGGTACGATACGAGACAAATTTATACCATAACAAAACAATTAATCACAGGTAAACAAGCGTGATTACATTTCGTTTGTGAAGTGGAACACGAACCTAAAGCCCGAGTGGAAAGAGCGAGAGCAAAATAAAATTGAATCATCTATTTATGAACTGATCGTTGAAAGTGTAAACAAATGGCAATTCTGATGTCATACTTACCGATGCTTGGATTTCATTCTTTGAGCTTTTGAAATTGATTTATTTAACGTGAAACGTATTGGCTTCTTGTTAAATTTCCTTCTCTTTACTTCTGTCTGTTCCTTCACAGTCAGCCACGGATACTGTTAGAATAAAGAAACATGATCGTACAATTTTCGTTGAAAATATTTTGAAAGCGATGTAGCGACTTTTAGTGTCATGTTGTCCTAAACAAAGAACACGGCAGTGGCCTCTAGCGATGTGAATTTAGCTTCAGTCAACGGCAAATGACTCTCAAACTGTTCCTTGATAGTCAACTTGAATATACCGGGTGAGTCAAAAAAAAGTTTAGGCGTTTGGAGGGCCGTGGAATAAAAAGCATGTGACTGATATTCAAAAGTGAAATGTTCATCTATCAGTCAAAGGTCAACTTAGATGAAAAAATTTTGTTTGGTAGTATTCCTCATCTTACAGACCCAGAAATTAGGAAAGTGCTGGTAAAGGGTATGTTTTGGAACAAAAATTCCACATTCCACTCTGGTCCATCATTTACCTTCTATTGAAATTGGAATTCAGCATCTTAAACTGGCAATGTAAACGTCAATGCCACATAAATCATGGACCAGAATGGAATGTGGAATTCTCGATTCCCATACCAACCCCTTACAAGCATTTTTATTGTAGTTGGGTCTTAAAGATGTTTGATTTTACAAAACAAAATTTTCTCATCTAAGTTAGCCTTTGACTGATAGATTAACACTTTTTTTTGAATATCGGTCTCATACTTTTTATTCCACAGCCCACCAAACGCCTAAACTTTTTTTGACTCACCCGGTAGATACCTTGTTTTTGGTATTGATGCTTTGACAGCAGTAATATAAATCTTGAAAGCTCAAATTCGTATTCATCTCAAAACCAGAGCTTTGGCCTTTTGGCCCAAGCAAATGCTTGAAGCACATTAAAATATCTTCTTCTCGCTGGAGTTTCGCAACTATTACGACCCCTTGCTCAAATCAATAGTAGGCTCTTTTAGCAGCAAACCGCGGACGTCTTTGAAAACGCAACTACTTTTTTATGATTTCGAGCATTATAATTTTCGAGCCTTTTCCCTTCCAGAAAGCTGCTCACAGACAGACAAATTCCCTAAGAACAGTTTGCATTCTCACATTGCTATTATTTGTGAATATTTTCACATTGCATTTTGCTTCCCTTTTCGACCCCCTATCCTTGCACTGCGGCCTTCAAAACTATGCTTTTCAGGTTGTCAGTTTCAGAATTGAACATACAATAAGCCTCTGGAGACTCACAAAAGTTTTGAAGTTGATTTCGCTTTGTAATTTACATCCTTGAACAAAAGAATTATGCTGGCGTCTTCTTGACTCGCGTCTTCTTGCTAAAACAGCCTAGTCTCTCGAGAAACATTCTACTGCAACTTTTACTGTACAGTGATAAAGATTTCCCTGAAGACGTTATTAAAATTATGCTCCAACTGACTATAGATTTCATTCACAAAACTGGTAGGTTTGGGTAAGACAATTTTAATTTTGCTTGTGCCACGAAGTTATTAAGTCCTTTTGGTCTTTCTCTTTGTAGTCTGTAGTGATCGTTTATGTGTAGCTATCTGTATATCTAGTTTGTGATTAGGTTGGATATCTCTTTATGTTAAGACCACAGGGTAGTCATTATCTGTTGCTCCTTGTGGTATCGCCCTGTAGTGTAGTATACGTAGTCGTATAGTAATTAGAAATTATAGTGGTATGTAACCTCGTATTGTAAAAAGTTTAGATGGATATAAAAAGCATCAAAATAAAAAACTGAAACTAAAGAGAATAAGAAAAACTCACAATGGGTGATTTCTAGCAAACAGAATATAACATGATCTAATATTTTTCAGGTTTTATCAAGGCTAAAATCATTGATTTATTCGAGGTTCTTCAAGAATTGGTTCAAGCTAAACTCTGTAAGTGTCTTCTATTTTAAATCGAAAAATTATTAGCTACAAAGACAACTAGTCTACTTCGATTACATAAGAAAATGAAAAGAACAATTAATAAATATTCTTGTTTATACATTTCATCTAAAAATCTACATTACATATTACTTAATAACACTAACTGCAATGAATATTTTGATAAAATGATCTACAGAATTTATTTCGAGGGCATGCATTGCATCTACAGGTTTTTTTATACAATATAAAAATTTTACAAAGACGAGGTACCTAAGACTGTGCTTACAAACTACTGGACTACATAACAAGGATGTTGACCCCGGGAAGCAAGAACCCATGACTATCCCAAAGGGTCATTACATGAAACACTAAACTAACTTACTGACAAATACATACAAACGAAACAGGAAGCAAACAAGCAAAAAAGACAGTTAATGCGCTAAACGAATACATACAGATACATACTAGGATCTGTTTCACATTGGACGCCAGGCCAGCACTGGCAACAGTGCTGAGCTGCAGAGACACCGGTAGAGAGAACACCACCGACAACCATAGTCGCCACTACTATTCTCCCCATCTACAGGTGGCCCTATCCCAGCTCTTGACTAGCCTTTTGAATTGGACCTGATTTTCTGGTGACTTTTATGTTGAAACGGCCGAAGCTCTGATTTGAAGAAGGACACAAATTTGAGCTTTTAAGATCAACACTGCTGCTATCGAAGAACCAATCCCAATAAAAGAGGCACCTATTATTCAAATAAACAATTGATGAATATTTTGAAAGTCATTAGTTATTGATTAAAGCTAAATTCATATCGCTGGAGGCCGCCCACTCTAAATACTTTTTTGGAACACGGAGTGAAAACACAAACAAATCAAAATAATCTTTCTATCCCCTTCCAGAATCTTTACGGGCATTTCTGTTGCACAGCAAATGATCATTGGACAATGGTAAGCCGTTTTGCTAACATCTAAGCTTTGTTTATGTTCACACACAGAACAAGGTGAACACAGCCATATTAAGTGTATGTTCAGTACAAATGTCCAGTCGTCTTGCCAGTGCTTAACACTGTTTCCTTGCTTTAGAATTCCGAAGAAGGCTTGAAAATCCAATGTTATATGTTTCGTTGAAATTCAGGAAACCGAAGCCATGGATGGGTTGAACGATACAAAGCAAGAAAAGCCAACGGTCATCATGAAAACTGTATTTAAACCTTCTACCAGCCAACTGAGCCATACATCAAGTGACTTCAATACAGTTAAGGCAATTCTGGACAGTTTTCTGTACTGCTCCTAGCTTTGTTCCATTGGCATGGCCCTTTATGCACATAAGTAAAAAGAGAGGGAAAGTACGTTGAAATTCAAACAAGTGACCAATCTGTATCAGCCTTAAAGGGCTTGTTTAAAAGAGGAAACTATCCAACCTTCCAGGCTACGAGCTGTCAGGTGGGAAAAAATCAGCATATTCTATATGTAAAAATTCATCTCATCTTCCAGCTCTTCATCCCACCTATAAGCTCATGATTTCACACGATAGCAATCATTATTTATGCTTGGTGCGAGCAGCGATTGGGCTTTCTATTGTTTTCATCTTGGCGTTTGCACAAAACAAACCACTTCGTCCAACTTCCAGACTTTCATCCCACTTTCCAACCTTTATATGGAAAAATTCCATCCCATTTCAGAGAGATCTCATTCCTCATAGAGTGGAATCTCATCCAACTGGGATGGATCGTTTTCAGGTCCTGAAATGAGAGGCGCTCGATCGAGCCCGAGCGCCTCCACACTCATCTCGAAAATTCTACGGGCTCGATTGTTCAAGCGCCTTGCAGATCAAAGGTGTTTCTTTTAATGATCCATAACTACGATTTGTGAATGTATTTGAAATAAGATATTCAGCCCAAATCTCCATTTCATCTCTGTAAAACTACAATAAATTGTCTTTCCTTCTCTCTATTGACTCGTAAAATCTTCACTCCCTTCCAAAGTAACATTCACCACATTGTCAACACCATTTACCAAGCTGCCTTCCTTCTATGCTGACTGCCACTATGATTTGCTCAGTGCACATGTAGAAGCAAAAGTAGCTGCAAGCTCTAGTAGGACTGGCCAGAAGTTAAAGTTATCATCGAAGAGTAGCAGGTTACAAACGTTTGGTGCAAACTTTGCAGGAGGCATTCTAAGGCTGTTCCATCTTCTTCAACATGCAGTCCAGCTCAAATGGCAATGCTTGCCCTCATTTATTATTTTAGTTCTTTTTCAATAATTGATGTGATTTTAACTGAAAATGTTCAGATTAAAACAGTAACTGTTGCTTGTTTTTCCAGAACTTTCCTTTTGGTTTCCCACAAAGACCAAAATAGTCTAGGAGCTTGATCAAGCGCCTAAGTGAATTGAGGAGCTTGATCAACCGAGCACCTAACATTTGCTCATTTCAAGGCCTGATCGTTTTCCATATAAAAGGAAGACCAAAATTACAAAGGATCATATAGCAGGGTGGGATATCTCACAACTAAGTTCATAGCCTGGAAGAAGAGATGATTTCTCCTTTTAAAAACAGCGTCTTACTTGCTGCTGGGATTTCAACAAATACCTCCTTTGTGCGCCTCTAAATTTCCGTCAACATTTTCAAACAACGCAAAATGCAACCTAACTGCTTTTTCGTTCATCTTCGCCGTAAAAGTCCAATCATTAATATTGTTGATGATCACCAACGCAACAAAACGAAACGATGATATATCTAAAACAACAAAAGTTTACATCTTCTTCTTCTTTCGTTAAAAGCACATCAATTCTCTTAAAAATCAGATCTTCACCCACACCAAGCGAGAGTTTACCGTATTGCTGTCGGGGCAACTTTGCGGCTTTGTTTGTTTTGAATTATTGGTGGAGAAAGAATTTCTTATGTCTAAAATCGCTAATCGCTTTGAATAGAGGTGTGAATCAACGCAACTGATGCTATTGTATTACAAAAACTGCCCTTATTAGGGTGAATTTTGTAAAGCAAAGGATACAATTCTGTTTATGACAACGCGATTTAATAGCCTTAAAAATGGGTGTCACACCTTCAATGCAGCCTACCATAATGTTTTGCTTTCTCTATATATTTTCAGTTAATTGAAATCACTGAGGTGGGAAATCTCTTCTTCAGAAAGGCAAATCGCTTCGTGTCTTCGGAAAACTGGGCCTTTTGCTTTACAAAATTTGCAAATGCTACTCCACCTCGGGATCTTCTCCTCCGGAATTCAACATAACCTTTTCAAGAACTGCTTTCACTTTATCTCTGTCTGAAACGAGATACAAATAGGAAAATGAGTCCAGTTTGGTGTAAGTGAAAGTATGAGTCCTAATTTGAGTGATCAGACAGTCATAATTGAAAAGGATGAAAATCATAGCTAAGTCCTCTGGGGCGCCAACCGCTAAGGTTAATGATTGTAACAGCTATTACTGGGCGTCCCAAAGAAGTAACCCAGTTTACAGTAAAAGCAGAAGTAGTGTACCATGTAATTTCGAAGATTATTTGAAAATAGATTTTCATGATTGGATGACTATTTGAATATTGCTTTGTTATTTGCTTACGTCTGATTCGAATGTTGCTTCCGTTGGGCGGAGCGTACTACGGATTAGGAGTTCATTTCCTCGGAAACTAGAGAGCGTGTGGCTCTAGCCCGGGTCGACCAGAGCCATGTGAGGGAAATCTGGTAGCTGCGGCGGGTGGCTGCAGCGGACTGATGGTAAAACATCCGTGGCCCCTGCTGGAAATAAGTCTCTCAGACTTTCGCAGGCTAGCCACGTTAAACATAAATACCTACCTACCGAGCTACCACAATTAATAAGAAAGTTTAAACGATTTCTTCATGCAGAGAAAACAAAATCCAATGAAGATTCGATTCTATTTTGAATATTGACAACTTCAGTGGTACGCTTCTACCGCCTTCACTGTAAGAAGTTACCAAAACTCAAGTATCAAACCATAAGATATCTCCTGATCTGTATTATCAATGATCCAAGTATGTTGAAAGATGACAAAGCCTTCGTTTTCGATATTCAAAGATAAAAATTACACGTCGAAAACCTTACTTGGAGCTACCGTTCTTGAGCAACATAGTAATATTTTCTTGACAACCAAACTTTCGAGATTTTCATTACCTCACAAGCCTCTAACGATAGCGCGCGTTTCTGTCTGTCATTTTTTATGACCAAATTAGAAGATTATTAGGCAAGTAAATAGATTGATCAGGCAATCATCAGTGCCTGCCTGCTTGCTGCCTAACTCAAACCAGGGAGCGCTAAAAGGGCTAAATTTGCTACTTTAAAACCAATTACAAGATTAGCTAAAAGTGGCAATTATTACTCTATAGTCAGGGCTTAGGGCAGCAACTCTGTTAAACAAACTGACTGGCAGAAAATGTTAGAATGCTGCGTCATTATTTTCCGGTAATGCCCGCTCATTACGTAACAGCTCAAATTCGAATTCGAAACACAGATCAATGCTTCAAGCACATAGCCTGTGTGCAGCCTCTACCGTCTGCGGAGGAAGACGGAGAGGAGGAGGAAAGAGCGGAAATCTACAGTTTCAAATATACAGTTTCAAAGGTCTAGACGTCTTTCAGTTTTTAAAACACTACACTTACCATATTTCCAGAGTGTTGCATAATTATGCTTATGAGCAACTGCAATATTGTCATTTTTGGCGATCTGTTTTTGAGGCAAACAGAGGCTGTCATACAAACACATAAAGTCAGGTAAGAGCTTTCTGATGGGTTCTTCTTATGCCTCAGAGCAGCAGCTTGCAAATTGTGTCAAAATAGTGGTGCCTCATTTAGCATTACTTCCTTCATTTTCTCAAACCGGAAACTGACAACATCCTCCTTGCCTGTACATCTGAAAACATTAGCAGCTGCTTTTTTCTTGTTGCCCTATATATTTATATTTCATATATATTTCATATTTCATATTTTAAACATATTTATACAGGGTACAAATTCAATAAGGATATTGTTTTACAATTTGGCCCTGTTAAAATTAAAGTACCTAATAAACTATTTACAAATAAATTAATAGATAAAAATAAATACATCTGGCGACAATAAGCAATATACAAAATTAAAGATTTTCGTACCCCAACTGTCTCAACCTTGATTTAAAAGAGTATACCGAGGGGGCCTCTTTGATATCATTGTTAAACTTGTTCCACACTTTGGTACCACGGTAAGAGAATGCCTTTTGGCCACTTACTGTTCGCATTAACGGTACTGCAAGATCATTTTTGGTGTTTCTTAGCTCTCGTGTGTGGAAATCTGATAGTCTAACGAATAGGTCACTAAGGTACTGTGGTGCAAGATCGTTTAGAGATTTATACATCATTGTAGATGTCTCTTTCACAATCATTTCTTTGACGGACAACCAGCCAAGTTCTTTGCGTAATGGCACAGAAGGTGCATCATAAGAACTACCCGTAACGATACGAGCAGCCCTGTTTTGTAGCTTTTGTAGAGACTCTATTCTCGTAATACCACTACAGCCCCAAACGGAGCAGCAATAGTTAAAATGTGGTTCTACAATACTACGATAAATGTCGTTCAAGGTTTCCATTGATACAAAGTTTTTACAATATTTTAAAAGGCCTATTGCGCGAGAAACTTTCCCTTTTATGTTCTCAATTTGACACTTCCACGTTAGACTATTGTCTATATGGACACCAAGGTATTTCACTTTGTTCACTAAGTCAATATCAGTACCACCTACGTGAAACACTGGCAACAAAGTAGGCTGCACTGCCATTTTATTTACATTTTGCATTGACCCAACTATCATAGCCTGTGTTTTGACGACGTTCAAGGATAGCTTGTTACCTTGAAGCCATTTCTCGATATTGACAAGCTCAGCGTTTAACACCATGTGCAATTCATCCAAAGTTTTGGAGGAGTATGAAATCATGGTATCATCAGCATACATATTTGTCTCAGCCTTCTTTAGTGCAACGGGAAGATCATTTATATAAAGCAGAAAAAGAAGTGGTCCCAAACAAGACCCTTGTGGCACTCCGACATCAATATCTTTAATGTCAGAAGGGACGCCATTTACTTTGCAAAACTGCTTTCTGTTATTCAAATACGACCGAAACCAATCATGTTCCAAGCCGCAGATACCATAGAATTTCATCTTATCAAGAAGAATACCATGATCAACGGTATCAAAGGCCTTCTTAAGGTCAATGAATATCATAGCAGTATATTTCCCTTTGTCAATGTTGACATACCAGTCATTCGTGCATTTTAGAAGGCATGTGACAACAGAGTGTAAAGAGCGAAAACCAGACTGTTGCAAGCATATGAGTTTGTTTTCGTCTAGGTATCGATATAGTTGGTCGTACACCAGTTTTTCAAATAATCTGGAAACAGCTGGTAAAACAGATATTGGCCTGTAATTTGATCTTTCATCAGTTGGACCTTCCTTAAATATGGGAGCCACTCTAGCAACTTTCCAGCTGTCAGGGAAAATTCCTGAAGATAAGGAAAGGTTCAAAACATCACAGAGTGAATTAGAAATAACGGGAAATGCTACTTTTAAGAAATAGCTGGCAATGTTATCCACACCAGACCCATGTGATGTCTTGATCTTATTCAAGGCCTTTTCGATGGTCCTCTTGTCGATGGCAACGAATTTGAATGGTTCCTTTCCATTCGAGGGATATGTTATATCGTATTGATGAGACAGAAGGGGATTAGACTGGGCAGGTATCTTGTCACTGAGACTCTTCCCCACACTGCAGAAATAGTTGTTCATCGAGTTAGCGATATCATGATCCTTATTTATCTCCTGTTCATTCACTTTTAGGGAATCGATATTGGTAGTTTTAGATCTTTTATTCAACAGGAGGTTGATTGTTTTCCATGACTGCTTTAAGTCACCTTTACAAGCAGCTAATTTCTTGGAAAAGTATTCTCGTTTAAGATTTTTGTTGAGAATGTTAGCCTTATTTCGCAGCTGTTTGTAAGCATCCATCAGTATAGCAGATTTACGTTTAACGGCAGCAGCTTTTATTTTGTCCCTCTGACGAGAAAGCTTTCTAAAATCGCTATTAAGCCATGGGGAATATTTGTTAGATACTCTCATATCCTGCAATGGGGCATGCATCTCAATGACAAGAGACAGCGTTGTAGACCATTGTTGAACGGCATCATGGACGTTATCCCTATTACGTACAATACCATCCCAATCAATCTGGCCTAGATCAAATAAAAAACTTTCATAGTCAAAGTTTTTCATTCTTCTACTTCTGATAAGTTTGGGTTGTCGCTGTATGAAGCCCCGAAATTTTCGAATACAATAAACTAGATAATGATCGCTAAGCGAAATTTTTAGGACTCCTGAATCTACAATGTTTGCAGGCGTGTTAGTTACGCAGATCCTCAGATCCTCAGATCCCTCAGATCCTTTTGAACATAGAGCCCTGCATTCTCTGTCGATTTCCTTGAGCAAGAATCCAGTCAAGGCTCCGCGAATTCTGTCATGCCTCCACGCAGCATTGGCTATCTGCTTGTAAGTTCCACGACAAAGCGTTTTTCCTAATGATGCTAAGTCACAGGGCAGCTTCCTCTCTTTCACTTTGCTTGTCCAGTTCACTCTGACAGTAACTTGTGTCTGGCCATTTCCTCCAAAATTTATTGATTTGGCCGACCTTGATATTTTCCTTTGGGGACTTTCATGAACTTCATCAGAGCATGGCTTTGCAACATTTCGGGCAAGACATTTGCTGGCATCATCACTTCCCATTGCCAATCTCTTGCTCGGTGGGTGTCCTGTTGGTGTACTGCTAAGGGAAGGGGCAAAACTCGTTGTTGGAGGCACCATAATTTCGATATCTGACGCGGCAGAAAATTTGGAGCGTAATTTTGTTTCAACATCCAAAATCCTATCTCTGAAGCTTTTTCTTCTGAGCAGAAGTTCTCGACAGACGTGACAAACATATCATGAATCCCTAGTCGAGTTCTCCACTTTGAAAGGCAGGTCTTCTATTTCGTTTTGCAGGTTGCGAGTTCTACCCACAATTAAATTCCAGTCATGTTTTAGTTGCAGCTTCGTGCTACGGATTCTGCAAAATTCCTTCCTTGATATTGTTGCCATATCCTCATGAATCAATAACCGAGATACATCTTTGGCACGCCTTTATCAACTTCGCTTTGGCCAACTTAGGGTACTTTAGGGGCAGAAACTTTCGCGGGCAGAAAGTTTCGCGATTTTCGCGTTTTTTGGCATTTTTCGCGAAAGTTTCTGCCAAGGCATAATCTAAATTCAAAATTCGCGAAAGTTTTTGCTCGCGAAATTACAGGAAATTCTCGACTCGCGAAAATTTTTACTATCCCATTTTTTGTCTTTTCTTCAAGTTGTTGCGTTGCTGTTCCTCAATCACCCCGATCTTCAGTCTCTTGGGCCATAAAACCTTGTAAATTGTCACCGTGACTGTGAGTAGTACTGAAAATGGACAGAAAATTATGTTTTCCCCCTTACTTTTCTTCAGTCGCGAAAGTTTTTGTCGCGAAATATGCGGGAAAAAACGTCATTCGCGAAAGTTTATGCCCTTAATTTCGCGATTTTTTCTTCTCGCGAAACTTTCTGCCCGCGAAAGTTTCTGCCCTTAAAGTAAGCCTTCAGCTAGTTCTGAGAGCCGCCATTATAGAAACACGCAAAATCACGCAAAATCACGTAACTACGTCATAGTTTTATTCCAACCAATCAGATTCGGTTTAGCTTTTTTCATAAACTGGAACAAGCAGTTGCTCGCTGATGCGCAGACTCTACTGGGGGAGATTTCCGCTCTTTCCTCCTCCTCTCCGTCTTCCTCCGCAGACGGTAGAGGCTGCACGCAGGCTACAAGCACATCGAACAACAAATTCGAACAGCAGTAAGTGGCTTCGTTTGCAATGGTTTCATGCTAAGGCCAACCATCACTTAAAATCATATTATACTTTGTTAAAGGACAAAAGGCCTTCACCCTGCCCTGAGCATAGGGCATATATAATAACTGTATAATAACTGTATAATAACTGTATAATAAAATATATAATAAACTATATAAATAACTGTTTCTTTCAGCCAATACCGAACATATTAATCCTCAGCCTCTGTGCAAACCTCGCAAGCTCGGTCTTTTACTGAAGGCTTCGGATTACCTTTTTTCGGTATTGCCCTCAGAAACAGTTACCATAGGCTTAAAACAATATGATATTTGGTTCCGCTTGCCAAAAAAAACAAATTTGAGCATCGGCCTTCTAAATCATCACCTGTTGATGATAGTTTCAAACAGGGATACTTTTTGCGACACCCGGTTATTGATCCAAACCAAACCTGACTCCCGCTGTATCGTAATGTCATAAAATGAAAACAACAAGATGCGTGAATGTGCTGAGAAGTAAACGAAAGCATTCTGAGAATTAAGCACCTGCTTACACGATGAAACGATCAAATCAGTTCATTTATATGAATATGCCGATGTTTCTGTATCTCTTATTCTGACTTATGTAGGGTGTTCTGAGATAAACCCTTGCAAATGCATATGAGAGCTAACAGAGACAGCAAGGCGGCAGATGAACTTCAAGAAAGATTATCAAACGAGACACTCAACCTGTATCTTCTTCACATCTCGTCAACTTTTCACACATGACATTTGACGATATTCTTCTAGAGTAGTTCACATTAGATAAGGAGGAATGAAAGCGAGTGTTTTCGTATTTGTAACTGTCCTTTGTGTGTTTAGCATGCAATATTAACAAGAAAAACAACAGACTTACGTAAGTATTAAGAACAAAAGATATTAATACAACTTTGAGGCGTCATAACTATCACACACATCAGATAAAAAAATTGAATCAATGTGAGGAAATCAAAGCATATCAAGGTAGCTCAAGCTACATGCGGTCAAATTCTAGTTTGCTAGATAGCATTGTAGCTATATAAAACCCCTCCCCTCACTTACTTCATAAACATACCAAATGAAACGGGGGGGGGGGATTAGACTACTCGGGGGTTGGAAAAATGGCTCAATATAATGGTGATCAGGGGCTTGCAATAATACGCCTTTTCAACTAAGCGGCCTCGTTTTGGAATGTTCAGAATATCTTCAGCTTAATTATTAGCAAAATCAATCTAATGAGGATAAAAATTGGAAAAGTTAAAAGGATTTGACCGTGAATAATGACTAAGAGTGTAAAGTTACACAACAAATGCTTTTCATGGTCAAATCCTGACTTGGTCTGTTCTAGACCGGGTTGGGGCCTGTGGGGTGCCGTCCCTCTGGGTGTTGTGGGGCCGTGGGGATCTGGATGCATTCATCTACCTTGGCGGCAATTAAAGCACGACCCTTAGGAAGAGCAGCCTTTTAGGGTTTTGAAATTTCTATTATTAATTTCTGATTATACTTTTGTAGTAGCTGATGGGGCATCGAGCTAAATATTCATATGATATGATGATATGATATGATGATAATCCCTTCTACACTATTATATCTATCATCGTCATAAAATCAAAATCCCAGAATCTAGGAATATAAAATTTGCAGTTCGACTAAGGCCCCGTTCACACTACTCCGTTTTTGTTAGTACCCGTTTCCGTTGCATCGAAGCTACCGTTCACACTGCTCCGTTTCTCTACAAAAACGGAGAGAAAAACCTCCGTTTTTGTGCGTTCACACTGATCTGCCCGATAACAAAAACGCAGCGAAAAATATCCGTTTTTTGTGCGTTCACATTACTCCGTTTTTGTGAAGCTCATTGTTGGATATTGGAGCGTTTTCAAAAACCTCCGTTTTTGTGCGTTCACATTGATCAAATGCGTTTTCAAAAACCTCCGTTTTTGTGGATATCCACTTTTGACCGCGTTTTCGAAAACCTCCGTTTTTGTGGCGTTTTTGTGCGGACCAGTGTGAACACTTTCACAAAAACGGAGGTTATTCTCTCCGTTTTTGTACAAAACGGAGTAGTGTGAACGGGGCCTAAACTTGGGGTGCTGAATCCAAATCTGTGGTCAGATATTTTGTATGAAGAAATTTTCAAAAATTTCCAAAAGGAGGTCGTTGATTGAAAAGATGTATCGGGGAGGGGGAAGTTGGGAAAAACTGAAAATAGTCTTTTCGTAGTTAAACACGCACCTCTTCTCCATTTATGTTCACTAACTATGTTTACGATCATTTCCAATTTTCACTGGGGGTTGAAATAAAAGCAGGGAAGGGGTGGGAAAATTTTCAAACTTCAACAAGTGGGGAGATGATTATCCGGTATTCGAGAGTACATCAAATGCCAGAGGTTACCAAAGATTTTCACTTACTTAGCTTAAAAAATTTGCATGTTCATTTTGATATTGGTTTAAAAAGATAAAAAGTGTGTCAAAACTCTGTATTTGATCGTTAAATTGTATGTTGATTCCGACAACAGTTAGCAGAAGAACTAAAAAGTTATCATTTACATTCTTGTCAGCTGAATTTCTGAAAGAGCCCCCTCTCAAATAAACCACCTCTCTCTTAAGATCCCTCTGGAGGCTCTGAAGACAGACCTCCGATTTTCCTGACTTTTCTATAATATTGATAAATAGCACAGCATTGTGCATTATTGACACAATTTAGTGACCAAAATACGCTGCTTCTCTTCCGGCAGCGACCAAAATACGCTGCTTCTCTTCCGGCAGCGACCAAAACTAGCTTCGTGAAACGTATTACGTCAAACGTTGTACAATTTGGTCGTTATCAATGGGCAACTTCGGGGCTAGAAGGATTGTTGATGAAATAAAATATTACACTGTTGAATTGTGTGTAGGACTTTCTTCCAACCTTTCTTCCCAATTCTCTACGAAATTAAGTATTTCAATCTGCGAAATGAACGAAATGATGTCGTAAGCGCACAAGCTCATAGCCTTCGACCTAACCCCTAAACCGAGGCAAGCCTTATTATGGCACACTCTTTACAAAGTGGCGACGATATTTGGCCTAACTTATCAAAAATGTGCGATGAATTTACAGCTATGTTAGTTAGTGATGCCAAAACTTGGAAAGTAGTTTTCAGTTGGTCTTCGACGGTCGGCAAGGTTGCTTTGTGAGATTAATTCTATAAATCCTGGACTTGTCCTTTAAAATTTAAAAGAGGGAGTGGTGATAAATTGTTAACTTACCTAACAAAGGATTGAGCCTTACATCAAGTACTCGAATTGATTTGTTGAAATCGAGCGCAGTTAACAATGCATCAGCACCTTGCATTGACATTCCACATTGCTGGAGATCTAGAGCTATTAAACAAAGAAGTTTTTTTAGAGAAATACAGACTGGAGAAGGATGTTTCTGGGCTATCTATTGCATACCGGGTGAGCCAGAAGAAAGTTCCCACTTCTTTGAAAATTCATAACAGCAAGAACATTTCACAGATTTGAATGATTCCAGTTCTAGGTAAAAGCCAAAAGGTTGAAGTATTTTTTTGATTTTTCTCCTTGTCTCACGAACACGACAAATAAGGGTAAATTCAACTTGACAAAAATTTAATGGTTGATAATGACTGAAAAATGGTCTAAAACATCGATCAAGGCATAAATGACTCCTCGCACAGAATAATGAAGGAAATGCAACTTCTCATGGGTGAGAGATATCCTCTGGACATTAATTGCCATGGGATTGAAAATCTTCCGTATTTGTTAGATAATCGATGTCTTACAGCACTTGAGGGAGGTGAAACGCCCATTACCTATTGTTCGGTGTGAATAGAGTCATGACGATTTGATCAACGTTTTAGGCCCTTTTGCCGTCATTTTGCAACCATAAAATTTTTCATAAAGTTAAATTTACCAATACTTCTAGTGCTGGTAGGACAGCGAGGAAAATCACAAAACTATTTTGATCTTTTGGCTTTTAACTAGAATTTGAATGATTCAAATCCGTCAAGTAGTCTTGGTGCTATGAATTTTCAAAAGTGGGGACTTTTTTCTGGCTCACCCGGTATATTAATTGATACTTGATTCTATTAAAGAGGGTTACCCATTAGCTGGAGCTGTTTGATAAGGGTAGTCCTCCTTAATCAATCACAATATGAAATTACTAGGGAAAATATTGATTACAGTATAATACCATTATGTTGAAAACGTAATACAAATTTACAAAGTTTATGATAAAAGAAAGAAAAACTAAAACAGAATCATACATAAATTGTTCAAAACCATTTAGATGCCTGTTTGGTATCAGCAGAAAGGTCATTCCGCACTTTTGCTCCTCGATAAGAAAAACATTATTGCCAATTGTTTTTCCTAACAGTTCATCAGATTCTTTCATATTGAAGATCCTTGTGCATTTTATATGTCTACTGAGGTACGAAACTTAAACCAATCTATAAATAGGTTGCCTGTGTGCAGACGATACCCAAGAGGAACGTAAAGTCTGGACCACCAGGATTCAAACCGCCCGTCTCCTGCTTGCCGGGCGGGCGGCTTAACCACTGGAAAAGAAATTCTCTCAAACCAGCAATTCTAAACAAATAGCCGCAAAGTTGCCCTGAAAGCAGTACGGCAAACTCTCACTTGGTGCGGGCAAAGGAACGTCTTTAAGAGAAGTTTTGTGCTTTTAACAAAAGAAGAAGGGTAAACCTATAGTTCTGTCTGGCGGATTTTGTTTATTTGATTCAGGAGCTCAGGAGTAACTGTTTACATTTGAGCCATAAATATAAATATGATTTGAGCCACAAACCTTTGTAATCCCCCCCCCCCTGCTCGGCTTCTGAATCACGTAAACAAAATCCGCCTGACATAATTTTAGATTTACCCTTCTTCTTTCTTCTGAAGCTCATAACTTCTCTTAGCAACATCCCTTCGCCCACACTAAGTGAGAGTTTGCCGCACTGGTTTCAGAGCAACTTTGGGGCTATGGTTGTTTTGAATTTCTTCTGCATTCGCTAATCACTTTGAACTGAGGTGTGAACCAAAGCAACTGATGCTATTGTATTACGAAATGTGTCCTTGTTTCGTAGTGCTCGCTCTGTTTTTAGTAAGAATGATGATGAAAAGAATACATTTACCTTTGACCCATAAATCATCCTTTAATGAATCAGCTAAAATCTGAACTCCCCTATCACCAATGAGGGTATTCTGACTGAGATTGATTCTCCTGAGACCATGCATTCGGTTGAGATCAGGTCTTCTGTAACGCAAACTTTCCTGCCACGCTTCTCCGTGCCTTTGCGTTGCTTGATGCTGTTTTCAGGAAAAAGATCAGTTCAAATGTTCTCGACTAAATATCGTGCTTGTAAGGGCTTGATTACATGGGCGAGTTGACCTGCTTGTAGCTCGTTGATTGCTCAGTGAATTGTCCCGATGCTTCGGTCAAATCCTTCTTAAAACATTATGCGCTTACATGATGCGAGCCAAGCCGCAGCAAAAGTTTCGTCGTTTTACAGAGCCAGAGCCGGGCTACAGGCGGGTCAACCGTCCATTGTAATTGCGATAACTGGCGAGAAACACCCTACAAAATGTAGTTGAAACTTTCTCTCAAATCAGATGTCACGAGAGAATTGCAATAACGCGAAATTGTTTACACCAAACTCCTCAATCATTTTTATTCGCGAGCATTTTCACGTAAAAGCTGAGTTGCGACATACTTAGAATTTGGTAGAAAAGGAAAATAAACCATAACAGGACCATGGCTCATTCTATAACTGCTGGACCAAATTAGATGCAAACAAAAATTAGTTCATCTGAAGAAAAATGACGAAACTTTGTTTATCATTTATAGCTGCTTTTTATGGTTCTGAACGTGTCTTCTCAACATCATAATTTTGATCAGTTAAATAGTAATACCAAATTAAACATTGTAGCTATCATACAACACATTGTCCAGCAATAAAGCTGGGCAATGGGGTAGTATTTTCAAAATTTGTAAACTCCCTTTTTACTCACCCGGTAGAGTTCATTTGTCTAGTTATAGAATCTGATATTACAAACAAGCTACGTGTGTGCTATAATGTTCAGTTGAAAACGATCTATGATGAAGAACGACGACCGTGCTTTCACTCACCATTCATAGATAAAAGAAACAGCCTGATGTGAATCCTATTCAATCAAAACTCAAGTAATGTATTCAAGGAAAAAAAATGTTTATTTCGATGACTTAATGCTGCGTTGCGTGTCTGACAGCACCCGAAAATTTTTTTGCCTCTCATTTTCTAAAGGCCTTTTTATGAAGCGGGCTGGCCAGCTAGCTCCCTCACTCACCTTTAGGTGAGATCCTGCATATCATGTCAGTGCTTTGTAATCATCAGCTTGTTTTTAAATGTACGCCAGGCTGGCCAACTTTACCAGGATCCCGTTTCTCGAGAGCCAGGATCCCACCTTAAACGGGCTGAATAGTATCACATAAACGGAAGAAAGGGGCCAGCCCGCTTGTGACGCACGCGCAAAACTGAGCAGATTTGCCAAGTTTCAAAAATTGGGAGACCCCCTATCGTATTTGGCGCCTACGCACAATCCTCCTTTTGTAGAACTGAAAGATCAGAAAATATTTCCTTGTTCTTTCAATTTCATACAAAAGGAAGACTGCTACCAAGGGCCCGGCTGGATCGAGGATGGCTCACTATCGAATCTCTCATTTGAGGCGAGTCAGCTTTCTAACGGGTCAGCCAGCCTCATATAAACAGGCCCTGACTAATACATTCGATTATTTCAAATGTTGAGCATTTTGAAGCTGATATGTCAACAAACATGCAATGAGTTCCTTGGTCCAGTTGGTCACATCACATCATCTTCAAGATGAACGCAACTTTATGGCAAATCTTCACATTAAAAATCTTCACAACAGGTCCAAGTCCTGAATCAGAGACATACATTTGGCCAACAATTGGGGGAAGGGAATGAAGATGTTGCATCAATTGATAACCATTCTTCATCACTATTGTTTGCAAGCAAAAGATATTTGTTTTGGCCAACATTGCGGGCGGCGCGATCTCGATCAGTTCAACAGCTATCATGGCTAGTGTCTCTGAAATAAAATATTTTACCAGTATCGACACTAAAGGAAGTCGATGCGTCTGCAAATGTCTCAACCCACTCGTGGCACAATGCTAGCCTACCAGGTATCAGGACTTCCTGTTGATGTGAATCAGTTACCCAAATATGATACTGCGCATGTCACTGCCTATTGTCTTTGCACAACTATTTCTATCAAGTGCTTATATTCCCTTTATTCCCTTTAGTTTGAGAGCAATGATAACGATTTTGCCTTCTAAATCTTTGTATCAATGTAACGGGTAGTCGTACAATAGACCTTTTAGCTATTCTGAAAAAGAATCTCAGACCCCGTCCACACGTATCCGGGTACTTCTGAAAACGCATCTTTTTTATCCGTTTTGGGTTAGCGTCCACACGGAGACGGCGTTTTCGGTCACCAAAAGCGCAGCTTTCTGAAAACGCTCTCCAGAGTGAATCTGTTTGAAAACGCCGTTTTCATGTTGTCGTGTGGACGGGTGAAAACGACGCTTTTCGAAAACGCTGACGTCACAGCATCGATTTATGACGTATCAGAGCATACGCACATAGCTTTGGGGATCACATCAGGGCATTTTGATTGTTTGTTTTCTTTTGTCCAAGTTTGAACAGCGGAGTTTGAATGCAGCAGCGTCTTCGTGTGGACGGGGATATTTTCGGAAACGCTGCTCGTATGGACGCAGATAATTTTGATACGGACAAAAAAGATGCGTTTTCAAAAATATCCGGATACGTGTGGATGAGGCCTCAATCGAACGATACTTTGCTACATTTTGTAGAATTTTCGAATGTGCACAATTGTGATAGAAGCTCTAACGCCACTCGTTCGAAGCTCGTGTATAAAAATGTATAAAAATAACGCTCAATCCAGGCTCTTTTGCTGAATAGCTAAAAGGTCTATTAACGGAAGTTTGATGAAGTCTGGTCTGATGAATTTTTGGATAACTTTGTTAGATCCACCAGGGCCTGAAACTGTTTGTGAAAAGACACTATGTTGCTCCATGTTTTGGTAGTTCATTTATTGTGCAGGTCTGTGGTCCAAATATTTTGAAGACAAATACCAACATAAACTATTTGGTGCAAGGCCTTCATTTCGTCGATTCAATTGAGTTTAGTAAGATCTATAAATCATCGAACTCTTGGAGAGAGATTTCCTAAACATGCATGTACAAATGAATTCTCACCGCCAGAAGAGTTCACAGAAGAAGTGTCTGCCGAACTTGGAATCAAATAATTCTCACACAGCACATTAAACAATCACCATGGCTCCCCTATACCAACTCAAATCATAACCACCCAGTCCGTGCAGTTTCAAGAGGAAAGCTTAACAGAAACCCACAATAACTGACGCATAAATGCACACCAAAAACCATGAAACATCGTCGATTAAAAAAGCGCGTCGCATTTGTTTATCAACGGCAAATGAGCGTTGTTATTTACGGTGCAACGTACATGCCGCAGGTTAAGTAAATTCATTTCTCTTGATAAGAATCCCACGACACACAGCTCCTTGCTGGGGATAATTCTTTCTTTATCAATATCTGTTCAGACCTTGAAGTTTTAATTTGCCGATAAATAAGGCGTAGTGGGATTTACTTCGACCGGCTCCTGCCATAGCCAGGAAAACATGGTGGTCTGACAGTCATGGCTGAATAAAAGCTTCTCTTGAACTATGGGATACTGACGACGATTTCACTTAATTCACTTAATTCTACTGGCAAAATCCTTCTTACTCACTCAAAAATAAGAAAGATTTCAAGGCATGATCCCTTGGGCCGAAGGAGGGTTTAAACATTTGCTGGGTTCCTGCATAAGGTGCCCTTCATGCCAACATGAATCTCAATATAAAATTTGACAGAAAGCCTTTAAAGATATTGTGCAAAATGACTTGGAGCTTGATAAAATCTGGGGTGAATATTCTATCATTGATATGCAAAATATCAATTCCGTTGCAGGGACCGTTCTCTTCGTTACAACTGTTTTCAAGTTGAAAATTTGGAGAAATTTACTTGTCCCCTCAGCAAATATCTTCCATTTAGAATTACCTATGAATTTAGAACGGCAGGACGGATTTTAGTATCAAAAATGTCCATATTTCACTAAATTTTCCCACAATGGAAACATTTCTTGACATGGAACCTGGAAGGTTATTCAAGATAGTATATTTTGCTAAAAAACTGACGAAGAAAGAAACACCTACCCTTATTATATCACTGATTGTTTCCATTCCTCTCCATGAAAGGGCACAAGAGCTCAGAGATACTGACTTCAGACTTATTGAGTTCTTCAGCCCAGCAGTTATTGCTAGGATAAGAATAAAGCTAAAACTATAAAATCAAGTGCAAGCAGCGATGAGGAAACGATTCCTAATAAACTTTACATCCTATTTCCATTTAAAAGAACTGTCTGCTTATGTTGCATACTACCAAGTGTCCAAAAGACTACCATCCTGCTTAACACAATCTTTCAGAACAAGAAACAAGAAGGAACTGCTACACTTTCATGTTGTCAGTCTCAAACCTAAACTCGGATTTTGACACTTTTTTGATAGCTATACATCACAAATAAAAGTTGATGGTTTAGATACTACATGGAGTATTTCCTGCAATAGAAACGCAGAGATTTAATTCGGTTTCATGTGGCCTTAACTACTGCAAGTAAGCAACTTTTCAGATATGATGCAATCAAATTTAAACAGCCTTGGCCCATTTGGAAAGGACTTGTAAATGAAAGATTCTACTAAGATCGATTGAAGGGACAAATTCTGGATCCATCCCTTCCTAAATGATCCTACTAAGTTCTAAATAACTAAGTGAAAATTTGCTCGTGGTCCATGGCGGGAAACCTCCCAAGCTTCATTTCATAGACCAATCAGACGGCGAATAAGCGAAGAAGTTAGAAGAAACATGTGAGGATTTTCTAAATTTACCTTCATAAAACGCAACAAGGACAAAAAAATTCAGGAAATTTTCCGACTTTTTTGATGAAATCTACTCGCCAGATGTTTGGTATCCAGGTTTGGATGCCGGCCTAAATATATCATGTTTTCCAGAAGTTATGGCCCCTCTACATCCGATGAGACACTAAACCTGAAAGGCTCTTATTCAACCAGAATGCCTTGCACGTGTCACCTCTTGGCTGGCCTTTGTTGTCGCCATTTTCATGGGCCATGAAAATGGCGACAACAAAGGCCAACTAAGAGATGACGCCAGCAAAGCATGCTGGTTGAATAAGAGCCTTTCAGGTTTAGTGTCTCATCGGATGTAGAGGGGCCATAACTTCTGGAAAACATGATATATTTAGGCCGGCATCCAAACCTGGATACCAAACATCTGGCGAGTAGATTTCATCAAAAAAGTCGGAAAATTTCCTGAATTTTTTTGTCCTTGTTGCGTTTTATGAAGGTAAATTTAGAAAATCCTCACATGTTTCTTCTAACTTCTTCGCTTATTCGCCGTCTGATTGGTCTATGAAATGAAGCTTGGGAGGTTTCCCGCCATGGACCACGAGCAAATTTTCACTTAGTTATTTAGAACTTAGTAGGATCATTTAGGAAGGGATGGATCCAGAATTTGTCCCTCGAGAATTCTGGGCTTGAGACAATAGCAATAACAATACAACAGTGCATATCTTAAAAACGCTTTCCTTGACAATTTTGACAGCTGTTTGGAGCATAAAAGTGTTTCTTATACCATGGTATACAACACACCCTGTTTTAAAGAAGTATATCTTGACATAAGAAACCAACTAGGCTGTCTTTGTGTAACGAGTTTCTTAAAGGCGGGACTTTACTGTAATGCGAAATAAGTAATAAAGCTGAAAGGCAGTGGTATCAAGAGGTTTTATTGAGGAGCGTTTCACTTATTCGAAAAAGTGTACGAGATTTTTTCAGAACAAAAGGATTCTACGGATTTTTGATGGATGTTTCTTGAAAACAAAAGGATTTTCGCCAAAGGAGTACGAGATTTTTTGGGAGTGAAATGCCCCACGGGTTTAATCACCTGACTTCAAGTGGCGTAAACAACCCTCAACAAGCCCCAGTCAATTTTGTCTATTGGAAACGGTATATCTCAATGACACGATGAAGTATTTAAACCGGCATCCAAACCTGGATACCCAAACATCTGGCGAGTAGATTTACTCAAAAAATTTCGACATTTCCAGCAGTTTTTAGTCCTGGTTGCGTTCCATGAACGTAGGTAAAAGTTAAAAAAATCTTCACGGATTCCTTCTGTCTTCTTCAATTACTCGCCGTCTGATTGGTCCGTGAAAGTGAGGCTTTGGAGGTTTCTGGCCATGGGCCCAAGTAAAACTCGGCTAAGACAATCGATTCCGATCTTAGTGAAGATGATTGAAGCTTGAGATGAAAAATTTCTAATTGATTTCCCTATGCAATAGATCGAGAGAGTCAATCCAATGGGGTGAAAATATTTGTTGCACACCTGATAGGATATTAAAATGAGAAGCATGCAGAAAAAAAGCTGCTAATAAGATGCCCTTTACATTATTATCATTACTATTTTTATTATCAATTTCTTTACAGTTGAATGACAATAAGATGGCTAAAAGTAGTTAGCAACCTAAAAACATTACAAAATACAAATATTACATAAAAATGGTGAATAAAATATTTACAAATCATCAAAATTAAACAGTATAAAAACAGATATCTAAAAATGTGCATCATAGAAAGCCCACGTTCGGAACAAATGTGCGGCACAACCAGCATGGACAATTTTCTCCGCACCAATTTTTTATCTTTGTTTTAAACTGATAAAGGGATTATGAATGGCGCATTGTTGGTGGTAAAGTTTGCCACAGCTGCGAACCTTTGAATCTGACACTTTCTGAGCCGTTGTTCCCAGGGGGGGACTTCTATTGGTATGTGACGGGGGGGGGGGTCAGACACAGTAAATTTTTGAAAAACCCAAAAATATACTAAATCTTGGAAATTTTAGACCCCAAAAATATACTCAGCCCAAAAATATACTGAAATTAGGACATTTGTAGACCCTAAAAATATACTCATAGCTTCAAGGTACATGAAAATTAAAGGTTTTATAGCATTTTCGGCAACTGCCCTGCGATATTTTGGTGAAAAACTCAGCCTAGCACTCACATTGTCAAATTTTCTCATCAGCAACCCCAAAAATATACCGATTATGCTCCAAATCGCGTACCCAAAGGTATACTAGACAACGTTTTACAAACCCAAAAAATGTCTGAACCCCCGTCACTTACTAATAGGGAGTCCCCCCCCCTGGGCCGTTGTTGACTGATCTCACTCTTGGTTGAATAAATTCGTTATTGTTACGCAAATTGTAATGAGTCATATTTTCACAGAAAATTTTCTGCATAAATAAATGAGACCTGACATGAAATTTTGGCGACATGAGGTCATGCCAACATGAAAATTTGCGAAAATTCACTCCTGTTGACCCGATATGACACTTTCCACCTAGACTGATGACGATGAGTCCCTTGTATCCCTGCGGTAAACCTTGCTCAAGAGGGACTCATCATGAAACAGTAAAAAACTTGGCCCTATTTTCTTCAATCATCAATGGAATTACGAAAGAATCACGGCTTCGAATCTCTATCCCGTGGGAGTGTTTTCAATTCTTCAATCAAATCGAAAATTCTATCACGTTTACACGTTAAAAATAGTAATTCACAAATCTCGCAATCTGATTGGTACTGAAGAAATTGCTCAGTTTGGGCCTAAATAGGGCCAGGTTTTTCATAGTAATACTATGAGTCTCTCTTGACCGAAGCGCCATCATCAAGTCAAAGAGCACAGGGAAACAAGAGACTCATCGTCTTAAGTCTACTTTCCACCTACGTCAGGCATCATTCACGTGACTTGATATTTGAGAAGGAATACAAGGAAATTAGGTTTTCATATCGCCAGATCTGAGAAGAATGTGCTTACATGAAGTCATCCCGCATCGCTTGAAGACTTCTGCATTTTAGACAAAGCCAACAACAACTTCGATTTACTGTTACACGAGAGCATGCTAATCCTGAGGGACCGCCCGACGCTTAATCAACAAAATTTTTCTATACCATTGTATCTTTTTTACAGCTCACTTGACTTATCATTCTTTTAGTAGCTTCAATAGCCTTTCCTTATTTAGAAATCGTACGACTGACAATCTAATTATGCTTTGTTTGCGAATAATTTGTACTTTAAACATCTCAAACGCTAATTCTTTTATTCAGTTGAGGATGAGACAAGCTGTCTCGAAGAATCTGCAATAGAAAAACATGGCCTAGTCGAATTAACATCATTTCAATCTAAAGATGGATTTGTCTCATTAGCATTGGAATGTCGACTCTGCACTGAGTTGTTTATTTGTTTTCGTCTTCTGAAATGATCCTCAATATGTCGTCGTGGTACTAATATTAAAGTTTACATGAGCGTTCCATGCCCCCCGACATGACTTTTCATGCCGGCACGAATAAGCTCCCGAAACGAAAGTTTGATATCACCCCGAAATTAAGTAAACACGACAATAGCTCAGACCAGCATCCGATATGAAACTCGTTGGGACATGAAAATTCATGCCGGCATGAGTTACATGTAGGGTCTCAAGTAAAGGTCCTCTGAAGGTGGCGTTTGATTAGAACTCAATACCTTTTTGAATAATTAATTGTGAAGGAGGTGAAGGGGAGGTTGGTGAAGTGAATCTTTGCAACTATGATTAAACGTGCCAAAAAAGGTGCCAACAAATATTTTACGAATATGAGTGACTACGATTTTTTGCGAATATGAGTAACTAAATTGGACTAAACTGTATGTGAAAAACCAGCAAAATAGTCCAAGATACGGTGTCTGACTTAGCGAAGAATTACATTTTGCTCGTCTTGTTATAAATACAACCAAAACACTCTGTTAAACTTTTCATGGTATGAGCATGAACTCTTTACAAACAAATCATGTAACTTACCTTCTAAGCCATCATCACCAATTCGTGAAGATTCTAGAGATAGGAACCTTAAAGTTTTGCTCTTTACAATACCCTGAAAAGGATGAAATTATTTGGTCAGTTGATAAAGCTTACAGGTTGCAGGCCCCAATATCGTAATAAATCATCAAGTTGGGTTGCTTAGGTCCAAGGAAAGCTATCTGACTTACTCAAACTCCCGGTTGGTCAACTCTACGGGTCCAAGTGTAACCATGCTTGTCTTACAACTTTCCAAATTGACCCTTATCTCTGATTTTGCTCGCAAAAATAAACCCCTATAAGGCTTTTCTCTGACAATTTTGGAGAATAATGCCCCCTTTTTCAAGAGTTTCTCTTACAAGTATATAAGATGCAGCTTATGAATTAAGTAGGGCGAGAAATTGGTGAACAGAACAAGAACAAGATAATGTTATTACCTTGCAATCCTATCTCTTCAGAGGTATGAAAAAATCTTTGGCGTTTTGAAAGGAGAAAACATTACCCTTTTTTCTTGGCTGCTCTATCCTAGATTCACTGGAAATTCTACCCCCTTTCTCAGAGATTTCATAGACACGCATGGTTACACTTGGACCCCTTGAGTTCACATACCGGGTTCAAACTCTGTTTTTATGCAAACTAATTTGATAAGACAAATTAAAAATGAAACGTTATTGCACAATATTTTTTACTTATGCAGGTATCATTCTTATGCCATTAAAACATAAGTGAGTTTGACTATGTTATCTTGCAGATGTGAAAAAGGCACATTCTATCCAATGAAAAATGTAGATTAAAGGAAATATATCAGAGGAAGGAATGAAATTAATGAGAAAATTTACTTCAAATGAAGTTAAGGAACAAGAGACTTACTTTGGAAAGAGTTTGCAAGTCTCTCTCTCTAACTGGTATACCTTGCAATATCAAACATTCTATGCAGTTTGATGTGGACAGCAATTCTTTCAAAGATCTGCAAAATAAATAAGGAGTATTTGAATATTTATTGCAAACGTAAAATTGTTTCTTTAATCGTTGCAAAGAAAGTTTGATCAACTACACACAAAGTTGTTTAGAGGCCTTCTTGATTGGCTCATTTAAATCAAGTGCTCACTTTGAGTTTATAAATCAAATGTGATTGAAATCACAGGCTTTGCTTTATCATTCAGCCTCTGAATAACAACTCTTTGAATTGAAAGAATATGCAAGTGCTTGCTTTTTATGCAGCATTTCCCTACCTAATGCTGCAATAATGTCAACAGCAGCAAAGAAACTGAATATACCAAATAAATACCTGCATAGCTTACTAGTGACATCTCTGCTTCTTATAGCTGGTGTTCTTTTTCTTAGGATGTATGCTCTTTGCTGAGATGTACCTTCAGAAAAATCAAATTTGATATAATGACATGCAGGGTGTCTCAAAAAAATTGTTTGACATTTGATTAAATATTGAAAAATAAAGGACAATATAAACAGGCTCATGGAAAGATAACCCTGTTCTTAAGATTATGAAATAATTTTAAAGACTAAAATCGTGCAAATCGGTTGAAAATTCACTGTGCAACGAGCTCTCGAAGATCAAAAATATGCGATAGCTGAAACCAGAGACCCCGATTGCTTGTATTGCAAAAAGGTCGATGGCGGAGGTAAGAGAAACTTATCCAATGTCATACCTCTCGTTGATATCAGAGCAAACCAAATACGACTTCTAAAGTAAATTATTTCTTGCGATCATTCTCAAAATTCCTTAACATTGCATAGGTCCAAAAACAGTGGTTCAAAACAAAATCAGCGAGAGACTTGACAGTTAGGTTGTAGAATACCTGTTGAATCCCGCTTGGTTTGCTCTGAAACAATTGAGAAATAACAGAAACGACGGCCTATGGGACTTTAACAAAAATGCCATTTTGAGGCATCTGGTTTCAGCTTTCGCACAAACTTGAACTTCAAAAGCTTGTAACCCCATGAATTTTTATCGGATTTGCAAGATACCTGTGTCAAAAATTAATTCAAAATCTCAGGACAAGGGTGACTTGACCAAAGGTCCATTCAGCATATCGTTATTTTTTAGTATTTAATCAAACGTCGAACAATTTTTTTGAGACACCCTGTAGTAAAAATTTTTTTATATGTACAATCTAAGAATTTACAGTTTAACAAAATATATTCACAAGGATGATACCATAGGGAGCATGATAGGCATGGCTACTCTAAATGATCCTTAGCAACAAAAAATACAGATACAAAGGCTATACCAAAGTTCTGGTCCCTTCATAGGGAGAAACAGCTTATGACAGAGATCAGCTAACATTTCTGCTAGATCGAAATTGAAAGTTGACAGGTTTTGGTATAGTCTTTAGCAACATAGATATATTTACATTACATTTATAGTGTTACAAGAGATCCATGTTGGGGTGTTTTCCACCTCCCTCCTCAAGGTTTTCTTCCCATGTTTTTAAAAGACATCAATTATGTCCCCCAAACCTACTAATTACCTATCAGCTACATTTTGAAAGGAAACTTTTTAAACAACAGAGGTAACAGGTTACATGACTTGCCAAATTGGAAGCAGGTAGCAGCAAAGTCATTATTTCAATGATCTCAACGGAAAGATTTGATTGAATTATGAAGCATTATATAGCAAATGAATCAGTAAACAAAGGGCTCCAATTTGACATTGGAACTTTCAGAATTTCATCCTGTCAGTATTTTTGATAATGACATCATTTTGGTCATCATTTTGGGCTAATTAGCAAATTTTCTGAATTTTTTCCACCTTTTTTACATTCAAAACACTCCAATGATATGCTTGTAATAGGTCAGTACTAATGCAGCTATATTTTGTCTATTTTTTACAAATAACAAATTGATAGAACAAATGATGTCATCAAAATTTAGCTAATTTGTACCAAAATATCACTCCAAAATTATTACCAATCAAAACCAAACTCATTTGAATTCACTGATACACGTAGTCCAAATTCTATCTTTTTACAAATTCTTTTGTACAGAGACAAAAAGTTGCCATTTGAAGTAAACAAAATCATCCTACAATCACTTTCTTTTTTTTCAAGAGGGGAATCTTTCATGTGATAATATGATCCTGTTAAGCTAACTGAAAAACGTAGTGTAACTCATGGCCTATGATGGTCTTATTAACTGCTTGTTACCTGAACAATGCATTTTATGTTTGCTTCTTAAGTACATAAACTATGTTTATGGGCATTTTTGTGCAAACGGCATTGTAAAGTCATTGTTCCATGAGGTGTCATTATCATGGTCATAATAGTTCCCTGTAGAGTCACGTTGGAAACAATAGGGGGCTTATCTTATTGTGAACACACCTGTGGATTTTCCCTCAGGGTAGTCACAATGAATCATGATGTTTTTGTCCCAAAACATTGTTAGCAAACTCGTGTCCCGCCATTAGAGTTGTTAACTGTCAAAAGAAGATGGGAGTTCTTGTCCAGCGACGAAAGCGATGATTCTCAGCTTTCTGAAAACTTTGATGAGCTGTTGTCGCTCACACAATCGAATGTGTCAATGCTACGGCATCTGCACTATCCGAACAAGAACAAAAGGAAAAGGAAGTGTAGCACAAGGGAGGTGCTAAGTGATTTCACTCTAATTCTCCCTGGCTTTCACAAGAAAGAGTGATGTAATTTGCGGGCTTTTCATTTGGGTATTATTTAGACATGTCTCAGAACAATGGCTACGACGCCGTTTGCACTAAAATGAAGAAAAACTACTGTTTTCTTCAAATATTAAGTTTAGATTTTTAGCTGTTTTTGCATCAATCAATCTCAAAATAGAGCTCCTCTTTTAAGAAAATTCTTCTCTTCTCCATACTAATTTCTGATGTTCCATGTAATCTTGTTGTAACTTTGTCATCTTCTGTAAAATTTGTCATATTGTAAAATTTGTAAATTTTGTCGGTTTAAATGATTTTCATATGTAGTTGAATTTTCTAAATTGAAACTAAACTGAACTGAAGGAGAAAGTTCAATTTTACGGGCCCCATGCGGGGCCCAGCTTGATGATATCATTGCAACGTACAAAAAGCAAATCTCCTCCCAGGTTGGAAAGTTCGTACTGCGCGCCGAAGAACTTTGGGGCGCACTTCAAAACTTTGGTGCATGAATGTAAAAAAATTGGTGCGCAGAGCGCATAAATTACGGGGATTCTTGCCACAATGAGTCTGAACAAGAGGGGCTCTGAGTTGTAATTGGTATTTTACCTAAAGTTGAGATAAAAAATCGGAATTGGGCCATCCCTTGCTATTTCTATTTTAATTTTGGTGCGCACATTAATTCCGTTTTTGGTGCGCAAAATTTTATCAGTCTCTTAGCATTCGGTGCGCAGTTGAAAAACTTTCCAACCTGGATCTCCTCTTTCTACGGGCCCCTGGCGGGGCACGGGCCCCAGGCCGGGGGCAGTTGCCTCGGCTACCCCCTGCCTCTCTGCCTGCCTCTCGGCAGTCGTGCTCAAATAAGCCAAAGCATTGTGACTGATACCTTCTTGCAGGATTGAATTCTGTTGCCAGAAGCTTCTAAATGCAATAAATCTCAAGGAATTATTGCTCCTCAGTGAATCAACAATGGGTGTCCAGTCCCCAAGACGAATTCGATCTGCATTGCAGTCGATGAAGTTTTCTTGCAAGTTTGCAGTGATTGCGGCAAGCGGACAGCTGTTTTGAATGGCGCATAAATGTTCATAAGAGTCCTTAAAGTTTTCACGGCGTCTCTTTTTACTTGAGATTTGCTCCATAGTGAAAAAATGTAGTATTTTCTTGATCTGTTTATGGATCTGCAAACTGTTTGGGCCTAACAGAAATGAAAAGATCGCGCCAAAGCATTTGCCTCGAGTTGGGAAGCTAGAGTGAGACTGGTTCAAAAGTTCATAATAACATCCGACACCCGACACCCGAGTGCAGAAGCGGTGAAAACATGAAAAATTGTTCAAAATTAGAGGGTTTTTCATACCAAAATTTCTTTACTGGTGATTAAGTTTCTCAAACTGGTTAGATAGAAAAGATATTCAAATTTTCTTTCTCCGCGCCAAACCAAAGGACAAAACAAGCATTGTCCCTTGTGAAGTTTTGTTCCTTACAAAAAGCATGATGACGACTTATCTATATCTTCCTTCCAATGCCAAAGTGGGGGCAGTAGAACCCCACAGAAAGAAAAAGAAATTTGTAGCCAAGTAGGTACAACGCAACGTCTATTGAAGAGATACTTACATTTTCACAGAGGGGATGTCCTGCAAAAACTTCTGAGGCTTTGTTTTTCATGCGAGGGAAAGCACTAAAGTTCCTTTCCAGTGGAAAATGGCGTCAGCAAAATATTTTCGCGGGCTTGTTGCCATTTGCTAGGCCCAAGCCCCTTTCTACAAATTTTGAAAATGAAGCAGCTACTGATTGCCTAAAAGGTTTTGTGAAAAAGCAAGGGCGATCCTAGCTACTCTATCATATCGAAACAAAAAAAACATATCCGTTTCCAGTTTTCACTTGGCCATTTCAGTGAAGTCCAAGAAATGCTTGCATAGTTCAGGGTGTCCCAAAAAATGTGCGCCGTTTGAGTGGATGCTGCGAAGTAGCCATAAATCCAATCATTCCGTTTAGTTTGACACCGAGTTCGAGTACATCTGATAAGTAATTGAAAATTTATGGAGCGAAAAAGTCAAAATCATTGGCGGCCTCAAAACCACAGGATGCATCAATCTCAATTATGTTCAACTCAAAGAATTGATAGAAGAAACATACATAGCATGGTTTTCTGAAGTTCGTAAGTGAAACGAAGCAGTGAAAAATTGGTCTACTCTTTTATCATTAATAATTGAAAAACATGCCCCCATGAAGACGATGAAAGTCTCAGATAAGTTGACCCCGTGGTTGACCACTGAGTTTAAAAAACTAGCTAGAACAAGAGATAAGCTTAAGGCTGCAGCTGTGAAAAGTAAATCTACCATTCTTATGGAATCCTATAAACAAGTTCGTAACAATGTTAATAACCTAAACAAGAAACTCAAGAAAGAATATTTTTCCAAGAAAATCGCTCACAATAAGGGCAATTTGAAAGAAACTTGGAAAACTATCAACTTGTTGCTGAACAAAAGATCCAAGACCACAAATATAGAAAGTCTTAAGGTAGATGATCAAGATGTTGTAGATAATGCTGACATAGCACAGTCTATGAATAAGTTCTTTTGTAGTGTAGGTGAAAAACTCAGTGACGACATTCCACAGCAACCTTGCCCCTTGCTATCTAATGAATACGTTGTGAATCAACGTTGTACTCAATTCAAGTTTGAGGCCGTCAGTCCCGTTGGTGCAGAGAGGGCTCTAAAGAAAATGAAATTTCTTTCGGCTTTGGATCTGACGGTATCGCTAGCCATTTTCTCAAAATCGCATTTCCGGTCATCTCTAGTTCTCTGTGTAGGATTTATAATCTTTCCATTGAGACTGGGGTGTTCCCGGACAGTTGGAAGGAAGCACGTGTAGCTCCTATCTTTAAAAGTGGCAAGGCTGATGATCGTTCGAACTATAGGCCAATATCGGTCTTACCAGTTGTCTCCAGGTTGTTTGAAAAGCTCATATATGATCAACTTTACAAGTACCTCGATTCTAACAAGCATCTGTACTCAGATCAGTACGGATTTCGACATTTGCATTCGGTTGTTTCCTGTTTGCTTAAATGTACTAATGATTGGTACTTCAATATAGACCGGGGTAAATATACTGCAATGGTTTTCATCGATTTAAAGAAAGCATTTGACACAGTAGACCATACAATTCTCCTGGATAAAATGCACCACTACGGGATTGATGGTCTCGAACACCAATGGTTCAGCTCATATCTCCACAATCGCAGGCAGTGCTGCAAAGTCAACGGTGTCACATCCGATACAGCAGAAATTAATATTGGGGTACCACAAGGATCTTGCCTTGGACCTCTTTTATTTTTGCTTTATATAAATGATCTTCCTTTCGCTTTAAAAAAGGCACATGCTACTATGTACGCCGACGATACAGCGATCTCCTATTCTTCGGATAAAATCGAAGAAATTGACGCTGTTGTCAATGCAGAACTTGCCTGCCTCGTGAAATGGTTGCAGGGCAATAAGCTTTCCTTGAATATCGTCAAAACACAAGCCATGATAATTGGTTCATCCCAAAAGCTAGGGCAGATAAACAAAACATCAGAAATCACCCCTTGCTTCAAAATTAACGGGAACGATATTGAACTTGTGCATGAAACTAAATACCTTGGTGTCATGATTGACGAAAATTTGAAATGGGGAAGCCAGGCAAAGTTCCTTCAGACGAAAATCTCACGAGCCCTTGGGCTTTTGAAATATGCCAAACAATTTGTACAGGAAGAGACGTTAAGGAACATGTATTTAAGTATCGTCGAGCCCCACCTCAGCTATTGTTGCTCAGTTTGGGGATGCTGTGGCGATACTAAACTGAATACTTTGCAAAAACTGCAGAACAGAGCTGCAAGAATTGTCACGAGCAGCCCTTTTGATTCATCGGCTGCTCCATTGTTGCAAAGATTAGGATGGCTCTCAGTTGATAGGCTTGTCCATAGGGAAACATCTACCATGGTATACAAATCCCTAAATGGACTTGCTCCCGACAACCTATGTCAGACCTTCTCCCGATTGTCTGATGTTCACAGTCGGGTCTTACGAAATACGAAATGCGATCTAGTTATACCTCGAATGAGAACAGCCTGTGGTCAAAACTCGTTTGCTTTCCGCGGAGTTGATGCATGGAACAAACTCCATTCTGATATCAAGTTAGCTCCTTCCATCCAGTCGTTTAAAGCCAAACTCAAAGCTCATTATTGAAATATTCAAGGAAAGCTGGTTTTAATTTTCCGTTTTTTCTTTTCAAGTTTTATTAATGATTTAATAGATGTTTTGTATATTTATAGGTTTAGACGATTATTGTGATTAAGTTATTTTTATCTTTAGTTGCAGGGTATATTGTAAAACAGTTATTAAACTGAATTATATCCCTGGGTAAAGAATTTTAAAATAAATTTTTTTTTTAAAATAAAACAGATAGTCAAGAATTGGATTTTGCGATAACGGGGGAGGGGGTCACTGGGGTTTTGCGGATAGCGGACATTGGCCTATTTTCGCTGCGGAAATGCGGAAGTTAAACATAATTTCTTCGGATTGCGGATATTTGTTGCATTTTTGCGGAATGCGGATATTTCTGCAAAATTAATATTAGTTGCTAAAAAATCGCAGATTTGATGCTCATTCCGTCAAAATATTGTGTAACATTTACTTAGAGGCACTAAAACAAACGAAAACAATACATATCACAAAGATCTGAAGACTACAGCCACAATAGCAAAAGCAACAACAACATTTTTCGCGCGAAATAATCACTCATGATGACTACAAACTGCTTGAGTCTGATCAGTCACGTGCAAAATGGAAAGGAAATGGTTTATGTTGTGTTTTATATGAAGTGGGAACACTCTGCTCATAACCCTAAAGAATAGCGGAAATAGCCAGTTTCTGTCTGCCGATTTGCGGAAACAGGGCAGAAAAATTGCGGAAATGCGGAATTGCATACCCCCCAGTGACCCCCCCCCCGATGACCAAGAATATTGAATACATTTAGGGCTGCTAGGCTGATGCGGAACGCAAGTGCTACGAGCTGTGACATGCGTCCTGTAGGGCCCTGTAGTTTGCTCCTCAAAAGTGGTAAAGTCGTTTTAAACCAACAGTATTGCGTTCAGCAGGCTGCCTGGTCAACATCCTTGAGTTATGTGGTCATTTACTATTCCCAATGTGTTTCTTGAGGGAGCAGTCATAAAGTATCTGCTATATGGGGGTGGACGATATTTGGATGGGCCATGAAGAATTCTGCCATGACTTTTTGGGGCTATGAAAAATAACAAGATGTATTTTATGGGGCCATAAAAGTTTGATCACAAAATGTTATTTCTAAAGTTTGGCAATGGCTGCAAATGCTGCAAAAATTGTTTTCTGTTACTTTTTCCCACTGGACACTTGCTTTTCTGTTCACTTCTTCATTTCCTTTTTTTCTCCTTCTCTTGTTTAGTTCAGTGGCTAGCCAGTGCTTCATTATTAAGTTATAATTCTGGAATTACACTGCCTGTAAACTCATCGAGCCTGCATTCTAAAAACTGAATAATTTTATGGGGTCATGAAAAATATCCTAGTTCTTGCTATTGGGCCATAAATAAGTGAATAGGAATCTAGGATGGGGCCATCAATTTTTTTGCTAGATTTTTAGAAAATCATCCACCCCCATATAGCAGATACTTTATGACCGCTCCCTAACTGCAAAGTTTAAGTCCATTTAGTGCCAAAGTTATAAGATTGATTACGGATATAAAATCCTCTGGTATTGAAACAACCACTGATTTTGACTTTCTTTCTCTATAAATCAGCAACGCCGGGGGTGTACATAACATGTTGAGGGTACGGGTATGTGCCGCCCATATGGGTGGGTTTTTGGGCCCAACATTCTCTAAACCAGGGTCTCTTTTCGAAGATTTTCCTGAAACATGGGTGGGTTTTCCAGAAATTGGCAAAAACTGTCAAAAATGGGTAGTTTTCCGCCAAAATGCATCATAAAAGTGGGTATAATGGCTAATTTCTGTAATTAGAAGAGGGTAGCTTTCTGATAACCGGGTGGCAGACCCCCGTCTATCTGCAAGTCATATACCCCCCCTGGGTCAGCAACCACTTGTCAGACTTGCTGAAAGTCGGTGCCAAACTTTAAATTGAAATCTCGTCTATTCAAAAATTTGAAAAATGGGAAGCTGGACTTATGGCTCCCTCACAGTAGCCATTCAAATAGCGTACTGGCTTTTTGGGACACCATGTGCAATAGATGAAAATGAAGATGGATTAGAATCTTAATAGACGCTACTCTGCTGATCTTGGCACATAGCATGTTGAGAGTAAGGGCATTGGTGGGTTTGAAAACTGCCTACATTGGTGGGTTTGAAAATTGATAGTTTTCATCGAGTCAGCTAGGCAACAAACTCTGCGAAGAAACAAAAACGTACACTCATTCTAGCCCTCAGGTAAAAGACGAAGTAAATGATCGTGCTGATATCTGATATCAATAACACAAAATTTGATACAAGGATGAAATTCTGTAACAAAGAATATAAAGCTTTAATCTGAAATATAAAATCTCTCTAGCTAAAGCATCCTGACAGATGAGCTTCAATCTATGATACAAGGTGAACCAGGAAAAAGTTCCCATATTTGAAAATTCAATGCATCAAGTGTACTGGAAAGATTGGAAAGAGTTCATATTTACTGGGCAGCCAAGAGATCGAAGTATTTTTGTAATCTTTCTCGCTTTCTCACGAACACTGGAAATATATGTAAATTCAACTTTTACAAAATTCCTTGGTTGCAAAATGACTGAAAAAAGGCCTAAAATACTTGATCAAATCACAAAAGGATCCTCGCACGGAACAATGAAGAAAATGCAATTTCTTATGGGTAAGAGACATCTATGTTATGCGCATTCATTGCCATGGGACTCAAAATCTTCATTGTTTGATTGAAAAGTAATGTCGCTTAACTCTTAAGAGAGGTGAAACGCCTTTGCGTATTGTTCTGTGAGGAGAGTCCTGATGATTTGATCAAGATTCTTAGGCCTTTTGCGGTCATTTTGCCACCATGAAACTTTCGTAAAGTAGAATTTGCTCTTATTTCCTGTGCTCGTAAGTAGGCAAGAAAAGTCACAAAAATATTTTGATCTTTCGGTTTTTAACTAAAATTTGAATCATTCAAATCCACAAAGCATTCTTGATGCTATGAAGTTTCGTAAGTAGAAACTTTCCTCTTGTTCACCCGGTAGACGAACACAGAGTCACGTCTGGTTAGAGGGGAGGCAAGACACAGTTCAGATCGATGGCGAACAGTATAAAAATCTTAAAATATTTCCCAATCTGAAACCCAAAACAAGAGATCTTCCTTTATCTTTAATACGAGGGCCTTCCTTGCATTCCTATATATTGTTATGAATGTAGAAAAGTTCAACGGCTGCACATTCTGTAGCAAGAGCATCTGTTGCTTTTGATTTACGTACTTCTAGCACAACGAAGCAAAGAGAAATCGAACACATATTGATTTCTACGGCTGATTAGTTCGTAAACAAATTAGCTGCAAAAGGTGACTGAGAGGCAGGATCGCTGACTCACTGAGTGTGCATGCGAAGAGGGGATGAAAAGAGAAGGCACGAGAAGGACAAATCAAACATCTGTCTCAGGCATTTGAAGCTGCGTGATTCGGAGATTGAACTCTAGGTACCTGAGTTCAACGTGGAAACATACGAGAAATGTATTTCTTATGGCCGAGATTCTAAATTAGATAAGTGAAATAAACAAGACAGATCTTTATATTCCTCCTTCCAGGGGCGGATCCAGGCTTGAAGTTTGGGGAGGGCCACGAAGAGGGAAATATGGGGGTCTGGGGGCGTAGCCCCCAGGAAAATTTTTCGCGGTCACGCCCTTCAGACTCTCGGAAAACGTTGGAAACGCCCCTTTTACTTCATTTTAGATCATTAAGCTCATCACTTAATCTTCATTCCTTCTAACACACAAACTGGCAATTTTGTTCAAAACCTAACGGGCCATCAGTTTGGAAAGCAAGAGACCATAAAAAATGCTTATCATAAGCACTGGTTCGGGAATGTGTATCGCGGAAATAAGCTGCACAACCATATAAATGAAAATTTGGCATAAAAAATGAAGTTGTTCTCAAATCCATGATTGAAAGAAATTTCAAAGTTACGTGGAAATCCCGTGAAATTTCCCATGGTAAGTTACCTCATTGGAGTAAGCAATCAAAATTCTCTTCGCTTAATAAGTCACCTTCTAGAAGCTTCACTTGTATTTAAAAATGTGTTCTACCTCCAGTGATATTCAAGTGACTTATCAACATTTTATAACTATCACAACAGAAGACACGAGTCTTTATCAAAAGTCTTTATCAGAACGAAATTTATCATTAAATAAACTTCAAACACCAAAGTTCACTGGAAGATCCTGAATCACCGACATTATGACAAAGTGAATGAAACAAATGATTTTCAGTCTCGAAGTTACGCAATGAAATTTCGTTTAGAATTCACATTCGTATATTTTTCGAACCTCTGGATCAACAGTAAATTGCTTTGTGAGTTAGTTAGACAGGCTTATTGTTAGCCGAACTATCGTGCAGCTGTGCTATGGTTATTTGTGGGTTGCTTTAGGAAGTAAAGGGTTAAAACTTATTCTTTTATCTATAAAAGACGATGGTTTTTACGAGAACTCTTACACTTTGGGGGGGGCCATGGCCCCCCCGGCCCCCCCACTAAATCCGCGCCTGCCTCCTTCTTCTTTTGACTAATACTGACAATTTGTCTTAACAATCCGTTTTCGCATTTATCAAGTGAGTTGGCTGTCAAGGGTTTGAGGCATCTCTGGAAGATTTCTTTATCTATATTTGTAGCCTAAATAATTGGCAGTAGAAGCACCTTTGCTTACGATTGCTTTGTAAAGCAAGGAATGCCATTGTTACAGGGCTATCAACTTTAGCAAAGCAGATGGGGTTGGGTCACGGATTTTCTGTCGAAATGATCAGTTTTATGGATTTTTACTGTAGCCATATCATACAAATTTTTCAACAGTTTCAAAATAAAAGTGTATTTTGAAAATGAATTCTTTTTCAAAGAGACACAAGCAGAACTTTCATATGCTGTTAGATTGCAGAGATATAATGTAAAAAGGTATCAAACATTGAATTTGGAGTGAAGTCACCCCACCCACCGAAATAAATGCTGAAAACAATTGAGGCTACTAGTTTGTTTGTTGACACAGCCCCCATAAATTTCAAGAAACATAGGAAAGGTCTCCCCTGGTGTAATGTCTAATAATGGCATAGACTAATTTCTGAATAACAATATTGTCTAATAGTCCGATATAAGTCTAGCATTTTCTTTTCCAACTTCTCGATTTAGTCTTATTTCTCTTCTTAATTTGATGTAGAATCTCAAAGCATCTGGATGTGCTCGTACACATTGCCTGCTTAAATCCAGCACTCTCAATCCTTCTAAACTTTTAGCACGTGATAAAGCAACGTATGCTTGTCCATCTTCAAAAACACGAGCCAATGATACTTCGACGCAATCCAGAGTCAAACCCTGCGAAAAAATAAGGCCAGATTAAAGAATTATCGATAGGTCTCATACACAGAGTGTCTAAAATTGTCTCAGTCTGTGTGACAAAGAATGATTCTAATAGTCCTAATACGGTAAAATCGAGGAATGCTAACTTTGCTTCATTATACGTCTCGAAAGTTAACTCGGATTTTGGTCAAGCCGTCAAGAAAGTTGTCGTGAATGGACTTATTTATCAGCCTTGGTAGTTTAGGTGTGAAGCTAGAAGTCAGTCAGTCTTTCTCACTATCCTTAATGTGGCAGAAAGAAGTATCAGACCATAAGAACATCAAAAATACATTGGAATTTCTGCTATCAGCCATCTGCTAAGACCCACTTTCGTTCCAAAGAAACGAGAAAGTTTCGGTTTGATTCCTTTGAAAATTTACGGTCTTGTATATGATTCAATACAAGAGATGGATCTGAAATTTACCTGACTTTTGTGAATTGAAATTGCCCAAGCCAGTTTCAACGGATATTGCTGTCTGGTGACCATACCACCTCCAGGGATTCCTAAATTGAATCTTTCGGTCTTGAGCGCCAGTTCAACCCCATGAATAAATTTGACGACAGGAGTATCTGAAAATTGATAACATCTCTTATTACAGATGCAAATTTAAGAGAGTTTATAGGAAAGGAAGATTCATAAAATCTGGAAGTAATCAAAACTTGATGTGATGTCTACTGCAAGTGATGGTTTAAGTACAGTTACAATTTGCAAAGTTATAAAAGGTACTATGCTGCTCTAGGCAAGAAATACCGTCTGAGCCAGAAAAAGTTCCCACTTTTAAAAATTCATAAAACCAAGGGTACTTCACAGATTTGAATGATTCAAATTCCAGTTAATAGGTGAAAGATTGAAGTATTTATGTGAGTTTTCTCGCTGTCTTACCAGAAGTAGAAGTATCGCTAAATTTAACTTGATGAAGATTTTATGGTTGCAAAATGACTGATAAAGGACCTGGAACATTGATCAAATTGTAAAGACTGTCCTTACACAGAGTTGGAATGCAATGAGCGTTTCACCTCTCCCAAAAGTTCTACGACATCAATTTTCAAACAAATAAAAACATCAAAAAGGTTTTCAGTCCCATGTCAGTATCTGAGAGCGATTTGGAGTAAAGCCACATTCTGTTGCAGACACCAGTTGAAGATGAAACAGTGTAGAAAACAAGCATGAAAACAAGGTAAATAAATATCTAATCAAATTATCCATGTTCTAATACCCTTGCTGCAAGAAAAGGCAGGGAATAAAAGTGGAGAAACTAACTTGCTGAATCACTTTGAAAGCGCAGAACGACTCCTCTTGCTCCGTTGACGAGACTTCGTTGCAGATCTAGGTTCTTTGTTAGCATTACCTGCAAAAGGCGAATTAGACTGTCAATTTTGTCAGTAAGCATGTTACATTTACACACAGTATAGAAGGGTCTTCATGAAAGGCTAGATTTAAATTTTGATTTAAATGCCAAAATCTACAACTTTCAAGATATGTTAAATCCTATGTGTATGATAAATGATAATATTGGGGACATGGAATATTTCTTGTTATCTCGCCAAGCATTTGATAGAACAAGACAGAATCTTCTAAAATAGGAAACCCCATCACCTAGGAAATCCAATAGGAAATTTTTTTTTATATCACTAAAATTTAAAACGAAAAACAAACTCAAATTTAATTTTGTTGAGGTGGAGGCAAAAAACATAACGTTATCGAGTTGCCTCCACACCCAACATCACAATTATACGAATATTTTAAATTGAAATAAACTTTACACAACAAAAAATAATACTGAAGCCAAATTTGCCATTGAGGTGATCTTTCAATGTGGAGCACGCTGCAGTGTCAGATTGATCCAACTCCGTCGTGCTGCCGAGCTTATATCTACAGTGCTTTGAAGAAGACACCTCAAGTGCAAATTCGGCTTAGGGGTAACTCTGCCCTCCGCTGATGGGAGGGCAAAGCCACCCTGAGGGACAGAACTATACATGAACTAAAAAATCACAATACGGGACAAAATACAAACTACTATGTACACGTCATCATAACAGTCCAAGGCCACAGAGTTCAATCTACCAGATACAGAGGACAACGACCAAAACTCATTGAAATCGTTTTGTTTGCTTGACGAATTCAACAGTACATTTCAGTATCATTTCGTTTGCTCTCTCATTGTAAGCATTACTTCCAAAAAGAAGTAGATCACATAAATGGTCGTCAGGCAGTTCAACCATTCCAACAGCTCATTGTCAAACATCCAACAGCTCATTCCAACCATTCCAACAGCTCATTCCAGCTCATTCCAACCATTCCAACAGCTCATTGTCAAACATCCTGCTATATGGTGGTGAAAAGCTGACATATTGTCTAATCGTAATATTCTCGAGATTGCAATATGTTTCATTAATGGCTTGAAACTCCTTCAGTGAATATCTGTCCTTCACCTTGGAAATTACCTCTACTCGTACGTACATTAGGTTATCGTCCGCATTAATAATTTGATTTGTAGTTTAGTGATGTCATGTGTTTTTGTGTAATGCCATTTGGTTGTATTTCTGTGCTCTCAGTGCTATCAGAATGGGCTAGTGGGTAGGCTAACGCACACGTAAGAACTGTTGACAACATTTTCCCTTTTTTTAGCTTCTTTGGCGAACAATGTAGTAGTAATGGTTACTGTGAAGGAGCGTGCGTACGCACACAAAAAAGGAACGGACCACGAGGAAAACATGGAGAAGATGATCTTACGAAATTTTGAGATTGTTTTTATTAATTTTTAGTTTGTTCGTGATTTATACGTTTATATTCACAACAGACGAACTTTTATGTTGAAATTCCTACGAACAAGGAAGGAAAGGAGGGGTTTCACATACTTCAAGAATTTGATCATCATTTCGACTTCTTTGTCAAGTTCACAAACAAAACTTACCTGTGCTCCAACTTTGAGTTCCAGTCTTTGTTTCACAGGAAGATATTTGTCCATGTGATCAGAGTAGAATGAATCACTGTCCGATGCATAAAATACTTTAGCTTCACCTTTCAAATTCTTCATTCTTAATTTATTCATCTCTTCTACGTCATCTTTATGGGTGCACAATTTAGTTGCTTGAATACCGTGTCGTTCGATAGCGTGGGATGAACTTTTGTCGAGTGCTTGGTAGACATGATCAGGACATCTAGAGAAGAAAAAGTTTTGCTCAATTTTGAAGAGCACGGACAAAAACAAGGACCAGTGCAAAAACAATAAGCTCTTAGAGACAAAAGAAGCTGCACACCGGATTAGTCCAGTCATAAAAATAAGCAAAGCAAGCCGCAAGAGTTGCTCTAAACCACCATGCAAGCTTGCATATTATGCATGCCAGAAATAGGTCTTGAGGGCAGACATTGGCATCTA
This sequence comes from Aurelia sp. 3 sensu Dawson et al. (2005), assembly GCA_964020215.1. Lineage (NCBI taxonomy): Eukaryota > Metazoa > Cnidaria > Scyphozoa > Semaeostomeae > Ulmaridae > Aurelia > Aurelia sp. 3 sensu Dawson et al. (2005). Next base: position 9,278,024 of record OZ026588.1, on the reverse strand, counting down.
TCGAAAGAAGAAGGGTATATCCATATATCTGCGTTGGGCGCTGTATTATTAGATTCAGAGGCCGACTAGAAGGCGATTCAATTAATTTATGCTTTTGGATGTGATTAACATGCTTACGGCTCGGCTTAACAATCAAATGAAGTCTCGAGGCAGATGTTTAGACACACCAATGTCTGCTCTTAAGGCATGCACAACGAGCGAGCCAGCTACCTGGGTTTCAGAGCAACTCTTACGGCCTACTTTGTTTTTCTTTATGATTTACTGGCGTTTCAGTCAAGAGCAAGTATCGTAACATCATCTGCTCTTGTTTTGATAGTAACATTTCAAAGGGAATCTCTCCATTTGGAACCTTATCCAAAGGAAACAGATGGTTTCTCTCTATCATATTTGTTGCTTTTGATTGACAAAAAATTACAGAGTGGTCAGCAGTTGCAAACATAAAGGATTCTATTGCGATAGGCGTCTCACAAACGTAAATAAACGGAGCCACTAAAAAAGATACCCTGAAACCTAACTGGCTGATTCACTTGAGCTGCGTGGGACAAGAGGTAGTTGAGGGAAGACATAAGTAAGTGCTATTGTTAAAAAATCTGTTTTTTTTGCTGCACGGATGTTGCTGCACGGGAGATGCTGGAAATGATCGACCTGGTCCAAAAATGCATGGATATGAAACGAGACTGAAATTCATGCTTTAGCCATATACAAAAATGATTGAAATTATTCTGTTTAGGGTGAAATGTGTATGGTACTTGTTAAAACTAGACCATCTTGCTCTCAAATTTTGGGAAGATTTTCGCAGCAGCGTCTCAAATAAATCATATCACATTATAGCCTGTGCACAGACCCATCGTCCATTGGTCTGTGTACAGGCTAACCACATTAATGTAAACGATACGTACTTGCCAACTCGTATATATTGCAGGATATTTATAAAGTCAGCATCGTCTTGTCGTTTTACTTCTGTTAGTTCAAATGCAGCATGTACACATCTTCGCCAGCTCTCAGACTGAAGGAAAGACATGAGACATACGAAATCAAGAAATGAGCAGAGCTGTCTAAAAAGTATTTCGTATCTTAGATAGATGAAAGTATGGAAAAGGGGAAGTATTCGATTATATCATTCCATTCTACGCACAGCAACATGGTACCACAGGTTCTTCCTTGCTAACGATTTCGTTCAATTTTGTGCAGGGTGTTCAAAAAAATTGCTCACAGGAATATCGAAAATACGCTAAAACTGCAGAAATTTCAAGGAAACACCGAGGGGAAATGGACATTGCAATGATATTGTTATTGAGGTTTTACTCCTTTTAAAGGGGCAGGGTCACGTAACCGTAAACAAACCTCGTATCTCTACAATCTATATTGTTGCCCACACGCGGCCATTGTGTTATGCACAGATTCTGGTGGAAGGGGTGAATCCACAAGAAAGTTACTTCCAAAAATCCGCCGATATCTCTGCCAACATATGAGTGTTTCGCTTGTTTTTCTTCGAAGCTCAAGAGTTCATCTTCAAAATAACATCTTCATTTTGAGAAAAACAGTACAAAATCTCTGTGATATGGACTATCAAAAATCCTGAAAAATCATCGTTTCGAAAGAAGTTTGTTTACATTACGTGACCCTGCCCCTTTAATCTGCATTGCAGTCACATTTTTGAATATGGCGTAATTCCATGCATGAAATAACGCTCTTATGTCACTCAAGTCAGCAGCAGGTTGCTTGACTTGAACAAAATCCATGAAAAACAAAACAAACGATCTCAATGAATGTCAGTTGCCCAAGAGCCAAGGGGATGTACTCAGGTATATTAAAGATAGGGGTGCTCAGTCTGAAGCATCAAACCCAAGAATTAATTTTTGGCATATAAATGGACCCCAAAAATTATTTTTCTGATCCAACATAACAAAAGATCATAAACTCAGTATCTTAAATCTATGGAAAAGTGCCGTAACTAATTAGATTTCTCGTGATCTATCTACCAGGTGAGTCAATAAAAACGCACGGCGTTTGAAAAAATCCTGCTCCCTGAATATCAAAGCAATGATGTTGAAACTGTCTTGTTTTATCCTCGATATGTCAAATAAGGTTCAGTAATTTAACCGGCTTTAATCGATCATTCCTTCCTGTCGAAATAGGAGATTTTCTGCAGAAAGCCCCTTTCGAAAACCTGCAAAAACGATCGAAAACAGCAAGCAAAATTTCCTTTGTTCTCCTTCCTAGCAATAATGACTCTTGAATGCGCTCATGTATTTTGTCCTCATCGGAGAATGGAATCCCTCTGAATAACTTATTCACACTAGGGGAAGACTTTCAACCCGCCAAAACGAATGCATGTGCTAAAGCATGCTGAAAGTCATCGCTGTGAGGTAAACACATTCGGGATTTTTGCTTGTAATTTTAGCACGTCTTTTAAGGTTTCTCAAAGGGATTCATTTTAGAAAATTGACCACAGAATCTGAACGGAGTGACCGATTTTAGCCAGGAAAACTTCTAAAAATAATTGAACATGTTAGCTATTTAATCAAGTATTGCAAAATATCATTGCTTATATACTCAGGGAGCAGGAGCCTTTCAAACGCCGGGCGTTTTTTTGACTCACCCGGTATTAAGATACTTAAGTATTTTGAATTTCCCAATTTTTTTACCTTTCACCACGTTTGACACCCAAAAAGAAATTTTATTTCAAGAACTCAAAAAATAACAGCACAAACGATTGACCCAAGAAATAAGCTTTGCCCAAAGTTTAGACCCAGAAAGGTAACCCAATGCTGGCTATACCTGAGTACCCCCCAGACCCAAGAGGGCCTTTGAAATGCCCAGTAGGTACAGAATTACAGAGCTGATATATAGATATGTAGCATATGTCTTTCTCATCATATGAGCACAAACTCTGACAGTTAAGAGTGCTGGATTTTTACAGTGAGTTCTACAGCACAACTCAGTAATTCAACAGAGCATTTATCCTACAAAATAGTAGGAAAACTTTTCAAAAGAGATCAATGTTTCCCTCACCTGAAAACAAAATTTCTTTTTGACTTTGGGATCCTTGATAACTGGTGGCAACTGAAGAAAATCTCCACAGAGGATCAACTGAATTCCACCAAAGGGCAAATCTGATTTCTTAACATGACGTGCAACAGCTTCTATTTTATCAAAATACGTAGTTTCAACCATTGAGATTTCATCAATTATGAGGTGCTGACACTTTCTCCATTGTTGTTTCACAGCAGGCCTAGATGCGAGTTCATAACATGTTTCCAATTCTGCACTTCCACTACCAACACCTGCAAAAGGAAGATCAACATCAGGAATTTTCCATGGTACACTTACACAATATGTTTAAAAATTACCAAAATTGGTTGAGAGATCAAAGGCCTATCATCTTTTTTTTTCTATTCATAGCATATTATTATAATACAAATCTTACATTCTACTTTACTACCCTAATTAATGTACTACACTATGGGGACAACACCATGAGGAGCAAGAGACAATGACTACCCCATGGCCAATACATAAAGATGCACGACATTAGATTAAACAAAGATAGAAAGAATGTAACTAAACAAAGTAAACTAATTATGAATACAAAGTAAACCAACAATAAGTAGGTGCTAATGTATGGGAGTTTACAGCAATGGAGCATCTAAAAGCGTTCTGAAGCATTAATGAATTTGAGGGTTGCCTCAAGTAGTTTCTTATTTGGTGTCAATGGTTAACTGCTCATCACCATACAAAATGAATTTGAGTAAAACGTCATTTGAAAGAGACAAAAAACATGAGGCCTATCATCTTGCTAAGGCAGTCTGTCCCTTATCGTTCTGAGCTTAGGAATGGCTTTATTTACCTCATTTACGCTGGAGCTAAATTCATGCATCACTGAGTCTCTATGACTTTGACTTCTTTGGATAAAGCAAATTAGCACATTAAACTCTTGGAATGTACAATGGAGATCTTTATCTAATTTATTTTCATTCTTCAAAGGGGACAGACTGCCTTTAACTTTCTGAATAGTTTTTGGAACTTAACCTAAGGCATAAAAGCCTTCAATCAAATTGGTAAGTACAACAGCATCTCCTCACACAGAGCAGCATGCAACGTAAGATTACATCTTCAAGAATTAACGACTAATTGGCATGTTGTGTAACATTTTTGGTGATGCATGTAGTGGTCCTTAAAGTGCAGATCTTACACAGTGTAACAAACAACTCTTCTTCCTTTAGATTTCCTGAAACACTTTCCTTTGATAACCCTACATGGAAATTTCAAGAATTTTTGGGGAATTTTCATTAGAATCTTTAAAGTGGAATTTGTAGCTGTTTGCATCATCACTCAAAGCACAACTCTTCAAAGATCAAGGTTGGAAGGGGGCTCCATAGGATGCTTTTAGTTTCTCATTTAATTTAATTCCCTGTTACTCTGCTGTCATGGGTTAAGAGTGAACAAAGAAATCAAAATGCTTGATGATAATTTTGTGTTAATTCCTGTGTTTTCCATGAGATATCATAGACTAGACATGACATACACACATCAACATTGTTTCTTTGCCTAAGAATGCTTGAGAGAATTCTTTGAACTTTTACTGTCTTGATACCTCTCAACAATTCTTACAAGACTGTAAACAATTATTGGTGATTCTCACCATGTTAAAGTGCAAAAGATTTTTATGGTACATGAGAGTATTCAGTTTTCATTCTGGTGCTCTGTAGTTGTGGGTTAGCTTTGGACCAGAAAATTTAAGCAATGGTTTTATAGCTCTCGATTTCATCTTCCATTGGTATTAAAAATTGGATACACAATTCCTAAGTTGCACATCCTAACTACTGTATTAAACATCAAAATTGTGAGGATTTTTGTGCATCTTTTATTTCTCATCCTTTCTATTCTTGGTGTGGTCTTAATGGACAATGCAATCATGGACTAGGGAATTGTGAAAGAAAAAGAAACTTTGCAGAGAATGTAGAGGACAGTACTTAATGGTGATGGGGTCAGACATTCTTCTGTAGAGTGTCACTGAAAATGCTGCTGCATGCCCATATACATACACCTAAAGAGATAATCTTGCTCAAGATGGAATCAGGGCATTTCAACCATGGTCCTTTGCAGTAATGATAAATCAACCAATCAAGGTCTGTCAATGACAAAGGACCATGGTAAAAATTCCTGATAACATTCCTTAGCACAACTTTCCTACTAGATGATTGATTATATGCTCCTTTGCAGAATTATTGTGTACCTGCAAATGAATGCAAAGTGATTCCTCCAATATGACAAGCAGCAATTCCTGTGCTTGCAGCAGCAACTGTAGACTCTGGAGGCAATGCCCCTAAAATTCTCTTCAAAAGAAAAGATTTCCCAGTGCCAGCACTACCAGTGAAGAACACATTACGACCTTGTAATACTGCTTGGAGAATTTCATTTTGCTCAGCAGTTAATTTCGAACTCTTTTTATGTTCTGTTAATGCTGGCCTGCTAGTTGAACTCTGTTTAAAGTTTTCAGAGCTATTGATTCGTTTTCTTGGCAAGGATGTCCCATCTTCAGCTCTTTTCCTTTTTGGAGTGATGTCCGCAACATGACTCCTTGAAGATGATCCTTTCTGCTTCCTCTGAATTTGATTCTTAGCTGGCTGTGTTATTTCTTGAAAAGTAGAGCAATCTTTATCAGTCAATGGGCTGATGAACTGAAATTCTTTAGTCAATGAGCTGTACAATTTCGTCTTGTCCGTGGCATGGTTTTTCCTGATGCCGACTTTTATTGCCAAAACTTTCAAGAACATGGCTAATCTATCTGGTGGACAATTTGATATCAGTAATTGTATCTTATCTTGCGTGCGAACCGTTGCTTTTCCATCACGGAGAAATTTCTTGAACAGTTTGACATTTTTCATTATGATGTCTTGCTGTTTCTCGTTTCTGCTCGAAGAAACTTTGATGACAATATCCTTGAATTGATCTCTTCCAAGCGCGATCGTGCAACTTTGAATCTTCTGGCTTTTTGTAACATGACCTGTGTTTGTTATGTTTTCAATTGATAGAGTGCAATCCAGTTCACAATCATGTAGATCCATCTTGTTTCTTTTGAGCTATTTTCAAAATGTTCTTCACGTCACGCTCAGATTTCACTTAGGCCATCTTTCATTTTGAATTTATATTTTCCCTCGGTTATCTTCTCGACCAATCAGACGCTCGCCTCATTCTTCCCTAATAACCATAGGTACTTGAAAATATCTGTGCGCAAGAACGATGCGGTTAGCAGAATGAGCACATTATGTGATGGGGGAGAGTTTGTGTAGGAATAGGAAGGAAGCGAGCTAGCCAGGTAGCTAGGTAGCTAGCTAGCGAGGTATCTACGGACGCTTTTCGTGCCAAAAGTGTAACAATAGGTAGGCATACCTAAAATAGTTTGACCATTGAAGTAGTCATCAGAGCCTCAATTAGGCCAGATAATTTTGAACTTTTATCTGAATATCAAGAAACATATCTGCAGCAGTGTTAGCGACCACATTGACAATTCATGCATTCAAAAAATAAGAAACCAATTAAGAAACTTTTAGTACTAAGATGGACAAAATTTCTTGTTAAATTAAGAAACTGTTAGTACTATGGCCTGATCCTAGTTTCTTATAAAAAAAATACGTGTAGAGGGCAGAATTAGATCCTTTAGTTGCTCTTTGTAAAATAGCATAGCGATGTTTTATCGATACGAAAAATTCTGTCAAATTGTGTGTGCCATAAAACGTACATCATTATTTCAGTCGTAATTATAATTTCACAAGAAATTTTCTCGTACATATACTTTCACAAGAAATTTTGAAAATATCGAAGATTTTGAAATGGTTCGAAAAAAAAGGTTGTTCCCAAAACTTCATACTTCAGCTCGGCAATTAAAAATATGAATGATACATAGCAAATGCTGTACTGCTGAAGAAGGGTCATGAAAGATCGTCGAAAATCAAGGATTTTCAGGATTTTCTTTGCAACGCAAAGTTGGTCTTCTGTCAAAGGCGCATTAGATTTCTTGAAGAGTGATATATCCCAGTAAAGGACAATTTGAGGCCGTTCGTCCTTAATTTAATGAACTTAGAAGAAACAATTGGTCTTCATTTGGAAATTTTGAAGAACATGAACCGAGAAGACTTGAACCTCTACGACATCGTGTTATATGAATCGCGTAATCCAATTTTACGTTGTGCTTTGAAAATTGCGGAAGGTTAAACTTGTTTCAACATGGCTCAAAAGTTCTCTTTTTCTAAGTAACGATAAATGTTACGAATAACAAAAATATTGGGAAACGAAGGAAATTCAGCAAGAAAACAACAGTGCAGTGTGAACAGATGCAATTCATACAAAATCAATTAGAAGAACTACTGCAAAGCTACAGGTTCGTGTACGTCTCATGTAGCATGGATCAACAATGCCATCGAGATACAGTAAACAATTATTGCAGCTAATCCAATGATCAAGCAATAAATTGGAATCTTTGTGTTTGGCTCTTGCATTCCTGATAAACCTTCTGTTGTGAATGCCAACGTCTTCACCTGAAAGTCAAAGAGAAAAGTCATGTTGTTTTTCATTCTCTGAAGTCTGTGCATAGCCGCTCAATATTGTGTATTGTATGAGTCAGCATTTAATTTCAATAGCAGTTTTCAATGGCCCGTTAGTGTTTTAATAGATGATCAATGCAATGTTCATCAAAGATAAAAATCGAAAGAAACTTGGTTACACTTATTTAGCGTTTCATTGACATTGCTGGTTTAGCTGGTAACATTCAAGAAATGATGCTTTCATAAGCGCTCTTAGGATGTCTATTGAGACTTGAATATAGCATCCCCAACAGATCACGTTCATTCTTTTGCCAACGGAAACATTTCGGAGAAGTATCTTCTTGGCTTGATTGATGATTGTTGTGGGATGATTGATGATTGTTTGAAAGCGTGATTCGCAACATGGTAATCTGATGACAAAGGTTTTTAGGTTTGTGCCATGAGTACAACAGTTGAATAATACTTAAAATTTTCCAAGAGTTTGGTCACATGATTCGGGATGGGTGAAGCAAACCTTGGCCGATTAGGTCAATTAATTCCCCTCTTAGTTAGACGTTCTTTCTTTTTTGTAGTAGTTACGTGTAGTTTATGTGCTATCTTTGTCTTTCAATGTCGTCACGTGTAGTGCTATGTTCGTGTTGTTAGTTTTATGTTGCCCTTTGGTAGACGTTATTTTTCGCTCCAAATGGTATTGTTTTAGTAGTAGGGTATAGTATTTTGTAGGTAGTGTTATTAGGTAATATGTATTGTAAGTTTTTAGCTTGATATATATATATAAAAGAAAGGTTTCTACCCTTCGCTGTTGAAAAGGAAACAGAAATATAAAATTCGATTGCGACAAATCTAGCCTAGCTTTTTCAAATTATAGATGAACAATCTCGCCAACGATATAGCGAAAGAAAACAAAAAATTTTTGGAGTAGTTTTGGAGATAAATCCAATGCTCTAAAATCAACAAAAAGTTTTGAAAACTGATTTGCAAAGCCAGCATTGACGGAAAAATTGCGATTTTTATATCTCGCCCCTTTTACCGATTTTCGATCGAGCGAATAGTATTGGAGAAATTAACTGTTTTCTGATTATGCAAAACGGCAACTCGCTGTTCACAGGAGCGGAAAGCAGAGTTACCTTAATGCCGTCCCTGCCACTATAATTTGGGATGCTTTTAACTTGTATTTATCAAATTTGCTATGTAAATTGCACCATTGTGAGTTTCTAAGTTTAAATTTTTACTTTCTTACTTACTTAATTTTTCATGATAAAAAATAACGACGATAAAATCTTATCAAGAGCCCAGAGCCAAGCAGCCAAAATTTTATCACGAGTAAAGAGCCAAGAAGATGGGATATAAACTGTTACTTTTGTTTCCTTCGCCGTCGGACATGTCCTCCTCGTTTCCATCGGTTTTGAGGCCGAAAAATGAACAAAATAATGCATTCTTGTCGCCCTGTAGAACGTCTCTGCAGCAGTTTGGAATAGTCTCCCGGGTATCCCTTCAGCGTACTTTTTTTATCCCTCCAAACCGGATATCTTGTGACTTATTGCATGTTTACAAATCTGATTTGATGCCTCCGCCACAATGAACAACCTTTTTTTATCCAATAAAAAAATTTACATTAACGAAAATACCTAGAACAGCACTTGCAAACTACTTTACTAGACTACAAGAACGATGCCATGAGGAGCAGAAGATCATGACTACCCCATGGCCATAACATAGAGACAGGTAACTAAAGTTAAGCTAAATCGGTTAAATCTAAATCAAACATTAATACAAAAGGCTACGCACAAACAATTTCTACTGATAAATACTAAAGTCGGGTTCACATTGGATGTCAGGCAATTGCTGTGTTTTGGATGTATCGGATAAGTGTTACGTGGGATGGATGCCAAATTTTGCTGAAAATTGAAATTAAAGTGTGAGTTAGGCTGTCGTCTGAACTAACATAGCACTGAATTCCCAACATCCAATGTGAAACAGGCGCAAACAAGTGAACAATAAAAAACAAGGGAAAAGGAGTAAGTGGCTGAGTGGAGAAAGAAACTTTTCAGATGTATTTAATCAAACCGACCTGTATCATGGATGAAAACTAGTGTCAGTTGGAGTACATTTTTGTTGATTTCATTAGAAAGGTCTTTGTCACCATACAATAGAAGCTGAACAAGAACGTTGTTGGGCTTGGGGAGGCTGACCTCTGCCTTAATACGGCACGGTTGCTTGTTAGACCACTTCGAAGAATTCAGAAATACTGTACTCTGCAAGCAAAGAAGCCCTAACACTGGAAAGATATAACAGCATAATAAAGTGCATTTTCATATCTAAGTTAGACATTTCCCATAATCAACATAATTTTTGGTCTGGTTAATCAAAAATTCACGTGCTAAACCCACAATTAGAACTTTTTCCTCTCATCTGGCATAGTATAATGAAGTAAAACATTTTAACACTTACAGCTTTATCTAACTTTTCACTAAATGCTTTGAATGAGAAATTCCGCATCACATGCTCATATCCATCTTTACCAAATGTCTCTTTCAATTCTTCCTTGTCACTAAGTTTCTTCATTGCAGTTGAAAATGCAAGTGGATTTGGATCACACAAAAACCCTGTACTTTCATTCAACACTGTCTCCAATGGTCCTCCTGAATTGCAGGCAATAACAGGGCATCTCATGTACATAGCTTCAATTGGTACAATGCCAAAATGTTCTTCACTTGGTGTGTATAGAAGACATGATGAATGCTTCAGAAGTGACACCCGTTCTTTGTCACTAAAAGATCGTACAAATGTCACATGATCTTGTAAATTATTGTCTGCAGTAAACTGCCTGAGTTCTAAATAGTGTTCCTTGTTTTCTACAACTCTTTCATCATAACCACCTGAAATGGCAGAAAAGATAGTTACCAACAATTTCAAGAAAACAACAACGTTGACCTCTTCACAACTAACAGAAAAGTTACTGGAAAGCTGTTTACTCTATGTTTGTAATGGATTATCTTGATGTTTAGAAAGGGTCTGGCAAGAGCGATATTTTCCTGGTGATGGGTGTAACAGGGCTTCATAAGGCTTTACCAGGCATTAAGAGGGTTGAAAAAGTTAAAAATTGATGTAACTGATTCTCAACAAATCTTCACCTGAGAAAGAAATCAAATCATGACTTTTCTGTATATTCTCAACCTTCAAACCATCTGCTATATATTCTAAACATGAAGAAACACAGAAGGCTTTCCCTTGTGAACTTCAAGAATGAATTATCTTCAAGAATTATCTTCTACTGCAAAGATGACTTCTTTTGCAATAGACTACTTTCACAATGACATCAGTTCTTTTGAAATACTTCAAGGAACATCACTTGCATTGATATATAATGTGAATCTAAATCTCAAAAGCATGCATTTCTCTCAGCAACACATGAAATAGTTTTGTATGTGTATTTGCAATAGAGTAAGGCGTTAAAGTTTTAGTATTTAACCACTTTTAGTATCAAGTTTTCTGCAACAGAATAGATATGGTGTTGCAGATTTCTTGTAGTACAGGGAATCGCATCACTTGCCTCAAAACTGATCTTAATTGTGAAATAGGTCTGTTGTAAAAGTATGATGCAATACCATTGCATTGCAATTGCAAATGAGTCTACAGACTCTGATTCATTGCAAGGGGTTATACACTTTCCTAGAGTCCCTGTGATTTCTATCTAAAGCTTAATAAAACTTCTATTAGATCAGGATGTGAAGAATTCTTAGAGAGAGTAGACGTAGCTATAACTTATAGCCAATATAAATAGGCTAAAGAAACGCCTACACATCCATTGTGAAGCCGCAAGTGTGGAAGCTATTAAATACAAAAGATTATATTTCAACTTAGCCTGGGCCAGCTAGCCAGCTTCAAACTGTGTTGATTCCTGTTAAGAATTCCTACAACTTTTTGACAATGCATGAATTCAAAGATAAAGTTTTCAACTATACTGAATGATTTCATAGAAACCGATTTCATGATTTCATTGCCTTTGTTTGAAAATATCCAGTCTTATACAAGCTACAAATAATGATGCAAAAACTTTTTCAATGGTCTGGGACTTGTGGCTCCTTGCCTTAAAGGTCAGTTCTGGAGCTCTTACCTGCCATTATCAGATGTGTTTGCTTCCAAGTATCTGCATTAACTTTTTTCTTAAATTCCTTCAAGGACTCCAGGGCCAAAACTAGGTTCTTTTTTCTTTCATATCGATTGATGGAAAGGAATATGTGCTTTGCAGTTGGAGGAACCATATCTTTCAGCAAGCTTTTGTCAGCTTGAATATCAAAGTTCTTCACATTGATAGCTGGATACAAGACAGTTATTGGGACATTTTCTAAAGACTTGAATGTTTCTCTGAATGTTTCTGCTGTAAATTTGCTATTCACCATGATGAAGTTAGCCATACCTGACAATTATCAAAAGTAGTCAATAGAGCAGCCAATTTTAACAAAAGTTAAACATGGTAGGGGGCTTTGGGGGGTACCAGAACCTGCAAACCCGGATCAAAATTTGGAAAAACCCGACAACCCAGAAGTAAAAAAAGGATAAAACCTGAACCTGCAAAACTAAACAAAAATCTTCAATTTTCGTCAGTAATCTTTGAGTATTTTCAGCAGTATCCTTTTCACTGAACCTCTGTAAAATTGATTTAAGCATTCGAAAGCAGGTTTTTCGATCTAAGTACACCACATGGACTGTATGACTTGGAAAACCCAAAAAATAGGAAGTTTTCAATGAAATATCCAAAACCAGAGCACAAAAATTGGCTAAACCCACAACCTGTGACAAATCTCAAAACCTGAAAACCCGTAAGATTTAAATGAAAAACCCAAAACCCAAGGGCTAAAATTAATGAAACTCACAACCCGTGAAACCCCAAAGCCCCCCTCCAGTAGGGCTTGAAGGAAAATGCAAACAATTCCCATTTTAGGATTTTCATGACCAACTAATCTCTATGATCTTGTTTTATATACCCTGTTCAAAACAGAATTTGTTCATAGACCAACTTAATCAAAAGGGAATGTATTTACAAAAATTACATTCTTTCAGAAAATTTTCCCTGGCAAAACATAGAAATTTGGATATTTGTCATCGAACATTAATGAGTATGCCTAAATGGTCATTTCTTTTTCCACGTTAAGTGACCAGGTGAACTGTGTTTCCAAGGTTGGAAAGTTTGTTTGATGCAAAGAGATTGATAAAATTTTGTTCACCAAAATTTTGTATTAAGGTTGCACAGAGGCCTAGACTTCTTATTTAAATTTTAAGCATTTTATGCACAAGTTTCCATGATTCTAATAAATTTAGCAGACAATGTGCCAATTTTTAATCTGCACACCAGCACATTTTGGCTGCACTGCACCCTGAAGGTATCTGATGTCCAGTAAAAAGATTCCAATGAAATGGTCTGGCATGGTCTAACCTTCCTGTGAATGGGGGTGTGTCAGATGTGTCTCCATCCAACGAAATGTTTCTGAGCAATTCAGATCAATTTTCTTGGTAATATACCTGTTGTTTTTTCTTCTATCCAGTCTATTGGCTTTCTATAAATTTTCTTTAAAATGTTCCTTCTCTTTGTGAGCAAGAGATCTGGAAAATGGCAGTAGAACATAACTCTTGCCTTCCTTCTCAGTTTCAAGACTGGGATACATGCTGAGACCTGGTCACAAAAGATGATATCTGGATTGAACTTGGAAACAAATATCAAATAGAATGCGACATAGATCATCCGAACATATGCAAACAATGCATATAGTCTGCCAAAAATATGTCTTGGAAGCCAGTCCCCCACAGAAGTCACTGCTAGTTGACCATCTTTAGTTTCTGGAAAACAGTGATTTGGGTCATGGTGAGAGGTGAAAATTTGGATTGTGTGTCCTTTACTTTTCAGTGCAACAGCTGCATCAACAACGAATCGCTCTGCACCGCCGATTCCAAGGTCTGGGTGAATAAAAGCGACAACAACCATGTTGACTGAACTAGGCCGTTTTTAGGCCCTCCTAAACACTCGTAGAATATGTCCAATCTAACGATCTTCTTGCCTTTTATAGTGTCTCAAATTCATACAGTACTCTGAATAATATCCTTTTAAAGCATCTTTGGCCATAAATAGTTAACCAGTCGCTTAGATTTGCTGCAAATCTCTTCTTTTCTGCAAATCTCAGTTCCTTTTCAGCTTGACTGTCTTGGTTTCAAAAATGTTGTAGACTTTGACCTTCCAAAATAACACGTTTCGGCATAGCCTCGTTTTATCACTGTACATAGGGATGCCAAAGACAAGACGCCATGCCAATGCTGCCATTGCGAGATGCACTGCTGTCTTTGTCTCAAACACTAAATGATTAGAAACACTTCACATGTTACATACTCTCGGGTACCGAGTAATCGTCCCCCCCCCCCGCTTATTAATTTTTAAAAAGTTTTCCAGCCCCCGCTTTTCTTCTAACCCCCCCTTTTATTAAATTTTGGAAAAATGTAATGATGGTAAACATGATTTCTGAATAAAGGCAAGAAAAAGTCTGTAGAAGTGCATTCAACAGGACCAGAGTTCGTAGGTAAATATATCAGTAACATCACTGTTCATATAAATATATAAAAGATACGTGTTTAGCTAAGAAAACGACTATTTTCAATTTCTCCAAACACGCCCTCATTCCCCCCCCCTCCCCCGGTTATTCGGTACTCGAGAGTGCTTCCTCGAGCGTTGAAATGAAAATGCTTCGTCACGGCATATTCTCATCAAATCATACACGTATCACATGATTTGAGTTCATTAATCAACTTAGAACAGGCCCGTCGGAAGCGGGGGGCTGGGGGGGCTTCAGCCCCCCCAATAATTTGCAGAAGTTTGATGATTTTGTAAGTGAAAATGCTGTAAAAGCCAAGGTCCTAAGAATGAAGATTCAAACTCGTATATATTCGAGGAAGCTACCAGACTCTATCCAAAATGCAATATCTTTTATCATATACAAGTCAAAAATTTCAAAACTTTCATGGAAAGACCCTCATTAGTCGTGATCCTTTGCCTCCGTCAATGGCACATTTTCCAAAAATGGAGCGTTTTCCAACGATCTAAAGGGCGTGGTCATGAGAAATTTTCCCGGGGGCAAGCCCCCGGACCCCCATTTTTGCTCGCTTCGCTCACATCTTGTTTCAGCCCCCCAATATCAATTTCGTTCCGACGGGCCTGTAGAAAGGTCCTTTTGCGTAATCCCTACCCAACACAGGCGCACCCTTCCCAAGCGCACAACAAAGGCAAAAGCCTCAAGAATAGATTTCACATCCTCTGTGTTGCCAACCATAATCCTTCTCCTTCTCCGTTTATTTTGATTTGATTGAATGCACCCAGAGGGGTGTCCGGGACCTAAACCTTCTTTCGCGATTGCTTGTCGAAGGCAGGCACAAAATCTTTCAGGATTCCCGCGCTTGACGCTTGGCAATAGTTCATTGCGTCGCGTAGGTCATACTTCTCAAGGTATATAAATGGATCAAAGCGAGAGAAAAGAAATGACTCGAAAGTTCTTAACTGCAGAGAGATCGGAGAAGCACAGATAGTAAAAAAAACTTTCGTATAATTCTCTCCTTGATATTTGTTGAATTTTACTCTATGATACAATTAAAAATTTTACATCGTGACTGCAATGATAATTATTAACTGTATACAACTTTTACAGCTTTGCACTAACAGATCATATGTTTTACTTTCCTTTCAATCACTGTTTGGCATGGAAAATACTCATTACCATATTAAAATCATCAATCAGTTCCTCTTACATGCGTCGCTCTCTAAGCAACACGGCCATAACTGCGAGAAACACACAAACACAACTTCGATTTTTGCTCCTGACATATAATTCCAATTTGTTCTTCGATTTCGTTTCTGTCCACTACGAAGAAAGTGTCCAGCCTGACTCACAGACCACACAAGGTGCTCGTTGGCTCTCGTTTGGTCTGTGGTCTGTGGGTCAGGTAAACGTGTGCTATGAATGTGTTAAATTTTTCTTCTATTATATACCACCACTGATGCAATTTCACCTTAAAATCGATTCTTCGCAAGCGATTTTCATTTCTTGTTTTCGTTTCTTTGGAACCAGATGATCAACGATCTAAAAGACAAGAATAAATTCACCATTAGTTCTTTTGATAACAAATGCCTGTGCCTAGATGTGGCACATATAGAGCCCTTGGTTGTCACTCAAGTCCAAGATCTAAATAGCATGATATAATTGGTGCTCCAAAAAATGATACACCTTCAAGTTTGTACTCGGTATCCAAAAAAATATGCAAATGTTTAGATGATTACCAGACTGATGGGTTCATTCAGAAAAGTTTTTAACTCACTGGAGGAAAATACAAGAGAAGACTGCAAAAACCACAAAAATCACAAATCACTGAAAAATTATTGAAAAATCACACAAAGAAATGAAAAAAATCACACAAGAAAATCACTAAAATCACAAACAACAAAATGTGATTTTAAGGTCATAAAAGTCACGTACGCTATTTGTGATTTGCCCCTCGAAAACCGCATCTTACCTGTGTTTCTTTTGAGTCAAGGTTGCATACATAATCAAGGCTGTCTTGCTTGGAAAGAACATTTCGGCTCTCATTGCATCTTAGTCGGATTCTCAAGGGAACATACGTCTGGAAGTAAAAGATCGGATAGTTATAACTGTAAAATAGGGGTAAACCAAGAGGACACGCCAGAAAAAAATATCAGATCTCAACTCAGAGCCCTAAATAGAATGTCTTGTCATTCAAAACAGAGTTATTTTCAAGTACTGTAACACAGCAAAAGGGACTTTGATTATTCAAGAAATGGCTTTGCAGAAGTGAAATCAAGACGTTTTGCAAGCTACCTACATATAAAGCATATCACGAAAGGTATCGAGATGAACTCATTTCGATTTTCTGCTCGTTTAAATGCTTCTTAATGCAGGCTCAGTGTTGTCAACAAGGAGAGAACAAGAGCCCATTATATCCATGAAACGAATGGCTATAGTTCCTGGAAGATTTTCAGTCCATAACTTCATGCTAGTTTTTCAGCATGACAGTACAGGAGAGAGAAGATTGCTAAAAGATACTCCAACTTTGATATCATTGAAGCAAAATAGATTTGGACAATTAAGACTGCGTTCACAAGACGCCAGCACATTTTGAAAACGGTGCAAATATGACGGATAGGCCTCCCGTTCACACGACAACGGCATATCTTTTGCCGCAGATTTTTAAAACGGTAGACTTTGAAAAGGGAACTCTAACCAGCACATCTTTAAAACGGCACCCTGTGAACACTGGAAAGGTGATGAAAATGGAACGTTTGTCAACGCTTTCAACACGAGGCTATTTGGCATCAAATTCTTGGAGACTGCAACGGATTTGTTACTGTCAAAGTTTCCTGCCGATTTCAAATTGTGCCGGTATCGTGTGAACGCTAGCCAAAATTTTGCTACCGTCACATTTTTCATCGTTCTCAAATTGTGCCGGTATTTTCTGGACGTAGTCTAAAAATACAACGTAATTTTGCTATTTTTCACAAGCTGAAACTCTTCACTCACCTGACCGGTGGAGAACATCAATTTAAAGCTTTTATGTCGCTATAAATACAAATCCTAGCCTCGCTTATCAGTTGTCCTTCAACGCCACAAGAGACGGTCATCAAATCCCTTTGTTTTCCTTACTGTGCGAAATTACACCTCAATGACTTCAAAGGGAAACCGCGCTAATCTCCATGACCGTCCTCTACACAGAAATCACAGAACTGATTGAATATCTGCCATTATTCTTAGATAGCGACATAAAAGCTTTAAACGAAAAGTTGCTTGAACGGAGCAAGGGCAGATTTTGCAATACAATAGCATCAGTTGCTTTGATTCACACCTCAATTCAAAGCGATTAGCGATTGTAGACAAAAGGAATTCTCTCAACCAGCAATTCAAAACAAATATAGCCGCAAAGTTGCCCTTAAACCAGTAGGGCAAGCTCTCACCAGGTGCGGGCGAAGGATGGTTTTTAAGAAAGGTTATGCGCTTATAACGAAAGAAGACGGGTAAATCTAAAGTTCTGTCTGGCGGATTTTGTTTACTTGACTCAGAAGGCGAACAGAATGCATAACAATTCTTGCATATTTAGTGCTCAAATGTTATAATTTACTGCTCAGCTTCTGGATCAAATAAACAAAGTCCGCCATACCGAAATTTAGATTTACCCTTCTTCTTTCGTTATAAGCACATAACTTCTCGTAAAAACCATCGTTCGCCCGCACCAGGTGAGAGTTTGCCTTACTGATTTCAAGGCACCTTTGCGGCTATGTTTGTTTTTCAATTTGTTTTGAGTGGGCTTGTCAGGACTTCTAGCTACTGAAAGCTAATTCAGGCCCACTGTGCATGCCGCATCCAGCCACGGGACCCCTAGTTTAACGTCCCTTCCGAAGGACGGCGAGGTGAGTTGTGAGGTCAGGCCTCCGAGGTCACCCATCCGGAGATTGACCTCACTCGACCGAGCTTAACTTCAGTTACCTGATAAAAACTGTTAAAGCCACTCGGCCACTCACCTCTTTCTTTTGTTGTGTTTGTTTTGAATTACTGTTCAAGAGAATTTCTTTTGTCTCAAATCGTTAATCGCATTGAATTGAGGTGTGAACCAAAGCAACTGATGCTATTGTATTACAAAATCTGACCTTGTTCTGGAACAGTAGTTTACCTTATTTTCCACTGCAAGTGTTGTTCTGCTGATATTTTCAGCAATATGAAGTACGATATTCTTATTATCTTTAAAAGGTTTTTGTTTAGATGTTGTCTTGATCGACTCGTTGATACACTTCTGCAATGGTTTCCCACCACCACTAACACCCAGCGTTTCAAGTGCACAGTCTCCTTTGCGCGTGAATACCTCAATATGGAACGGAAATGCCTGTAAAAGAATGAAAGCATTAAAATTACCTTATGCGTAGAATAGGAACCAGAAATTAATATGCGTATACTAACCGGTTTTGTGTTGTACAGGAAAATATAAAGCCCGAGGTCTTAAAAGTACAGACCGAACTTGCGAGGTTTGTACATTAAGACCGAGGGCTTTATATTTTCCTGTACAACGACAAAACCGGTTAGTATGAGTTTTATTACCTGATAGCTTCTAATTTTGACTCGTATCATTTAGTCAAACACATTTTGTTACTGTCATGTCGTTTGAGTTTTTTGTAAATCGCATAGGCCTAAAGCAGTTGCTGCGGCGACAAAAACGCGTCCTTGTATCGTATTATACAAGGCTACGGGAAACCCGCGGGAAAAGTGCGATTAACCAATAGGAGTGGCAGGATTCTGTATTACCTCGTTTTTGAAACTTCAGTCAGGTAATAAGAAACAGTAACACACCTAAGAGCATCGGAAATCTTATTTTAAGAAAGGTCTAAAGGTAGACTTGCCTCTAGTCGGCTTCTTCCGTCCGTTATTTTCATTTTCATTTTAAATTATTTAAACACAAAATCCCTTCAGCAACAGAAAGTAACAAAAGAAAAAAACCTAATTACAGTAATACATTAAAATATAAACATATCTACAATGTATCTATCTAAAACCTATTTAGAAGCAGCTGCTCTTCCAGGGAGTCGTATTTTTGTTTTCTTTCAGCTCTTGAAATAACATTTTAATTGCTTTTTGAATCTACTAAGTGAAGGGAGCTCTCTGATATCAATGGGAATGTCGTTCCAAGCTTTCAGTGCCGAGTAAAGTAAGCCTTTCTTGACGTATTCAAGATTTTTTCTTGGGATTTGAAGGTCCCTGCAATTCCTTGTTATGTGGTTGGAGAGCTGGGTCCTTTGATGGTATTTATCCCAAAAGCTTGAATTTCTGACCGTTCCATTTACGTCTGACCGTTCCATTTACGGTAGGTTATAGTGAAGCTAATAGTGAATGCCAAGTATAAGGACGGATAGACTCACTGTAAAGTCTTTGATCTCCTTTGACCAAGGAGTCATGACATACTCACTCACTCACTCACTCACTCACTCGCTCACTTACTTATCAAGGCTATCATCGATGCATTCGCTGTGCATCAACAGTTTGCATAGGCCAGAAGCCCAAGCTCTGGTTTCCAGGCGGATGCAAAGTTGAGCTTTCGAGATAAACATGTCTGTTGTCAAAGCACTAAGACCAACAAATGAGGTACAACATTCGGACATCCCCAGGGTTCGGACAAATAAACTTAGGACAAAATCTTGTCCGAAGGTTCTCGATTTATGAAGGAACACTTTGAGAGTGATTAACTATTGATTCAAGCGAAAAGCACATCGCTGAGGCCAACGAAATCCGCATAAATTTTGCTGAGATACCCGCTATAAGATTTGGCATTGTTCATGCAACAGTGAGAGAGTACTTCACTTACCTTGACAAGCTCTAGAGCTTTATTATATCCCATGCTTTCAATTGTTACCCATAATTCATCAGTGCCTCCATCTGGATCCTGAGCCTCCATTAGATTTAACTTCAAGAATCCATCTGGTGTTATTTCTTCTTTATTATTCATTTCGAAGTTTTCTGTAGACATTCGAAAAGAACTGAGAACGTTAAATTTTGTTATATACTGGGCGAGCCAGAAAAAATTCCCACTTTTGAAAATTCATAGCATCACAAGTACTTCACAGATTCGCACAAATCAAAATTCAGTGAACAGCTAAAAGATTGAAGTATTTTTGTGATTTTTCTCGCTGTCTTACCAACACTTGAAGTATGGGTAAACTTAACTTTACAAAAATTTGATTGTTGCAAAATGACTGAAAAAGAGTTTACAACATTGATCAAATCATAATGGACTCCTCGCACAGAACAATAAACAGAATGCACTTGTTCATGGGTGAGATATCATCTGCGCATATATTGCCATGGGATTGAAAATCTTCTGTTTTTTTTTCAAAATTCATGCCTTATAACTCTTGAGAGAGGCAAAACGCCCAATGCGCATTGCTTTGTGTGACAAGAGTCCTTACATTTTGATCAATATTTTAGGCCCTTTTTCAGTCATTTTGCAACCATGAAATTTTTACAAAGTTGAATTTACCTATGCTTCTAGTGCTGGTAAGACAGCGAGAGAAATCACAAAAAAAATACTTCATTCTTTCGGCCTTTTACTAGAATTTGAATCACTTAAATCTGTGAGTTACTCTTGGTGATACAAATTCTCAAAAAGTGGGACCTTTTTTTTGGCTCATCCGCTTATGTGGATGTGCAAACTTGTTTGCAGCATAAACTTGAGACCATATTGGGGAGATCGATATACATGGTTTCCCGAAAAAATTGTGCCCTGTTTGTATGACCGCTGTGAAAGTACTGTAACTTCAATGATCCCGTTCATTACAAATTCGCATAGAATAGGCTTCAGCTTAGAGTGTGATTCAGTCTAATAAGTGGTTCCTGATTTATGGCACAGGAAAAGCAAATAAGTAGTTGCTTGAGAAAGAGTACTTCTAAAGGCCTAAACAAAAAGTAAGATCAATTCGAGGTGAAGCCTACATTCCCAAAAGGGAGTAAATTTCATTCCAGCAAACAAAGCACGCTGTTTCCAAATCTAAAGGCTGACTTCCACTTAGTAGAATTTCCGAGCGGACTGAATTTGACATAATAGAATGCTAGTCACGCGGAACATTCTATTCAAATTCAAGGCAACTTTTCAAATGTGAACAAAGGATTTCTTGTCCAGTCGGAAAATCCTACTAAGTGGAAATGAGCCCTAAAAATTGCTAACAAATTTTGTGGGTTACCGTTAGCGACGCACGGCGCCGTTGGGTGACTCCAAAGTGAAGCAAAACCGGCAAGTCAGTATTTCAGGAGATTGTTTGCAATATTTACGATGGATTGTGGAATTTTGTGTAACGGTGTATTCCTCTCCATTAATATGACAACACCGTAAACCCTTAAAAAAAGTGAAGAAAACATTTGAATATGAATACGAAGCCAGAATCTTTTCGTTCAAACATAACTTGATCTTGACATCAGTGAAAAACAACAGAAGTACCCTTATTGAAGCAACTACTTACTTGCCTTTCTTCTGCCATTCATCAACAATCATTCACCAGGTTGACTCGAACAAGGTTCAGAAATTTAAGTTGAAGCCAAATTAATGTAACACTATCGAAACGGAGACAACCAATGCCATAGCTCCTACACGACAGGCAAAAACGGGGAATTGTTTTAGGGACACCTTGTATATGGTGTCAGCAGGAATCAACGGACTAAAGGAATCAATGAACAGAAACTAAATGAACTGCACAACAACTGAACTTGCATACCCTTGACAACATCCCAGGCATCATCATCAACACCTTCTCCGCTTGTTTTCATTTGAAATTGATTAAATTCTTGTCTGTTGAGGAATCCATTTCCATCCAAATCACATCGGTAGAAAATCTCATAAAGGGTTTCCCTGCAAAATGATTAAGCAAGTGAGATAACAGGGATCTCGATATGAATTTGATGCCAACAAATAAGGCCATTTGGTTATCTTTACTTTCTTAACCTGAATTTCGATTGTTGCAGTGGTTGTGTCTTAGGAACAATAGAAACAGGAGTACCACAAGGTTCAGTCCTGGGCCCAATTCTTTTCACAATATTTGTAAATGACATGGCAAACGCTATGAATGATGCTAAACCAAGACTCTTTGCTGATGATACAAACATATTTTGCTTTAGCAACAATTTAGACGACTTAACTAGAGTAATCAACAGTGAACTAGCCAAATTAGACGAGTGGTTTAAAGCAAACAAACTGCTTATCAACACCAGTAAAACAAATCATTGTCTTTTCAAACCAAATCGAAATAAAATCATCAACAACGAATTCACAATTGAAATGGGTTCCAAGCTTAAAGAAGTAAGCAGCCTAAAATACCTTGGACTGCAAATAGATTGCAACTTGAACTGGAATGACCATATAGATATACTTACAAACAGCTTAGTTAAAAATTGCTCTATGTTCGCTAAGCTGCGACACTTGGTCCCAGTCGAATGTTTAAAGGCCTTATTTCTCAGCTTAGTACAATCAAAAATAAGCTACGCCTTAGAAGTTTATGGAGTGGCTAAAGAATGTCACTTAAAGCGACTCCAAGTACTACAAAATAGAATGCTTAAAATCTTACAGTTTAAAAATTATAGATGCTCTACAAACATCCTGCATAAATGCTATGGAATTTTAAAAGTAAAAGATCTCTATGAAGCGAAAATTCTTAACTTCATGCATAAAGTGCATCATAACCCAGAAAAACTTTCAATGCATTTCATAACTATTTTGAAACCAACGAGGACAAATATAAATATGAAACAAGACAAAGAAAATACTATAAACTATGCAGAGCCCGCAAACACTGGGGTGACCAAACGCTTAAAAACAAAGGTGCAAGACTCTGGAATAACCTCCCAGACAACATCAAACATATAAATCATGTAAAAATATTTTCTGACGAAATAAAAAATCTTAAACTCCTTCAATATCAATAAAAAACTCACAAAAAACAACAAATTAAATGAAATAAAAATTGAATCAATCTTTAAATAAACGATCTGAAAAGAAAATTAATCATCATATTTTTACCAGTTAGCCATTACTATTCTTCTCGTGACGTTTTGTATATATTTCACATGTTATCTTCTCAAAGCGGCTCAGACTAGATAAGCTTCGCTTTTTCTGAGTCGTATAAGTTATACAGTACGTTGTATTATGTATCATGTATTTCTTATAAACAAAGTTTGAATTGAATTGAATTGAATGTGCCAGGGACGGGTTTGGAGGGGACTACAGCCTCCCGCTGGAAGCATCTAGCCCCCCCGTCGGAGCAAATTTTGGGTTCTTATCGGAGCAAATTTACGTAGAAAAGCGCACTTTTTTAGCCATTTTAGCCCCCAGACAGAGGCTCCAGCCCCACTCTCGGAAGGATTCTGGCGCGACCCCTGGATTGTTGGCTTGAGCATAATGGTTTTTACATCTTCTAACGAATGTCAGTGTCAAGCAATCTCCAACATGAAATTTGATTCATGAAATCATGAGCGTACGAAACATCATATATGGCCAATTTTTTCAGCGAACCACAGATATTTTATCGAGAATAGCAAACTTTGTCATAAAACATTTTTTTCACATCAATCAGTAGGTCATCATACCCTTGAATTGTAATTCTACTTTCTGTCCCAAAGGACGACCATGTATTCTCTCCGTTATTGCTTGGAGACCAAAAATTAGGCAAAGTTTCATCGAAATTTCTATTCCTTTTTCAAAAAAATTTAAAAAAAGATGGCCTACAATTTATCTCCTCCTTCTTTTTCTTCAACAATTTGTCTTTCAAGGTTACAACTAAATCATGCATTCTCATACAAATGATTCGCGAAATGATTGATACTCCATTGAAATCTGTGCATTCATATTCTACGTTAGTGGCTAAGCAGGGCCAAAAACAATCAACACTGATTGAAAAGTAACCAACAGCTTATTCCTAAATTGAACCTTGACAACTGAACGTGGAAAGACTCGAAACACTGGATTTCTGGAAGTTTTAGCTTCTAAACATTTCCTTTTGTAAAGCTCAGCATACAAATATCTAAGGACCTTGTTATAAAACAGCTTTCTCTTCCATTGGGGTTTTTCTACGATATAGCCTTAAACTTTTCCGTGTGTCAAGTCAAAATTAGTAGATTCATTCATGAAGGGGTGGGTTCGGAATTGAAGGGGAATTCTAGCATAAACATTTCAAATTCATGGAATTACTTACTTGCAAACTTTAGTGAATTTTGCATCATCCCCTTCACCAATCAGTAATTTAGCTGGGCTGCCTGAAGCTTCTCTATTCTGGCTCAATAGCACACCACTTGTGAACGTCAACAGCTGATATGTACCAGCTTCCACATTTGCTCTTAGACAATATTTCTGACGAGAAAATGATACTTCATGTGAATAAGTCGTTAAATTAAATTCATTATCCTATCGTCAGAACATTTAGATATTCACTACAGTGAAAAGGCTGAAAACTCATCTATGAGGACCTTTTTCAAATCAGCAATTCTAATAGACCTGTCAGCTATTCTACAAAAGAGTCTGGATCGAGCGATATTTTTACGGATTTTTATGCTTATATACACGAGGTTCAATTGAGTGGCATTAGAGCTTCTTCTATCACTACTGATCACATTCGAAAACTCTACAAAATGCTACGCAATATCGTTCGATCCAGATTCTTTTTTAGAATAGCTGAGGCCAATTGCAAAATCAGGATGTGGGTTCGACGAACCCGATTCGTACGACGGGGGACAAGTTCTTGGATATAGAAAACTTTATTTCACATGCAAATGCTACTCTACAGCTTCATGAGTAATGTTCAGTCTAATTACAGTATATGCAACGGTAGGAATGGATGGTCCACATTGATCGGTTGTTTTTCAGCCCAATTCTACCGACAAAAGATTTTATCTTCATTAATGTATTCGGATATTGCAATTTTGGAAATCAGTTATTCAGCAAGCGACTTGGGCTAATCACCAGATCCTGAATTTTGCAAGAACAATGGGAAAGCAACAGATCAATTACCGGAGAACAATAGGCTGCGGCAGAGAGTGGAAAGGTGGAAATTTAATGTATCGCCAAAAAGATCTGCTTTTTCTGGATATCAAATCGAAGCATTCGGCACTTTATATTTTCCACATGAAGTCAGCAAAATATTTCATCATCCAAGAGCCTATATCTAAGCGGTTTATCAGTTTTTTTCAACAACTTGTCTAAGAGATTCATTGTTCCGAATTTAACCGGCCAGTTTGGCCCGTCCCTTAACCAAAGTTATGGAACCACAAACCTCACTACCTGTACTTGCGAGTGCCACGTTATGACTGTACAGTAAAACACGCGTATAAGAAGCTACAATTTTGCGAGTCAGCCTGAGTGTTTAAATGTTTAATACTTTTTTGCTAAAACTTTTTTACAAGTTTTTGCCAAGTTGAAAAAAATCACTGACTTATGTGTTCTATGTTAAATGCCAGGGGGTAGACATGAAACTTTTGCTCCTCCTGGTATCGTCCTTGTAGTGTAGAATAGTGCTTCGTAGTTATTGTCTTACAGGGGCGGCTGGCAGGTTTCATAAACTGTTATTAGAAATTTGATATTGTCATTTGGCAAGAAAGGGTTTCTTTACATAAGGGGATCCTCTCTGTTGTATCGGAAACATTCACATTCACATTCACATTCACATGTTGTTGGATGGTTGGGAGTGAGGTCTATTCCTGCGTCTTGTAAGCACTGGCTAGAACAAGGCCATGTAGCCATGTCAAATATTTTTGCGGCTTCTGCCACGTAGCCACCTAGAAGGCCCGTTATTAGAATCCTGATTGTAATAACGAGATTCACTTGTGGGATGCTGTCTGCTTTGGCTGCGCGACCCACCAAACTTTTTATGGAAGGGAGTTAATGACAGAGGAATAAAGCAAAGGAGCTTTTTTCATTACATTCTATAAAGTCTCTTAAGTCTCTGATGACCAGACATGCAAACAGAAAACTGTATTTTCTTCGCCTCATCTCCAAAAAACGATGGATAAGTCTTGTATTGTAAACTTGGTTACTTGTTTGGTTGTTTATCATCAGTTTTGGGCATGACCTTTACCCATTTTCCAATGTCAGACGTTACTGGAGAGTAGTTTCCCACATTGAAACAAAGGAGAATAAATTCTGAACACTCAAATTACGTCCGAGTACTCGATTTTGCTAAACTTGACTTGTTTTGAAACTTTCCACCGACAAGGCAAACAGCGTACACAACGTAAAGAGTGGCCGCATTATTAGAAATCCAAAACTAATAACGGGGCTGCCAATGCATTTCATTTCCAGGGCACAAACAAAGTGATTCTGCGTCACAGATTGGCTTCCCAGACAAAGGATTTGCTGCTTCCCAGACAAAGGATTTGCTGCTTACGAAAAGTATGATCGTTCCCCTACATAAAAAAGGGGACAAAGCCTTAGAAACAAATTATAGAGGTATAGCTATATTATCTTGTCTTGGGAAGTTTTTCAACGTGATAATAAATGAGAGAATATCCGAATTTGTGATGTCAAATAAAATAATCAAGCCTGAGCAACTTGGATTTGTTAAAGGAAATCGTACATCTGACAACCTATTCATTTTGCATTCGTTGGTTGATCTTTATTGCAACAAAAATGGAGAGAAGTTGTATACAGCATTTATAGATTTTGAAAAGGCTTATGATAAGGTATCTCGAAACACTATGCTGAAAAAATTGCATAGATTTGGAATTAGAGGCAAGACATTTAAAGTTATAGAGAGCATGTATAGGAATGATCAAACTTGCGTCCGTTTAGGTAATAAACGTACATCTTTCTTTGATGTGAACTGTGGGGTAAAACAAGGGTGCATCTTAAGCCCTAATTTGTTTAACGTTTTCTTGAGTGACTTACCGGCACAATTTCAGGACGAGGACAGCAGGCCGGCAAAACTAAATGATAGATCAATAGGATCCCTTTTTTGGGCAGATGACATTGTCATAATATCTGAAACAAAGGAGGGCTTGCAACATTCATTAGAAAGACTTCAGGAGTATTGCGATTCAAATAGATTGAAAGTTAATGTTGGTAAGACAAAATGCATGATCTTTAATAAAGGGGGTAGATCATTTCAAAAGGATCAATTGTTTTTCAAGGAAAAACCCATAGAAATCACTAGAAGCTTTAGTTATTTAGGCTTTTTACTGACCCCGTCTTTTAGTATTAAGGATCTTCTGAACGACTTGTACAAACGTGCCCTGAAGGCTTACTATAAGATGAAAACTTGTTTAGGAGAATTGTTCCAGAAGAACGTAGCTTTGACCTTAAAATTATTCGATAGCCTCGTTAAACCCATACTTCTTTATGGGGTGGATGTTTGGGGCTGCTTCAAGCATGCTTTCAATGATGACAACCCAATCGAAAAGCTGAACTTGAAGCTTTGTAAAGATATACTTGGAGTAAAACGAACAACATCAAATGTTGCTTCTCGATGTGAGTTAGGTAGAAGGCAATTACATGCTTCGGGTTTCAGATCATTAACGAAAAACTTGCTTCGTATTTCTCATGGAAAATGTAATGAATTAATGACACATGCCTACCGAAGTAACATACAAGTAGAGTTAACATGGTCTAGATGTTTGAAATACATTTTCTTCAGTCATGGATTCGGAGACATATGGGAGAATCGAATTAAAACATTCAAATCCATTGACGCCACACATGTCCTAAACCAACGGGTAATAGATTGTTCCGATCAAAATACTCTCTCGATGTTGAAAAATCAACCAAAAATGAGAACCTACTGTGCCTTTAAAAATGCAGTTAAGATGGAAAAATATATTTTAGATGTGAAGAGTATTGAAAGGAGAACTTTACTGAGCAAATTTAGGTTATCTGATCATCGTTTAGAGGTAGAGGTTGGTAGATATCATAGACCAAAAAAGAATCCAGAAGAGAGAATATGCACTAAATGCAACATTTTAGAAGATGAAATTCATTGCTTAATGTCATGCGATTTAAATAAGGAAATCAGGGAACAACTTTTTAACAAATCGAGCATCATCGTCCTCTCTTTAGACACATGAATACGAAAGATCGTTTCATTTATTTGATGCAGAGTGATGAACCCAATCTATGTCCTCTGATACAGAGCTTTATTGTGAATTGTGTAAAAGCTTCATACGACCTAAAAAGTTCACTGAATACAGCCCCAAATGTACAGCCTTTATGATTTTTTTTCGTTATTCGCCAAATTTGTAGTATGTAGTCACGTTTCTTTAGACTAATGTTAATGTTTTGTTTAGTTAGTTCCTCATTAGCTGTTTAAATATACAAGTTATCTTGTACTAGGCTTTTGATGGAAAAATGAAATCTGAAATCTGAAATCTGAAATCCGTTATTAGAATCTGGAATCTAATAACGCGACGAATGCTTACAAAACATTTGAAAGACATAAAAGAATTCTTGCTGTGCAGGATGAACAAATGATAAAAGAGGAGAATTAGCGCAGTATCCTCCTATTCTATGGCAGCCTCCATGGTCTCCAAATGAATAAAACGCTGATAGCAATCTTGCTACGTCACCTCTCTGAGTTGTGAAGGAGAAAATGAGCTCCTCCGCTGCACAAACTCATGTTGGAGCAGCAAACTGATTTAAAGACTTTTGTTGGAAAAAAAGTGTTATTAGACTAATAACACCAATAACACCGCCCGCCGCCACTGTTGTCTTAGGTAATTCATCATTGTAAAGTTTATATTGAATATAGAAAAAACACATTGAATAAAATGGACAGGTTCTTATAAAATGGTTGCCTAATTGGGCAATTTCACCCTGCAGGTTTTCACTCCACTTGGTTCCTAAACACGGGTTATCACTGTATTGCCTGGCCGATTTCATGTTTTCTTTTTTCTGTGAACTAAAATGCTTATTGAGGATCTGTAAAGAATATCATAGCCAACAAGTTCTTACATAGGGTTAGAAATCCTAAATTCTTTGACTTACCGGATGGGACAAAATAGTGGATTGCAAAAGGCAAGAACGAATAAATTATAAAAAGACATTACCTGCTCAATTTCTGTCTCAGTAAATGCCACCAATTTACCTCCTTTACTTTCTTCCATCAAAAATACTGTTATATCACTGTCTGATAACTCTTTGAAATATTTTCCTATGGACAAGAAGTATATTATTAGAGTAGCGTCGTTCATTATGCCCATGTCGTGAAAATATTTGAATTACATCAGAAAAAACGAATTAAGAGCTAATTTCACCAAGCAACTGACAAAAATGCGTGAAGGCTTGGATCAGATCAATCAACTCCACATTGGGATTTTTGAAGTTTTTGAAGATAAGAGTAAAAACGACATTTTTGCAAGGCGTCGCCCGTTATGGCCAAAGAACAAACAAGTCATACTTGCACCGCAGTGAAAGTTTTGATGAGAAATACAGTTCTATTTACTGTTATTTGTTTATCATTGAGTACTTTAAAAATAACTCTCTACAAGACTTAACTTAAACTTCAGCCTCATCCCTTGTGCATACACAGATGAGTTTTCGCGTACTTTCTAAAATGACAACATATTGCATAGATTCTGCGTTTTTGGGAGTATCGTCGATTTTTCAAGTCAGTTCAGTTAGTAACATTATTCATCAAATTTGGCGCTTTTCGAATTTGATTACAAGTATGAACTCCCCTGAAATCTAATCCCTCTTAGGGCCTGTTTATATGAGGAAAAACACCTCACCTGCCAGACCCGGAGCTGAGAGGTGAGATTCCACCTCCCCATAGAATCCTTTGTATTTTCATTTTGCGTTTACATGACGAACGCAACACCACCGGTATAGTGAAATCCCACCTCACCAGAGGTGGGATCTCACCTGGGTGAGGTGAAATTTTCCATGTAAACGAAACACCACCGGTATGGTGAGGTGAATTGAAATTATTCGTTGATTTTTATTGGTCAGTTCGCTCTGATTTCACGGAAGAGAGACTTTACTCCACATCGCCTCTCAGCCCCGGGGCTGACAGGTGAGGTGAAATATCTCATATAAACGGTGGCTGAAATTTACCTCGCCTCTCAGCCCCGGGTCTGGCAGGTGAAGTGTTTTTCCTCATATAAACAGGGCCTTACTAAGCGGCCATAGTGACCGACCAACCATAATGGGCGACGTTTTTCAAGTTCAAGTGAAAATCAAGTACGAGCTGGAATTCGTACGAATTAAACAAAAAACCACCTAATCACGTTTCGAGGTTCAACGATATTTCATTCATTTTATATTTTCATTCTTTATTTCGAGGGGCACTTCATTCCAGGGAGCGCCGAAGGCGCGGGAGGCGAAACGCGCTAATGTTTGAAGATTGAGCTGTGATGCACGATTTGCAAACGAGGCTATCAAATAGCGTCCTACAAACAATGGCGTTCTTGCTGCGATTGGAACGATGGAAGGGAAGGATTCATTAAAGTTGAACAGAAAGAGTTAACTTGCAGACGAAATTGAGGAAGAGAGCTTTTATGGTTTATAGGAACTTGCTTGGAGCATCAATAACTACCTGCCATCAAGTCTTACTTGGGAGATAAGGTGAAATTTGGTAACGACTTGGCCTACAGTTCTGGTTCTAGTTCAAGTATCGGAAAGCTTTCCCTGTTGGACGTTTAGAGCTGAAATCTGATCTGCTCAGTTGATGTCCAAATGAGGGAAGATGGCAAGGTCTAATTCATTTTCTATTGAGTGAACACGGAAACAGAATCATGGATTCAATCATGAATCAAGTTGATGATTTTTGACTAACTGAAGAGAGTAAATCTGGAAATGCTGCAGAACTGAGCTAATCTCTGGTTTTCCCACAACTGCAAACCATCACGATGAAACGAGGATAACACTGAAACAATTTATATGCACAGGACTGCATTTGATTGAGGACTTGATGTATACCAATTTCCTCAAAGGAATGCTAGCAGCAGCCCCAGTGGAATTCGGGTACGCCGTCCGCCACATACGTATGCCAATTTCTTTTGTCCTATTGGCATTTCTATTGTTTAGAGAGAGTCTGTTCGCCACATAAATGTGGCGTAACATACGCCGATTCCAGTGTGGAGCAGGAGTAGGATGATGCTTATGTTATGTTATGTTATCATGCACATCACATGTGGACTTGATCTGAAATTGATGACTGGCCGAAGATTAAACATTTGAAAACGTTTTACAGAGAGATGTATCAATTCCTGGAACATTTTGTCAAAACTGTAGCTCAGGCATATTATTTGAATGCTAAAGAGGTAGTAATTGAAAACAAATAAAGTGGAGGCTTCAGTATGAATATGACTATGACAACAAAAAAGGAGTTACATTATTGTTTGTTGCTTAAGGTATAAGGTGTCAGATTTCCATCCTCTAAAGTTCAGGGTGGGCCTGACAATTATATATAAATACCCATCCATCCTTTAGATTAAGAATATTTTGTCTGCAACTTTTTGAGAGACAGTGACCTAGCCACAACTTAAGACAGGCTGGCTATGTTTGTCCATTTTTAATGTTCTGAAAGCTTATGCCACAAAATCATCACAGGTTTTTATAAGAAACTAGGATCAGGCTATAGTACTAAGAGTTTCTCAATTTTGCATTAAATTTTGTCCATTTTAATACCAAAAGTTTCTTAATTGGTTTCTTATGTTGTGAATGCAAAATTATCAATGTGATTGCTAGCAGTGTTTCAGATATGTTTCTCAGCATTTAAAACATCATATAAGTATAAACAGTGTTCTGTTATGTTGAAAAAACAAATGGTTAGTTAATATTACTCAAGAATAAAGGTTCAATGCTATATTTGCTACAATATCCATGCTTTAAATTTTGAAAATTTTCTGAATATTTCTCAGACATACAGTAGTACTAGAGTTTCTCAAAATTTTGGCCATCTTAGTACTACTTTCTTATAAACCAGTTTCTTATAAAAGACATGTAACATTTCTCTGTTAAGAGGGTTTCACATATTTTTATAAGAAACTAAGAATTTTGGTCAGTACTGAAAGTTTCTTAAAGGATCCATAACAATCTTAATGTTTACTACTTGTGCTTTTTAACAAAGTTTTCAAGCTTTTCATATGTTTAAATACTAGTCAAAATATAAATGAAAATAAAGCTAGAATATAGCAAGGATTTCCTGTATCAAAACAAACAATCTCCCAAGTTGTACTTTCTCAGAGTACTAGAGTCCCATATATTTTTGGTGAACTGAGAGTTGATATTCCAATGAGAAGTTTCTTGATGAAGGCCCTTTGATCTACCCCCAAACAGACTCTTATAGGCTCAGTGTGCACCTTCTGTTCTGTTGCTGGCCAGTGGCTTACCCAAGGGGAGAATGGGGGTCCATACCCGATTACTGACTTGAGTACCCAATAATCAATTGCCCCCAGTTGTTCCTTCTTTAGAAATTTTCCTCCTGAAATTTTCATTCCAACCTCCTTATTAAAGGGAACAGACATAGCTATATCTCGTAGCCGCTATAAATAGGCGAGAGAAACGCCCACAAATCCTTTGTTTCTTCAGCTACACAATGAAACCGGATGTGTCAAAGTTGCCGAGTACAAAAGGTTATGTTTTTGACCTGGCCTGGGCCAGCTTTTAACTATGTCGATTCTCTTTAATTCTTGTGAAAATGAACATTCAATTTTTCCAACCACCTCTAATTGTTTCAGTCCCTTGATTATGATTGTATTGAACCATTTTCAACACTTTGATCATTCTCCATCGACCCAGCTTCTTTGGCACTCAGTTGCAAATTAGATACAAACATTTTCTAATGTTGATTTTGAGTATAAAATGGCAACAATCTGAGGTAATAACTTTGCAGTCTGTGCTTTATTGTGTTTTAATTGTTTGTATGTAAAAGATGGCACATGCATACAGTAAATGTTTCCCTTTCTCTACAAATTAGCATAATATCAAATTAAAGAGAGCATTGTTTGCAAAAATTACTAATCTGTTGCCTGTTCCATATTACAGCATGTTCTATTTTCATTGATTCTTACTTTAAACAAGCAAAATTACACAAATTTTAAGCAGTTAGTTTACAGTCTGAATTAAAAAATATGATGCAGGCATTGTTTGGTCTCTTTGCAACAGTTTCATAATGGAATATGTTCTTGCAAAGCAACAAGTAGCTAAGTGAAGGTTGACAGGTAATAAAAGCCAAGTCTCACATAGATTCCATAGCTTGACACATCAGGATTCTGAAAATGAATGAAAATTGAAAGATGCTTGTTATATACTGTTCCTATCAAAGCAGAATAATGTATGTAACTGTGTAGCTAAAACCAGTTGAGATCACACCAGACTTCAAGTTAATAACCCAGGGGGGAGGGTTACTTGGGTGTATCTTAGATAGGGTTGCTCAGGTTACTTTTTTGGGTCTAAAATTTTGACAGAGCTTACTTTTTTGGGTCAATCATTTGCACAATTTATTTTTTGGTTCCTTAAGTTCTGCATTACTTTTTGGGTATCCAATATGGGTTAAAGTAAGAAAATTGAAGAAAGCAGATCCTACAAACAAAATCTAAAATCAAGTAACATTACTACAGTCAAAATACTTGAAAATCCTAACAGCATGAGAAGTCTAGTTAGTTAGGGCTAATCAGTTGGGGCACCTTTCCATAGATTCAAGATGCCAACTTCATGATGTTTGGGTACAGTATGTTAGATCAGAAAAAAAATATTTTTTAGCTTAGGCCTACTTTTATGCCAGAAATTATTTTTTTGGATTGATGCTTTGCACTCCAGCCTGAGCAACCCTATCCTAAATATACCTGAGTACCCCCTGGGGTTATTGACAGTTTTGCCAAATGAAAAGATGTTATTAACCCAAGATGGGCCTAATCTGCCATACAAGACAAAACCAAGAAACGACCGGGCACCACTAAAACTGCCCTAAACATCATATCTCAGAATATCTCAAAAAATAAATTTGCACATACCTCCTTGAATATCTATTTCATCTAAATATTAGCAAATTAGAATTTTCTTTAATTTTCCCTTTGAATAAATTGAAGTGCGCCCCAAAGAAGCTGCGGCTGTGGCCTGGCCTAGGCCCAGAGCGCTTTCCGTAAATGTATCAAAATTTCAAGTTTGTAAAGCTAAAAACGCTAAAGCAAGGAGTAAAAGCAGTTGTATATTCAATGGATTAAATTTGTGAAAAGAAATCGCATACTCACAGGTACTTACGTTAAAGAAACTCCACGCTTTCTGCCACAGAGCTGTGATTTTCTTCTCGTGAAAAATTTCCAAAACTTTCGCGAGGAAGAGCGCAACCTCGTTTGCATGTGCATCACACATCGCGACATAAGGTTGGCACTAGATCATAGTATGCTAACGTACATGACGTCACATAATTTTTGAAAGAGAGACTGGAATGAAAGTATGTCTAGGTTTTGCAAATTCTACACATTCGCAAAAAAATGATTTAAAGGATTTCAAACCAAAGTGAGCAGAAATGGTTCATGTAAACGAGCATGGGTGAGACTTTACAACTTTCGAAAATATCCCTCGCAGCAAGAGCTTTCCATTGAGGCAACATTCCCATCAATATTGTTTGTTCCACCTAACTGAATTTGAACAATCAAAAACACTGCAATTGCTCAATATTTCAAAATGCTCCTTTACTTTCGTTTGTGATGCATACCAGAGAAGAAAATACACTTTTGTTTGTATGAATCGTTTGCATGAACAGCAATCGTCTGAAATGAATCATGCCAATTGTTTTCATTTCTATCGATTTCTATGGTGTCAAAAAGAAAGGCTTGAGAAATCTCAGCAAAATCTTCAAGTCCAGCTTTGTGACTCTGCGCATGGCACACACACCATTGTGCACAGTATCCCACCAGTGGCGGAAATTATGGGGGGGTTGGGGGGCAACTGCCCCCCCAATTCAACAAGACTCGGAAATTTTTGCCGTAGAAGTCGGAAATTTCGAAGGTGGGATTGAAGATGCAATGAAGAAACGAGTCGCCGTTGAGAAGGAGAAGCAAAGAGTTTATATTTTGAATGAGCAAACCAAATGCTCACGCTCTATCTGCAACATATTTTTAAGTTTTTATGCACTAACATTCCTTTCATAACGTGAAGAAAGTGGTAGGGTATAGTTTTGGTACAGTATCGAAATTTCTGGTGATTGGGAGAGGCGTTCTAAGCCAATGTAAAGGCTGGAATTTTCAAAGTTTTCCTTAGGACGTTTCCATGTCTATGTTTGGAGCAGGCAATGATTGGATGGCGAGAAGCGTTTTGAGACAAAGTAGATGTTCTTTCCGCAAACTTCGTTTGAGAAGTAGCTACTACTGTGCGTCAAATATTCAAGTTTGTCATTGGCAAGATAAGGGATCCAAGAGGTCTTCTTAGCGAAAGTAAATTGTGTTTGCACGTGCTCAAAGAATTTCATGGGGTTGCTATTCTGCAGAAAATTGTTACAAAATTGTCAAAATCCACATTCAATACCGGTAAAAATTGGGTCGTAACATGCATTCTAAGCAAAAGTAGAGGGTGTGTCCTAAAAAATTTTTTTGGGGGGTTCGCCCCCAGATTCCTGAAAGCTGTTCGACTTACCCTTATAGTATGTCGTTGTCTTTTTCTATAAACTTTAGATCGTTGTAAAATCTGATATACCTATTCTCTTAGCACATTTAAGGACCCTATTTACGTCAGGTCTTTCAGCAAAATACGTCGAGCAAAGGCACTTCTCCCGACTCGGAAAATTGATGGCTCTTGCCCCTCCACTCAAAAAGTTGAATTTCCGCCACTGTATCCCACAGTATCCTGCAGTAAGTTTCACAAGTGTTGATGATGAGGATTTGATGCAGTTTCAAGGATGAACAACTGTCTTTCACAGTTTATGAAAATAATGTACTGCCACTACCCAAATTCCCACACGGTTTTATATTTCGTAAGTCCAAAAATTCCCCTTCCAGTCCTGGGCAGAAGTGAAGAGACTGATAGGATGCTTTTGTCGTGTAAACAGCTGGACAATTCCTTGCCTTTTGTTCTTTTATCAAACATGATGCATGAATATCATATTCCCATAATAGAATATGGTTAGTCTACCATTTTCTTGCACAACAAAGAGATGAAGCATCCATGAAAGCATCCACAGTGGATGGATAAGGAAAACAAAGCGGCAACATTCCAGTTGATTCAGACAAAAGAGAAAACAAGAACCGCCTGAATGGCAGTAACATCAAATCTTGTGAAGGAAACAGAAGCTTTCTGTTGTTACAATTGTTACTAGTAAATTAACTGTTTTGTCAAGATCAAAGTTGTTGACTGATCTCAAATATGGACAGCCAAATACACAGAGCCTAATATCATGGCGTTTTCTCAATGCTATTCAAATTCAAAGGCTCATAGCCTCTATCTGATATCTAATCAATCTCAATTTCAAAAATTTTTGGTGATGTAATATTACGTCATGTACGTTAGCGTACTATGATCTAGTGCCCACCGCGACATAAGGCTCACTGGGCGTTTCGCCTCCCGCGCCTTCGGCGCTCCCTGCTTCATTCATTGGAAAAAGCGTACGAGATTTTTTCAAAACAAAAGGATTTATACGGATTTTTGATGGATTTTCCTTGAAAACAAAAGGATTTTTGCCAAGGGTGTACGAGATTTTAGGGTTGTTTGGTAAGGCAGACGATGAAATGATAAATGTAAAACAGATGATAAGGCAGACGTTGTAAGGCAGACGATGAATGTAAAACAATGTAAATGATATGAAATAAATACTATACTGATAAAAATAAAGAATTATCCCCGGGGGGGGCACTTCACTATAAATTCATACGGGGGTGTGCGCCGCAAGGATTTCTGTTACGACCCAATCCCAGAAATTTAGTCCGATATTGATACCCAATCCCAGAATATATGACAGATATTGATACCCAATCGAAGTAGGAACAAAAACAATTCGACGTCAAAGTGATAAGGGATTGAGGGCTGGGAACGATTATTTTGGTTCCAAGTGGCCATTGGAACGAGGTTCTGATCTGAGGACGTTTTTCAGCACAAAAATACTTGAAATCACTTCACCTGAACTGACCACGTGTTGCTCGAAAATTTATAAAGAACTTGAGTATAACAGTAAACCCCAATCCCAGAAAATTCCGAGTGAAAGTACACCCCAATCACAGAAGTTTTCCAGTAAAAGGATACCCCAATCCCAGAATTTTCAGGCCAAAAACCACCCAAAACTGGCGCACATCCCCGTCTCACCCATAGTGAAGTACCCCCCCCCCCCCCGGGGAATTATCACTCCATTGAGCCTCTTATACCTTAAAATCTTACGAACTAAATTTTTCTTGCACAATTCATGAGGCTATCTTCATTTGCTATAAGTTTCTTGAAGACATCTTCACACACAACATATTTACAATTAGATCTGAAAACAATGTCAGATTTTGTTGCAATTCGCATCTAACTTTCTCCTGTTCCTTTTCAAGTGCATAGTGACTAGCGACTACAAACAATAAATGAAAAGCATTGGGAAACAATGGAGTCAAACAATAGAACAATGGAGCTTGTGTTCTACAAAAGAAGCTGTATCAAACGAGCATATGGATCAAATCTTTAAAAAAGAGGTGTAAAATTCTATTACATCTTACTTTGAAGTGCTTGAAATGAACTTTGGGTAATTTGGTAAATGGCCATTTTATGATATCTTGATTTGTTTCAAAATGGCGGCATTTATTAATTTTGAGGCTGTGACATCATCAAATTTCTAAATCCTTAACAAGAAGAGCTACAGATTTCTGCTTGCCATCATATTGTAGACCTTCATAAAACCATGGATTTCTTGTAGTTTGTATCAATTTTCCTCAAGTGATTTAATACTGTATTCACACAACACTGATAAACCAGCTTTATCTAAACCAGTTTAAATTTCAATCAATCAAATGACTGGATTTGTTTGATTGACCAATCAGAAAGTCCTATTAAAAAACCTGGTTTAATTTCAGATCGTTTAATTTTCAATGTGAATGGAGCACAAGACTACGACAAATTTTAATTTTTTCAAAATTTTCAATGAATTTTTACAAAAGTAGTCAAATTATCGCCATTTTAATATGCTAATTACGCAAACTTCGTTTCAAGTCATTCAATTCATAGAAAGTGCAATATAATTTTACACCTCACCTTTTTAAACATTTGAGCCCTATGTAGATCAAATGATATTTTAATGATTTTGTATGTAATTTGATTTCGTTTTATCATATTTCAACACAAAACCCTATCAGCTAAAAAAGAGCAAAAAAATACTAGACAAATGTCTATTTACAAGTACCGGGTGAGCCAGAAAAAAGTTCCCACTTTTGAAAATTCATAACAGCAAGAGTATTTCACAGATTTGAATGATTTCAATTCTAGTTAAAAGCCAAAAGGTTGAAGTATTTTTGTGATTTTTCTCGTTGTCTCACAAGCACTACAAATATAGGTAAATTCAACTTTACAAAAATTTCATGGTTGATTGATTACTGGAAAATGGCCCAAAACATCGATCAATGCATAAATGACTTCTCGCACAAAATAATTAAGGAAATGCAATTTCTCATTGGTGAGAGATATCCTCTAGGCATTAACTTCCTTGGGATTGAAAATCTTTCGCATTTGTTTGAAAATCGATGTCTTATAGCTCTTGAGGGAGGTGAAACGCCCATGGCCTATTGTTCGATTTGAATAGAATCCTTACGATTTGATCAATGTTTTAGGCCATTTTTTCGTCATTTTGCAACCATAAAATCTTTATAAAGTTAGATTTACCAATACTTCTAGTGCTGGTAGGACAGTGAGAAAAATCACGAAAATACTTCAATCTTTCGGCTTCTAACTAGAATTTGAATGATTCAAATCTGTGGAGTAATCTTGGTGCTATGAACTTTCAAAAGTGGGAACCTTTTTCTGGCTCACCCGGTATATTAAACCTTAGAAATTTGCTGGTCTTCCTAGGGATCGTGCTTCGGGAAGGATGCTAGTTTTGCAGGAATTCCATCAGTTTCCTTTTGAAAATGGTAATCGTGGCACTCATTCTCATTTCTAATGGGATTTCATTCCACGTCTATGCATCAGAGGAGGCTGAGGAGGCTTGGAATGGGAGCAACAATGATAGAAGCTCTAACGCTATTCAGCCGTTTGTATCAAAATGCCTAAAAATATAGCTCGGTCCAGACTATTTGTTTAAAATTCTTTAGTAAGTTACTTAAACAGATGAATATTCCTGTATGTAATTCATAAAGAAACTGTATCTCTTCTGAATTAGATAACTAAGATTCCAGTTGTTATTACTTTGGTTTATTCTTCTATCCTCGATTTATACCCGTCGTAGTAGACTTGCTACAAGTCTATCTTTTGGTCATAAGAACGAGAGAAGGAAAAAGGAAAACAGAGGAGAGAAGGAAAGATAGACTTGTTGCTCTCGTGCACCCAATCGAGGCCACATTCAAATTTTCCTATTTTTCTCCTACAAGATGTTGTACGGTGAAAAGAAAACTTTGAATGTAGCCTCGATTGAGTGCACGAGAGTTATAAGTCTATCTTTCCTACTACCCTTTCTTCTTTTTCCTTCTCTCGTTTTATGACCAAAAGATAGACTTGTAGCAAGTCCACCGTCGTAGCCTCTCCCGGCAACCTCTTCTCCGAATGTTGCTCGGTTGAGTCAGCCACCAAATTTCATGATAATTTCAGCAGTTTGGTATATTTATATCATTTATATCTGTGGTTCAAGCAATCGTGCGTTGAGATGTATTCTGGTTCTTATTAAGATTGTAGATCTGTTACAAAGTCTGCGCTTGTGTACTCCATAGCAAGTTGCTTGACAGTAGATCACAATGTAAGAATTAATTTAGTCTCTTACCGTATTTTGGAGTCAGTGCTTTTACAGTGATGTAAATCTCCGTCTTTTCAAGAACAACAAGTCGATATTGATGAGATTCAATATTTCCATCTTCTTCAATGTAAAAACACCCTTTTGTGTTTCGGTAGCGCCATTTCTACGAACAAAATATCATATCATATCAACTTCTTCCACGTGAAGACTCTCTTGCATTTCCTTTGATAGCACTATTTCTAGAACTAACAATCACATTATGAATCCATACAGGCTAGCCTGCGTGCAGACAAAACGGTCAATGCGGAAGAGCGAAAAGGAGAAGAAAGCTCTACCGGGAGCTGTCTTTTCCTTTTCACTCCTCCGAACTGACTGCAGAGTCTGCACGCAGGCTAATACAGGCTGACTATACATGAGACGATTTTCTTTACGAAAAGTTGCTAACTTTCTAGATTCATGAATGGTTTTAATTGAAATCTGTTTTTAGAAGGACAACAAATTTTCATCAATTTCGTTCAATCTCAGAGCAGAATAAATGTGTCTTGCACCCTTTATCCTCCACAAAATTTACGAAAGCAAACTTACTTATTTACATGGCAATGGCACACGCTTGAACCGATGGCGTGCTGACGATTTGAAGGGAACTGACATAGCTAAAAGCTGGCCCCGACTAAGTTAGACATATGCAGTAAAACCCCGCATATAAGAACCTACTTTTATGAACAAGGGCAGATTTTGTAATACAATAGCATCAGTCGCTTTGGTTCACACCTCAATTCAAAGCGATTAGCGAATGCAGACAAAAGAAATTCTCTCAAGCAGAAATTGAAAACAAACGAAGCCGCAAAATTGCCCTGAAACCAATACGGCAAATTCTCGTTTGGTGCGGCCGAAGGGAGGTTTTTAAGAGAAGGTATCTGCTAATAACGAAAGAAGAATGGTAAATCTAAAGTTCTGTCTCGCGGATTTTGTTTATTTGATTCAGAAACCGAGCAGAGGGCATTACAATTTTTGCATATCTGTTGCTCAGACGTACGCAGTTATTCCTCAGCTCCTGAATCAAATAAACAAAATCCGCGAGACAGAACTTTAGATTTACCCTTCTTCTTTCTTTATAAGCACATAACTTCTCTTAAAAACCTCCCTTCGCCCGCACCAAACGAGAGTTTGTCGTACTGGTTTCAGGGCAATTTTGCGGCTTCGTTTTCTTTTGTCTGCATTCGCTAATCGCTTTGAATGGAGGTGTGAACCAAAGCGACTGATGCTATTGTATTACAAAATCTGCCCTTGTTACTTTTATGAGAGAGAGGCTGAAATAGGTTCTTATTTCAAGGGCACTAACACTAATTTCAAGGTATAGAGGTTCTTATTGGAAGGGTGCCTTGTGCAGACTTTTAGAGCCTTACAAATGATGTTCTGTCCCATTATTTTTTTGGAAGGGTTTTGATGGACCTAATAACGAATTGGGGAGGAGAATCAAACTTTAACAGCCAATTGGGACCAAAATGAACTTCATAACAACAATCAAAACAAATTTTGCTACCTCTGCAAAAAGAACCTATTTTCATCAAAATGAAACAGGTTCTTAATTACAATGTACATAATTTAGGAAAAACAGCCTCTAGGTTCTTATTTTGGTAGGTTCTTATATGCGGAGATTTACTGTATCCTATTTTGTTTGATGGTTTTGACATGCGTAGCTAAAAAACGATTTAACTGTGTGTCTAACCAAACGATGGCTGCGTAGACGTTTTCTTTAGCCTATGTATAGTTGTATGTATGTATCCATTTGCTACAACAGTAAAAACTTA
The DNA here is from genome assembly GCA_964020215.1 of Aurelia sp. 3 sensu Dawson et al. (2005). NCBI lineage: Eukaryota > Metazoa > Cnidaria > Scyphozoa > Semaeostomeae > Ulmaridae > Aurelia > Aurelia sp. 3 sensu Dawson et al. (2005). The sequence goes on along the minus strand of OZ026588.1, from coordinate 9,236,271 downwards.
CAACAGATGTGGAAAAAGTGCGTGAAGCCGGGAAGCAGCTTCGCAGGGAGCTTGTTTATCTGGAAGAAAGAAAAGGACAGGAAAGAAAGAAAACGCAATACAAGGAAGGCAAAGGAAATGAACGTGGAAGGGAGGAAAGAAGACGTAGAAGGAACAAGGATGGAAAGAAACAGGAGAGGAGAAAGAACAAAGGATGGAAAGAAGATGGGATGACAAAAAGAAGACAGGAACTGAAAATATATAGAGGAAAGGAAGGAATAAAGGAAGGAGAGAATAACAGAAAATCAATGTCTGTTTCAATGTATGCTCTTTTCGTTTACAATTTTGTGATCCAAGGAAGCTTTTGAGAGTAGTTCCAGTCCTAAGAGAACAGGAAATTGATAGAGCCATGGAACGATAAGTTCTGGTTTGCCGTTCCCGCACAGGAAGGCAAATCAAATATTTTTCCACCACTGACTTAAAAATATTAGAATATAATTAAGTAGATATAATACAATTTACAGGGTGTCCCAAAAAATTCATAAGCGTTTGAAAAGTTCCAGCGAAAGACCCTTAGGTTCAAAAAATTTTGTTTTCAGTCCATAGTATAGGTGAGATCTTAACTTAGATTTTGCAGCCTCCCATGATTAAACGGTTAGCTCATGGAAGTCATAAAACCACAATTTTCTGATCGTATCCTGCAGCGTGAGTACCTTCCGCCATATGTTTTGCACCTCCGCAAAAATTTGATGCACCTTCAAGTAGACTGGGCACTAAAAAAAGGTGCACAAAAAGATAAAACAATAGCGCATTGTTAGCTTCCTGACTAAAGCTTTCTCTTGTGACTATGCTCCCACGTCCAAATCCGGTTCGTTTTCGCAAAGTAATTTTCTTGAACAGACGAAATTTTTTAGGCGGCTGAAGACAGATGGTTATTGAATGATGCAGTTAATATCTGTTTGTAATTTGGAAAAGCTTTTGGGTCAGCTCAACATTACATTATTTACGAAGTTTGTTGAGCTATGAAAGTGAAATTTACTCTTCACTAATTCAAAAGCTCAAAATTACTGAACAATCACTTACAGCAGTATCGAACGAAACTTGGGCGAGAAAAATCTTTTAATAGAGGACACTATTCGACACTGTTCTGTTCCTTCAGTTCAATAAAGTTGCACTGTGAACTGTTCTGTAAATGTAAATGTACGTGTAAACGTATCTGCTCTTAATATTTTTCTAATGATCAAAATAGTTCAACTGACCAGGAAACACTTTTACGAATATAAATCTTAATAGTTGTTGTGACTTAAAAATTACTTTCAAATTACGCATAGACAGTAGCAGCATAATCCAATATCTGCCTTAGATCGCCTCGTAATGTTGCCTATTTTAAGTGAATGACTCCGCAAAAACAAACCTGTCTTGGACATTTGAGGCCGCAAAATCTAAGTTATGACTATCTCTGCTAGGACGGCAATGATCAGTATAGCACACAATTACAAACATACCGTCAAGTCTGGGGGTTCCTTGACAATTCTTGATGTACTAGCTTCAAGAACATTATGATCACTATCATCGCTATGCGTTCCAGACTCTTTCCCTTTCTTTGATAATTTCTTAGCAGATGAGGGTCTACTCGATGGTCTTTCTTCCAAAACTTCAATTTTCTTTGGATCTTCTCGAAAACTTTTCTTCTTGCTAACGATGGAAGCTTTTCTGTCTTTCTCTTTTTCTTTGAGGCTTTTGTCCTTCTTTTTTGCATAGCCCGACAAGCCAGAACATTTTCGAGCAGTAGCTAGCATCATGTCACAAAACTATAAGCAAAGACAAATTGAAGCTCAATTTAGGAATCCAGAGCTCATTATCGGTACCCTCCCTATTGAGAGAGCTCCTCCTTTAAGTAATTCCCTGGATATAATTTTCCCCCACTTTTGTATTCTACATTGTAACATTGTATCAATCTCTTTCGCAAATTGTCCTATTTCCTTGTAGTTTTGTTGGTTATTATTAAATTGTATGTAGTGGAATTATTAATATATGAAACTGAAAAACTGAAACTGAACTCCTATAAACTCTCTCTAAAGACAATTAGAAATACATGAACTCCCAACGAAGTCTGATGCAAAAGTTTCGGACGTTCTGTTTTTGGAATAACAGTTTTGAAATTCTGGGTAAAAATTTAGACAAGTTTCTTTTTGGCTTCACGAAAACGCATCAACAGCCTATCTCTATATTCCCATGCAATACCTTGGGAATTGCTTGCTTGAGATCATGACAGGAAAGCACAGTGTAGAAATGCAATTAGTCTTTCTAGTCGAGAATGAATAAACCTCCTTGCTTTAGATCCGCATAGTGAATATTCAAAGGATTTCTGTCACTTTATGAATGGCATATATTTTGAGAGAGGAAAAATTTTTGATGGTAACATTCGTGTAAAGTTATTTATGTTTCTCATAGTCTGTAAACTTCCCACTAAGAGAAAGTTTTGAGGCTTGCGGATATAAAATTCAATCTGAATTGTTGTCAATGGTAACATCTTGACATAATCATTCAAAGGCATTGTCCGTTGTGAGAAAAGCATTATCGATCAAGGTTCACAGGAAAGCCTACCTCTTTATAATCAAGTTTGCCATCACCATTGTAGTCTGAATCATCCATGAGGCTTCTGACTTCTGATTTTGTCATCCTCTCTCCATGCTGATGTCAAAAAGAAAGAAAAAGCAATGGTTTATATGTGAAGGGCATCTGATAAATTCCATGAGAGGTTCTTCAACTTTTACGTATTCTAGACGCGTTTGCTTTGTCGGTCTTTGCACAAATGGCAATCACCAATGACTATTATATACCATTATAATCAACATTTAATCAAAATAATAGTCGTCATTTCTTTTGCACTGTATTTTGGTGTTCCTGCCTTCGAATATTTTCAGAAACCCTTCTCTATTTTTGTTGAAACCATCAGTTTGGTATCCAGGGAGCTGTGATCTTTCAAACAGGGGTTGTTTTGATTGAATCACCTTGTACCGGGTGACTCAAAAAAAACTTCACAAGCTAGATCATAACTAGCTCCCTGAAATCAAAAGCTGCAAAATATTAGCATGCGGAAAGAAGCTTGCTCATGCGAAAAAGCTTGTTGGTTAGCAAGCACATAACTTACACGCGCGTGCAAGCAAAATCTATAGTGAGCTTTTCATTTCACAAGTAAAAAGCAGCCTGCTATATGGGATCCAAGGGAAATGTCAATGTGAACAGGAAAACGCAAACAAAAGCACGTTTACGCAAGCAAAAGCATGCACGCAAAAACAAGCCTTGAGTGTGAACGCAGCCTAAGCTAAGCTATCTTTTTGAGATGCTGCATGGTCATTTTAAGCAATGACTACCATTCGGAAAACCAGATTCAATGAAAATCTCGAATCTAGGATTCCTGATTTTGAGTGAAATAATTGCCATCATTTTCCAGAGAATATTTTACGAAAACTCGACATAGCGAAGGATTAGAAGTCGTCTGGGGGAATTTTTTGTTTGCAAAATGATTGACCTCTGTTCCTCATTCAAATTTCATGCTCCAGGGCAAATTTGGAATTCTGCTTTTATCATACTCTCCAAAAAATGAACAGGAAAACGAAAGAACTGTCCGAGAAATGAATGGATTTCTTTAGATTAGAAACAGTTTTTCGGACAGTAGGCATATCTTAAAGTGACCAAGCAACATTTCAAAAGATAGTGGATCCTTTCAGCTACATGCTGATACCTTGTTTGTCATCATAACAATTGCTGCCAAGAAAATATGTGCGATCTAGCTCGTGAAGTTTTTTTTGGGTCACTCGGTAGATATAAGATCTAAATCCATTTTTCTTGATTCATAGTTATCATACTTGTAACTTGTTTCAACAATTTGTTTTTTATAGGCTGTTACGATTTCTAGCTACTTAAAGCCTAGCTTAGAGCCACTAAGTTTAGCATCCTTCCAAAGAGTGGTGAGGTGAGTTGTGAGGTCAGGCCTCCCAGGTCACCCATCCGGAGTTTTACCTCAATCTGCCAAGCTTAACTTCAGTCATCTGATGAAACGTATAAGCCACTTGGCCAAGCACCAATAAAATGTCTAATGATTTAATAATAATGTTGCAATACAACATTTGCTGATGTATGCTGCAAAATAATTTTGTAACACATACTGTATATAGTACAATAACTGACATAAGACAATTAACAGCTGCTGTAGAATCCTAACTGTAATGAAAATCTCAATCACAAGCAATAAATCTTAGACAAATTCCAAAAATTCAACAACAAATTTATCGACAAAAAATGCTTACCATTGTAAGAACATTTAAAAGCTCATCATGGGTGATGTAACCATCATTATTGACATCAATTTTCCTGAAAGCCTTGATCAAAGCATCTTTACTCATTGGACTGCTTTCTTTGAGAATGTCACAAAACTGATAAAATGTTATGGAATCTAAGATAACAAAGAATTCCCAATCAGCCAAGAAAACTATCTAGATCAAATATCTTTCTATTTGCAATAAAACTTTATAAGTGACAGGAAAGAACTGCTCCAGCTTATACTAACGGAATATTCCATTCTGTCAACCAGAATTGAATAACATGGAGGTCTAAGTTTAGACTAAACATCCCTTTTCATAAGAGTAACACAGGCCAAAAAATGTCTTTCTTACCAAGGGCCAAAAATATGGAATAGTCTAGCAACTGACTTGAAATCCATCAACAACATCAACACGTTTAAACACAAGATCAAAGAAAAGTTTTTGTATATACTCAGAGAGAGGAAGATGACATACATGTGTACTACTGACACCTCATATCCTCCCTATCACCATGGTTAGGGATGTTTTTACCAAATGCCTTTTTCAACTCATATGGAAATTGTAATGTATATATCTGTTTTGGTATTAAACATCATGTAATTTATACTTTTTAGTGACACATTGATGCTAGCTAAATAATGTCCTTGCATGTCTCAAAATCATCATGAATACAATAGACCAACATTAGTCTTGCATGTGTATCTCTTGGGCTCTTGAGTTAGAAGGCTATCTAACTATCATTTCAAAGGAACAAAAGCTTATCAAACATTTTAGGCATCACATTTTAGGGATTAATCTTTTACAGTAAAACTTGCCATCTCAGACTTTTACCTGTTTCCTCTCCCCATATTCCATCGATCATTTTCTTGGTTGGATTATGACCTGCATATTGCAACACTGTAAGAAATGAAGATACAATCAGATGGAAGCAAAAAGCTGCTTTAGCAAAGGGATTTCATGATAAAATTCTATGTTTGATTTCCTGTGTTATCTTATGTTTACAGATTAATTATAGATTAAATCTCAATCATCAAATTTTATACACTCAAATGGTGCATTTCACCTTTTCACCTTTGTTTATGGAATTCCCTATCATTGCTTGGAGAGTAAAATTATAATATTCAAAGAAGGAATCACTTTTTCCTCTGTCCAGTTTTTGGTTCCTTGTGTCACCCGTACATTAAAAGCTCGGATTCCTAGGAAATTTCTCGGAAATCCGAGTTTTCCGAGCTTCTTACCGAGCTCGTAATGTACGGGCAGGTCTCCTCCATACTTGATACGTATGGAAAAGGGGAGAAAATTTTTTTCTCTTTTGCAAAGAGAAGAGAAACTGTAGAGAGCATGGTATCACTGCACAAACAACAAGCAGTACATATTATGAAATTCTCCATCAGACATGAATAGACAATGATAGCTTCTGACTGTTGGCTATTTTTTTCTACGATTTTTGCAATGGAAATCAATAAATCAATTCATGGCTAGGTCACTCCTTTGTAGATCTAGCTCATCCCATGCATCATCCAGACTGTAAAGTTTTTTCAATGCGCAGAGAACATTAGTTTTAACTCCAAAAATTTGCGCAGAAGAAATTCTATTGCAAACAATTTTTGCACGGATTCTGACGCTAAATACCGCATTTACGTCTAGATCTCCGCTACAGCCTTACTCCACGAGCCCCTCGCCTCGCCCGTCTCTCCTATTATTCTTGCTCTTGCTTCATCAAGCCATCCATACAAAGATCAGAGCTACAAGGATTGTATTGAAACTGCTCCATTCTGGGCAGAAGCAAAATTTGCCAGCCTTTTTTTGAAAATTGCGCGGGTAACGCAGCAAATTGGTCGGAAAACCTGCGCAGAAATTGGTCTATCAAAGAATTTTGCGCAGACGGAAAACGAGCCAGAAATTTTTGCGCGGGGAACGCGTTCCCCGCGCAGACCAAGCTTTACAGTCTGGTGCATCATAAATAACCATATTTAGAAAACGTCTAGAGAGAAGAGGGGTAGGTGGTCCCATACACAATGTGAGTTCCTCTGTTGATGTTATTTCTTCTTTTGTATCATCAAATACCATCAAATAAACTGAACGACAGCTTTCATAAAATGATGCCTTGTTCTCATCATACTCTTCCCTCTTATCAGTTGAAGATCTGCTAAATCTGTTGCTGCCAGTCAAAGCAGAGCCTGGTCTCTTTTGCAGGGGTTTCTTGCCAAGAAGGCCACTTTGAGGTCGTTTGATTGCATCATCTTCTCGGCTTAGCCTTGACGAAGTCGAGGAAGTGTTAGAAACGCGTCTGAGCATCTTCTCTAAAGTTCTAAATGCAGAGCAAGCTGTAGAACTTATTCTTTACCCGCCTGTTTGATTACTTTCATTCTGTTTTTGTTCTGCCCGCTGAAGTTTTGTTGCTACAATAACAATGGTACCATTTTCCATCTGCCTCAATTCGAAAACTAAGAGTTCAGACTTTTTACAAACGTCCATGATTGTCAGTTGCTGCTGTTGGGAGGGATTCGTTTCATTCACTTGACAATTCAGTTAAAGGAAAATAGAAAAGATACTTTTGTAGTAAATCTTTCAACTCTCCTTGGTGAATGAAAAGCAAGATGGCTGTGCGCTTCCATTCCACGAGGACTTTGGCACGAAACACTAGCATCTACGTGTGTCTGATTCTAATATTCCTTCTTCAGTTATGTTTAGCATTGTATGAAGATCAAGTAGGGTTATTTGACTGGCGGCAGCAGTACATTGGTAAGGTGAAATTTGCATATTTCGATCAGTATTCTCACAGCAGCCGGCGTGCATGGGTTGCAACACATTCAAATGTTATTGCAGCTTTGAATGCACGCACGGGCTCAATAATTTGGCGTAAGGTGTTTGAAGATAAGAGCGGACGTGTTGATTCATTACTGCATCATGCAAATGCCCTGATTTCGATCTCGGGGTATGGAAAAGTGCTGAGATCATGGGATCCAAATAAAGGACATCTTCAATGGGAGATTACCCATCACGACACAACCGATCACTTGAAGGACAACACAATCAACGGCCTTCCAAAATGGGGTGCTGCACTTGTTCATAAAAAGATAGGCAGTTCAAATGCTGGTGTTGCTATTTTGTCCACTAATGGAGTTCGTTTCCTGAGAGTGAGAGATGGAGCTGAAATATGGAATTGGAAACCAGAGCTTGGCACTCAAGAAATGAAGGATGCAACATGCGTTGGAATGCTTGCTTCTGTAGATAATATATTCATCATCATGCAAAAAAATCAGATTTTTATTGAAGTCATAACACTCAGCCCTGAAACAGGGACAGTCCAAGGAAGAAAGACAATTCCAGCTCCATGGCTATCTCATGAAACCACAAATTGTTTGCTTGTTGGTACAAGGCATCTAATTTGTTTAGATAGTCAAAAATCAAATTTGGTATCTATAGATTTAGCGGCTAATGGAGAAGGCGTAACCACAACACCAGTACAGACATTGGCTGATGGTGAAATTCTTTTGAATGGTAGTTTAGAGCATCTTGGAAACCAGCTGGATCGTAATGACTTCATATTTAAAATCAATGGAAAGGTTCAATTGTTGATAAGAATAGAGAAAGATGGCAAAACATTAACAATGATTAGAAAGTTCTCTCAAGATGTCTACTTAACAGCTTCTAGCATGTCGTCTTACAACATTCTAATGTCTGTGAAATCTTCTGAGAGTAGCATGACAATTCAAATTTTTGACTTGGATGATTTCAAAGAATTAGAGAAACTAAAGCAAGTTGTAAACTTTGATGGTGTACATGGTGAGCCAGAATTTGGAACAATTTATGCCTTTTCAAAGAAGGATAATGAATTAGGGTACAGACTTCTAATGGCATTTCAAGATCACAATCTCTGCTTGATTCAGCAATCTGGCACAGTTTTATGGAACAGGGAAGAAGCGTTAGCTGGGATTACATCTGTGGAAATGATTGAATTGCCAGCAGCCACATCTGCCTCAAAATTGGAATTATTACATGAGGAATTTGCAGCAGTTCCAAATGGTGAGCTTAAAGAGTTTTTCAGGATACAGTGGGTGCATTGTGAAACAAAATATCTCAGTCCTACAACCTTTGCTCTACTTCTGTCTCTCTGTCTCTCTCTGTCTCTCTCTGTCTCTCTCTGTCTCTCTCTGTCTCTCTCTCTATCCTTAGGTGAAATTGGGTAATGAAGGGCTTCCTTTCCTGTCTATGAAATCTCAGAGACGGGAGATTAAAATTTTTACTTGACCTTCATACTGAAAAATTTCTTTCCACTTGCAATTACTTTCACTTGGCCAAACCTTGTTTATCTTGGCCACCTATTTGCTATTGTTGTCAGCTATTTATTTAACTGCAAAGTACTGGGCCATTAAACATGCAGATGCAAAGAGCAAACATTCCAGTCTGGTAGACAAATGTGGGCCGAATCAGGAAATTTGGTTGATTTTGATTTTAACCTTGAATTTTTTTAAGAGGGCTATAAGAACCTTTGGGGACAAGAACAGCTTAGTTGGCACCACTAATTTCATATCCCTTTTGGAAATATTGAAGTAAATATTGAAGTAAATAAACCTATAACTCTATTACTTACCCTAACAAACCCTAACTTACCCTTACCCTAACTAACCCCAGCTTTCCCAAGCTAACCCTAATTACCCCAAAGAGTCTTTCAAAACCAACTCTAACCCATACCACATGACATACAACGCAACATTTGAATGCCACCCACTGAACTGCACTCAAGCCAACCTTTGAGACAAATCCAGCCGAGTAAAGTGATTTGACAAGTCAAACAGGGTTCTTTTTATTTGCCCATCCACTTTCAATCTTGGGTCCTTGGAAGCTTTGAATATCAGTTCTGAAGAGTTGTTCAACCAAAAAATTTCTGGCTTTCAATTGTCTATGTGAAAATTTTAGTGGACGTTCTGATACGCTAATTTGAAATAAATGCAAAGTTGTTTAAATCTTGTTGATTTGCTGTGACCAGTGTACAATGAATCTATAATTGAGCAAATGATTTCTGTTATATACGTAAAGTTTATGAATTCTTTTCAATTTCATTTAGCTGGTATTCTGTCAATGTTTATGAAGAGAGTGAAAGTACAATTGAAGCAGCTGGAGGTATTCATGGCAAGTTTGAAGAAAAGAAAGCATTATGATATGCAAAGTGGCCAGCAAAGAGAACACACTGATGATCTCACAAGAGATCAGTTTGGACTCCATAAAATCATTGTTGCAGTAACAGATTCTGGAAAGCTTTTTGGATTAGACAGTACAAGTAAGTATAATTTTGCTTGTTGCAACACATCTAGTCACAAATGCACATGACTAAGTCAGACTTGGAGTACAAGTAATTATAATTTTGCCTGTTTGTTGCAAGACATCTAGTTGCAAACGCCAAACATGACTAAGTCAGACTTAGCCATTTAAGGTGGGCGATCCCTCTTATGTACTTCCAAGCTTGCCTCAGGTTGGGAAGGTGAGATACTGTACTCATTGCTTGTTTTGATTTGATTTCAGATGATAGCCACCCAACTTGGACTTCCATTCATTACTTATCACCTTGTGGACTAAAACTAAAATATTGATAGACAGGAAGTCAATACATTTCTTACCCCCAAAATATGGCCCCTCACCCTTTCATCTACTCAACAAATCACATGAAAAGCAAACGAAACATTTCAAAAAGCAATAGTGAAATAAATTCTTCAAATGGCTTCATTTACACCAGACTGTTATTTCAAAGGCCCATTGAATATGTCATTTGACAAGGTTGTCACAGTAACGAAAAGTTATTGAATCATTTCAGCATGGTGAGTAATCAGAAAGGATCAGCTGTTAAGCATAGGACTTTTGAGAAGTATGACAACAGGACTGTTTCTGGTGACGTTTGATGCAAATTTTACTCTCTAAACATATATACACTAAAAAAAGGTTCTATTCTTTTGAACCATCATCCGGAGTTGACCTCACTTGACCAACCTTAACTTCAGTCACCTACCGAGGACTATATAAGCCACTCGGCCACTTGGCTTTGGTTGAAGTCAATATTAATGGAAGGAATTTTGTCAAGGAACCAAACATTGATTGACATTTTGAAGGTGGATGCTGTTTGCTGGTGTACAGCATATCTTTTTTCATTTAACTTAGTTTTTTTAGCAAGTGCTTTACTGTACTTCATTTAACTGAGAGTACAGGAGGTCCCCTGCTGATAAACTCAAGATGACTGCAAGATTTTCCCCTACCTTATGCTTGAAACGCTGGACATTCTTTGAAAATTTTAGATCAGATTGTAAACTGTTCGAAATTTTGGGTCCCAGATACAGGAGAAGAGACTGTTTTGCTTTGTGTGTCATGCTTGTGAATTGCTAAAGGCATTCCTTGAATTTATTCCATAATATACTAAATAATTATTTGTATGTTTATCTCTTACAGGGGGAAAAATTCTTTGGAGCAGATTTCTCCCAGATCTTTCACCGTTTCACTCAAAGGATGGAGAAACAACTATGTTATTTGTTCAGAGAGGTACTGCACATTTCCCTCTTCCACCTCAATGTGTTGTAGTGGGAAAGAAGAAATCTGGCAAAGGAACTTTGGTTTTTGCATTCAACCCATTGACTGGGAAACCAGCAGACAAACAAAATCCAAATGGAATAGTGTTTTCATTTGATATTGTGCAAGTCTCTCTGCTTCCACTAACAGGTATGTCAAGTACTGTATGAATTTACCTGCAAGCTTTATAAGAGGATTTATTTGGAGGCTACTACCAGCTGTATCATTTTGATCAATCTCACCTAAACCGGACTTCCAATGCAAAGCATATTCTCTGTTGATGTAATCAAAGAGTAATGTTCTGTACAGAAAGGAAAAAGGAGAGCTTCACAATGTCTCTTGTACAGTTCAAGCCTTGCATACATCAACAAATTCTAAAAATTCTTGTTTAGAGAATTATGTGGCTCAAAAATTCTTATCATGTTAATGTCTGGAAGGCCTATGCCATACTTAGTGACAAGTGTTTTTTTACATCCAGTAAGAACTTACTATATAAGTCTACAAACTACATTACTTTACAAAATTACTATACATCTATATAATACTACTAGAATGATACCCTGAGGAGCAAAATGGCTATGACTACCCAAGGCCAATTTAACATAGAGAGAAAATCTAGTGTCTGTCTCAAATTACGTGCCGCCAAGAGAAATGTCTGTGATGGAACAACTAAAGTGATTGGATGTGTAATTGACATTATGACAGATATCTCGTGGAATCTAATTTCAGGTAAACTTACTATATAAGTCTACAAACTACATTACTTTACAAAATCACTATACATCTATATAATACTACTAGAATGATACCCTGAGGAGCAAAATGGCTATGACTATCCAAGGCCAATTTAACATAGAGAGAAAATCTAGTGTCTGTCTCAAATTACGTGCCGCCAAGAGAAATGTCTGTGATGGAACAACTAAAGTGATTGGATGTGTAATTGACATTATGACAGATATCTCGTGGAATCTAATTTCAGGCAGACGTAAAAATATACAAGTAAAAGACACACAAAAAAAAGAAAACAAACAAATGAAACAAAACAAACAAAGAAATACATGTATTACTTAAATGGGACATGGCGGTTGTGGCTTTATGACTCATAACAGAGTAAGAAGTTTTCTTATCAAAAGTTCATTGGGAAAGTTTTGATCACCATACAATAAAATCTGCATTAGAACATTATGTTGGAGATTTGTATATCCAAATGGTCGTAATAAAGCAAAAACTCCAGCGAGAAGATATCTGTGTGGTACTGCAAAGGAAGGGCAAAGCAATAAAAAGTGTTCCGTATCCTCCGATACCATCGTTCGTAGGGCATATTGTGTTTATGATATCCTTAAAATTATGCTTGAATTTGTGAAAAATTCAATTGCTAAGACCAACCCTGAGGTAAGTGAGATAGGAAAGACCTTTCGGCTCATGAATGCGAAAGATAGATCTTACAGGTGGTCTGATTATTGACAGAAAGCTTCTTCTTAAAAACAGCAACAGACTGTGCTATAATCTCAGGATCAAGGTCCTTCCATTCAGACAAGCAATGAGGAAAGAAACTAGATTTGAAGTGACAAGTTTGGAAGCTAGACAGTAGTAGAGTGCCATCACTCTGAACCGCCACCTTTCAGATAAAGCACCTATTATGAGAAATATGGTAGAGTCTTAAAACAGTGATTTGCCATTGAAAGATTTTTCAGTTCATAGTGTTTACTGCGTCACTTTGTCAACTTAATATTCCCACTTTTTGAAGTGCAGCCTAAACTCAAAAGAACAACAATACAAATTGGCCTGAATGAATTATACACCCCTGAACTGCCACCCCTCATTTTACTGCAATCAGCTATCCAGTAAGAAGATTGTACTATACTGTCAGAAAAGCTATGTGCTAGGATCACATCCCCTATGTAATTAAAGGGATTGAATCAGCATAAGACAAGAAGCTCATGTGATCACTTTGATTTCAACCTTTGATCTTTATCTGTGCATGTTTGCAGTGGTGAATATTGTTTCCATTTGAATGCCTTTTAATTTGTATAAGCACCTTTGGAGCTGCACTTGTGTCCCGAAGGGCTATTTTTATCATCCTCACGTGCAGGAGATTATATTGCTTGTATGTAAAGACAATGGAGGCATAAAAGCCCCATTTGATTTGACCAACACCTTTTGAATTTTGTAAGTATCAGCTGATCTTTGCATTGTTTCTGAACTAAAGCAAACAACACAACGACACACAATTTCATGTGATCAATACAGAACTGGCCAATCAAGATCCTTATTTTCAAATGCGTTGTCAGCAGATTTTGACAGATAGGGTATACCTTCGCTACTTATGCTGATTCTTTTCCTTTAACATCATTGCATTTTGATTGGATGGAAAATTAAAGCTTTTTGTCCTTCCCAGTTTTAACCTCTCATATGTTCTACCAGCATTACATTATTCTGAAAATGCTCCTCTCCCAGCTCCACAAAAGGTCACCAATGTCGGAAATGTATACCTAGGACCAAAATATTGTTAACCACATGTTTTTATTCATAAAATTACCCAGAGGAAAAATAGGAGATTGCTATTCATAACGCGAGACCGTTCTCACACACTGTGGTGGTTCAGGGTGAATTTCAGCTAATCGACTCGCTTTCGAATAGAAACCCCAGAATAAAAATCAGAAATCGACAACTCAAAGGACTTTTCCAATATTCATTCAGAGAGGTTGAAAAAAGCTGGAGACAAGTTGCTTGACTTTTGCCAGCATTTTACCATATAAATGAATGAAAAAAGCTGCTGGATAAAATGAATCAAGAGATGAATGAACATTTACCATGACATTTCAAGTGCGTCAGAAAAGCTCTTCTCAGCATAAGAAGAAATTACGGGAAACAAGCTAATTCAAATGTAAGGCATGAAGAATGCGTCAGCAATCCATTTTGGCACTTTGTGTCCATTTATTACTCCAAGACTTTATTATTTCTGTAAGTCTATAAACAGCCCTAAAACTTGGAGAATGTGCTAGGGTGGCGGCTCGGGGTGATGGCACTCTAGGCGTTACAATTGTGCATCTTTTTCTTAATTCAAACAACTCATAAATGTTTATCTTCTTGATAAAATATATAGAATTTCAGCAGCATATTTTTAGATCTATCTTTCTTCCTTCTATGTTTTTGTGAATGGGCTTCCAAAGTTGGAAACATTTTGTTTTCAAGTTTCAACTGGAACCACGGATCTCAAGTATTCTGATGACTAAACTAATGCCAAAAGCCTTCATCTATCCATATACATAGCCTCTCAAAGCAATGCCATTTTGCCTGCACAATGAATGAGTTAGTCACCCATAACCACCCATAGCTTTTCCAGCTTCCTTTGCTTTTTTTGTTTCCTAATTTTACAGATAGGACATATAGGTGGGGGTCGCAAGGGGGTACCATAAACCGTGAAACTATCAAAATATTTCTGAAAAACGGTAAAGCTGCCTCTAAATTCAGCTGAAACCGTCACAATATTTTTCCACTTTATGCTTCTATCACCTTGGTTCTATGATGCAGATGACTGTCTCTTTATCACTCTCATGACCAAAAAAAGAGAAAGCTAATTCAAATGCCTTACATCGGGTAGAAAGGTGAAAATTTGAAGAATTTTCCCCCAAATCATATCGTATTGAACAATTATTCATAGCTCATATCTAGACTGATGAAAATCGTCGTAGTTTCGCTCCTTGATAGGCTGATTAGTGCCATCATCCAGTTCAATAAACAAAGTGAAAACTGGGACTGAATTGTAGTTAGTCTAGCTCATATCTCCAATTTTGTGCTACTCTGACTTCTCGAACCATGTTTAAAAAATCTGCTAGCCGTTCAGAAAGAAAGAAACCGTAAAACCGTCATTTTAAAGGCCAAGAACTGTAAAACCGTTCCAGAAAAGGCTAGAAACCGCACAGATCCCTTTGTTTGTTTGCTACTGCTTGTTGCTTTGAGCATTGGGCTCAGATTTTTCTAATCTTGAAAAAGGTGGTTTAAACTATTGTTACATTTTTCTTCGAAGTAAATGGCTTGATGGAACTTGGGTACACTGCTGTAAATTTGTGGTGGAAGTCTTTTCATATCTTGATTTGTTTCAAACTGGTGGTATTTTATATTTTCTTGAAAGAATTTATTGAACAGTTGAAGAAATCAAAATAATTGTAAATCCTAAATCTGTATGATAAGATTTTCAAGAAAACCACAATTTGTGAAGGTCTACATTTTGGTGACAAGTGGAAACGTGTCGCTCTTCCGGTTTTGGATTCAGAGAATTTGATGATGTGACAATCTCAAAAGTAATAAATGCTGCCATTTTGAAATTGATTTCGATATCAAAAATTTACGTGGCAGATTTAGGTTGAAGTACGTTGAATTTCTATCAAGCCACTTAATTCAAAGAAAATGTTATAGAATTTTACACGAACCTTTTTAAAGATTTGAGCTCTATGCCGTTGTTTTCTACTGTTATGTCAATTAAATCAGTGGAGGCCATTTTTATTACAAAAATCTGTCCTCGTTTGTTAACAGCTTACTCGGTAAATTTAATTAATAAGCAGTCAAACTTGTATTCCTTCATTTTTCCTTGCAGATGAAAAGTTTTCAAAAACCATTCTTCTGATTGACGATGACCTGAAGATCCACATTTTCCCAGAAACGGAAGAATCAGTGTCCCATCTGCAAGAAAAAATCAACTCAATCTACTTGCATCTTATTGACCAAGATACAAATAAGATCAAAGGGTACATGTTGAGAGAAGTGAAAGGTGGTGGGAAAGGGATGGCACAAATTAATGAAGCATGGACTGTCAAATTCCCAGAAGATCAAGTTATTCATAGGATTGGTAAGACTTGTCAACGACCTCCTGTTATCTTCTTGACATTTCTTTGTTGTATAAGAACATTCCTAGTAAGAATATTTTTTTTCATATAAAAATTTTACAATAAATCTTACATTCTACTCTACTCTACTACTGTACAACACTATAGGGGCGATACCATGGGGAGCAAAAGACCATGACTACCCCATGGCCAGTTTGAAAGGACACGTAATATTAAACTAAATGCAACAACACAACGAACGATTTAAATATCTAATGAATACTGTAACTAGATTCCGTCCCACATCAGATATAGGTCAAGGTCGCCTGTTTTTAGGAGCAGAACTCATTACATGTAATGGGTTATTCATAGGGAGTAAATGAAATGGCTGACATTTGATGTGAGACGGAATTTACAAAGCAAACAAAACATTAACGTTAACGGACTAGTGGTTGCTTTGTGACACAACTGAAGCTAGAAAGATCTTAGTCAAAGCGACCAGTCTCGTAAATGAACCGTAAAGACAATTCGAGTATATTTTTGTTCAAGTCATAAGAAAGGTCTTGATCATCATATAATAGCAGCTATGTCAAATCATCGTTTGAAAGATTGGTGATTTGCAGAAATGATCGTAATGGTAAGAATATCACGCGATAATGTTATAAATAAATTATTAAAGTACCAAATGAAGCGTAGATGTTAAAAACACGAAGTTTCGAGCGTATACTCGTTATCAAGTCACTCATATAACGAGTATACGCTAGAAACGTCGTGTTTTTAACATCTACGCTTCACTTGGTACTTTGATGATTTATTTACAACATTATCGCTTAATTACCATAGCACCACACGCAACAACATATTTCTATTGTAAGAATATCACACTGAAACTTTTCCCAAAATTGGGATTCTGAGGATATCTCAAGCCTCTGAGACTCTGCAGATATATAGCCTACCTGTAGACCCGTTATTCAAAAGAAGAAAGGGTCTACGAAACAAGGAGTGACAGCTTGCTACGGCCACTCAAGTTTTCACTACAGCCATTATCTTTA
This sequence comes from Aurelia sp. 3 sensu Dawson et al. (2005), assembly GCA_964020215.1. Classification (NCBI taxonomy): domain Eukaryota; kingdom Metazoa; phylum Cnidaria; class Scyphozoa; order Semaeostomeae; family Ulmaridae; genus Aurelia; species Aurelia sp. 3 sensu Dawson et al. (2005). The sequence continues at coordinate 9,219,528 of OZ026588.1, read as the reverse complement.
ATTATCCTAATCCACTATTCAAATAATGTGTGAAACGTGTCTCAACAAAGGCTGCATAAATTAAGTTCTTGAAATCTGGACCTCACTGTAGCAAGCTTTTGCTCATTGTTTCATAGAAGCTTTCTTCTTTTCAATAACGGGTCTACGCGTAAGCCAGCAGAAATACTGATAAACAAAGTTGAAGCGAAGGCAAAAGTTTGAAAAAATGAACCTCTATAAACACATTGTAATTTCCATTTTTCATCATGTATGTACAGAGTGTGCCAAAAATAGTTCAGGCATTTGACAATCTCGTCCCCAGAGTGAGTTCGTTGCTCTGCCTCTACTTGGGGATACAAGAGGCCGTTCGGCAGTCTGATTGGCTGTTCACCATTTTGCGCGGTAACTCCGTTTTGCGGTGGGTAAACGGCCGCGGCATGTCAAAATTCGAAGTAAAACCATATTCTTTACCTATTCCAACCATCATTTGCAATTTATTTCCGAAATTCGAAGAATAACGAGCCATTTCATTTTGGAAGCTGCGCTGAAAGTTTCTATGATTCTCAACTTAGGCCCATTTTTGCCCCAAACAAACCGTGCTTATTTTCAGATTAAACACATTTGCTAACCCCAGATTATTGTTCGAATACCTTTAAAAAGGTTGAAATAAGGTCCTCAAAGTGTTTGTTTTCAGTATCGTGATTTATCTATTGCAGAATTAAATAAAAGAATTAAATATGAAATATATATTGATATAAGAAATAGTACCAGAGCAACGGGTATTTTCGGTCGCTTGGCGTTAACTAGCAAACTGCAAATCCGTAATGGCTTCCAAATCTTCCCATTTTCTCGGCGAATTTTATCAAAGTGTACCAGGGTGTTCATTCGATTTCGTGATCGGCGTATGACGTAAGAACACCCTGGGAACGAGGTTGGGCATTTGAGAAATCTTGGTACGTAAAAGCTCTGATAGCTTTGAATAAATTGAAAATCACTTGAAAGCAGAAAGACCGAATTATTTTTGTGATTTTGCTCAAGTCTTTATGAGCAATTAAAACATATATAGCTGAATTCAGCTTTACAAAAATTCATTGGTTGGAAAATGGCTGACAACAGACTTAAAGTAAAATATTCGATCAGACAGGGAATCTTTGGGGTAGTCATTGTTTTTCGCTCCCTGTAGTGTTGTAAAGTAATTAGGAATGTTTTGTAGAATGTATTGTATGGCGTAAAATTTTTATATGAACATATGTTTTAAAAAGATCTGTCAGGCAACACTACCGCAGTTAATCTCTCTCGAGAGGTATAGGAAGTGACTTCTTGATAAATACAAAACTTTTTCAATCCCATTGCAATAAATGTGCAGACAATTTAAATTTTTCTTTTTGTAAGAAGTTCCTCTGCGATTTGATCAAGTGTTTCAAGGCGTTTTTCAAAAATTTCGTACACAAGGGATTCTCATGAACTGCAGTTCACCTACCGGGTTTGCCAAAATAAGTTATGCTTTTTTCGCAGACCACGGTAAATCGTATACTGGACCAATTTAAAAGATTTATGAGTTATTTTAAGCGAAGATTCTCAGTTTAGATACAAGTATTTTTTGTAAGTTTTTTTGTCATCTATTTATGGACCTATAAGCAAGTCTCTTAAAATTTTCCATTTCGAAAACACTGAAAGCGGTCAAAAAATGTTGATCAAATTTTCTAAAGACTCCACATGATTGGAAAAGAGAGAACGTTTTCATAGTGATTTGGGAAGTTAGAAATTGATCATTTATAATCCAAAGCACGGATGTTGGTTCTATCTTTGATGAAAGGTAAAAATACTTTTAATGATACAAAAAAATGTCTTTTTCTTTCTGAAACTTCACTTTAATTAAGGTATTGCGTTCTTCTGCCAAGGGGGTTAAAAGACAAACAATAGTGAAGTGGCATGATGAGGTCAAACAAACATAAAGTTTTGATCAAAAGTCACCACGAAAACGTTCTTTCTTTGTCCATTCATGTTGAGTCCCTAGAAACTTTTAACAACGTTTTTTGACTGTTTTTCAGTGTTTTCGAAATCTAAAGTTTTAAGAAACTAACTTATAGCTCCATAAATAGGAGTCTAAAAGTTGAACAAAAAATTATAGCACCTAATTGAGGAACTTAGCTAACGATTAACACATAAATCTTCAAACTCGGTCCTGTATGCAATTAATCGTGGCCTATCAAAAGAAAAGTGCATAGTTGATTTTGGCGCACCCGGTATGTTCTCAGGACTCTCGAAAGCACGAGAAAAATGAAAAAAGATATGTTAGTCTTTTGGCTATCAGTCAGACATTTTTCATTCCAATCTACGCAGTACTCCAGGCACTATGAATTTTGAAATACTTGAACGTTTTGGCACGCAGCATATTTAATAGGGTCACTTGTTTCGGGTTCGGTCGATAATGGTAAATATTGTTGATGCAAGTTTGAATTAACTAATTGATCAAGGGGATTTTTTAGCTCTCTCTCAAATCTAGTATTATTTTATGAAAAAAGACTAAGACTTTACTGGAATTTAAAAATAAGCTAAGGCTAAGGCCCCGTTTACACGATACCGTTTTCATTTCATATCGGATTGGGTAAGGCAATCCGATATGAAAATTTCTCCTGTTTACACGATGCCGTTTTCATTTCAGAGCGGATTGGGGTTCTGTTTACACCTGGTTTACACGATACCGTTTCGCCTTGCACTGTAATGGTTTCACCGTATTCGGTAATGGTTCCACTGCGCATTCTGCGCAGCTCCCCTAATGGATTCGAAGCTAGTAGAATTGATAACGAGGTTCCGTACTGAGTTGATATCGGATTCGACCGTTTACACGATATCGGATTGGTTTCATGCCACTTTCAGGGCGTTTTCATTCGAAAACGCAAAAACGGTATGAAGCATATCGGATTGGTGCGTTCTCGTGTAAACAGGAGGCCAATCCGATATGGAATGAAAACGGTATCGTGTAAACAGAAGGCCAATCCGATATGAAACCAATCCGATATGAAATGAAAACGGTATCGTGTAAACGGGGCCTAAGTTTAATCATTTTATCATGCACTTTATTTAATCATTCTTTCAGTGAGTAAAAGACTCGATGAGCATGTTCATTCAGTTGGAAGAGTCCTTGGAGATAGGAGTGTACTGTATAAATACTTAAATCCAAATTTGATTGCATTTGCCACAGTAACTGAAGATACTGCCAAGCCAGCAATCTCGCTTTATGTTATCGATGGAGTTACTGGTAAGTGTTTTATTGTGGAATATTGTGTTATTGCTGTTGATGTCATGTAGCTTTTACGATCGATCCAGACTCTTGAGATTTTTTCCTTGAAATAAATTTGCAATATGATGTCATATTTGGTTATATCTGGCAAGAAATAGTTCTGTTCTGCTCAAATATGCCATTGTAAGTAATTCTCTGTTACAGTTTTCAGTTTTCATTCTAGCTTCAGTTTTTATTTTCTCATCAATGCAACTCTGCAAATAATCAAGTTGATAATATAGAGGAGTATCGCCCTTTTGGAACACTCTCGAATATTGACACATTTGACTACACAGCAAAACTTCGCTATGGCCAGGGCCTTGGTCTAGTTTTTCGCCAAAAGCGCGCGAAAACGGTTTGGTGACGCCATCTTCTTTGTTGTCATTTGTATTTGTTGTTATATTTCCTTTCGTTGCTTTGCAAATTGAAGATAAAAGTACCGACCTGAAATGAACGCGTAAGTGTCTTCATTTTTTCAAGCTGCCTTTCTACCAGTCTGTTTTCTTTTTACTCCTTTCGTTTAAATTTTTCGGCAACAACTGAACCTGCACGGCCTGTTGTTGACATTGAGCCTTCGAAATGAAAACTCAGTGGGATCCTGCACAATTGCTTGAACAGTTCAGGCATTCGATGTGTTGATTTAACAGCCACGCTGACTGGCCTAAGCCGCCCTTATGGTGCACCTGTGACCGCTCAAACCTTCCTGCTGTGTCACATGCTCAAACGTCATTTCCGTGTAGGAAACTGGGTGGAGGCAACGGGAGATGTTGGAATATCGGAAAGCATGTTTCCAAGCAGTTGAGGGTGGTAAGGAGGAGGGGTAAGATCACAAAGAAATAATAGCCTTTTCACGTTGCACATCAATGAAATTAATATTGGCATTTTATACTTCACACAAGGCGCTTGTAACAATTTTGCCCGCGTTCCAAATGGGCGAATGCTGAACATTAGGCCGCTCAGACCTCTCGGCACTAAAATTGATATCATGGAAAGATGGAGCGACAATCAGAAACGTTGTTTTTAGAAAGGTGATATGAATAGCAAAGGATTGCAATAACGGAAAGCATTATCTTGCAATTGTAACTAAAATTACAAAAATCTACTCAGTTCAACAGAGTGTTCCAAAAGGGCGATACTCCTCTATACAATACTAAATCAATAACAACTATTACAATATTAGTAAAGAATAACGGTGGAATGACAGCTTACACAAGTTTTGTAACGAGCTTTGCATTGTTTTCATATGAAAATTTTTATGCTGGTAAAAATTTATACTTAGAATATAGATACTTTTATGACAACCTTTAAATTTGACTTTGAAAAATGTCTTAGTGCTTAATGATATGGGCTACAAAATTAGACTAACTCGATAGCGATTAATCATTGCCACATATCTTGTGTAATCTGCACCAAACGTAAGCCTAATCATATTATCGTCTTTCGTAATTTGGGATGAATTGATCTTTTCAGAAATAACAGGATCGGCTTTCTTCTTTTCTAAAATCATCCATTTACAAAGCACTTAGATGATGTGTCTAGCTACTTACCTGTGGAAGTTGTCTTGTTTTGTTTTGCACTTTGTTTTGAGTGGGCTTGTCAGGATTTGTAGCTACTTAAAGCTACTTTAGGCCCACTGTGCATGCCGCATCCAGGCATGGGACTGCTAGTTTAACGTCCCTTCCGAAGGACGACGAGGTGAGTTGTGGGTTCAGGCCTCCGTCCGGAGTTTGACCTCACTCGACCGAGCTTAACTTCAGTTACCTAACGAAAACTGCTTAAGCCTCTCGGCCACTCACCCCTGTATTTCGTTATTTTTATTTGCAAGCTTTTAAGTATGGATTCCTTTCTATGCCATTCCATTCTGTCTCTTCACTCCTTGGTGCTAAACGACGATTTACTTTGACACTATCCAAATGAAAAGCGAATTTTGTTTTTCAGGTCAAATTGTGTACCAAGCACGTCATCGTAACTCAAAGGGGCCCATGCAAATGGTTTTGTCTGAAAACTGGCTTGTCTATTTGTATTACAACAACAAAGCAAGGAGAAGTGAAATTTCTGTTGTTGAAATGTTTGAAGGATTCGAAGAAAGAAACAAGTAAGAATGCAAAAATTTGTAATTTCTGGTTGACAATTTGATGACTTTATGGTTATTCCACTCTTCTTACGAGATAAATTTGATTATAAACAAGTTTTTTATTATTCCTGTGACATTTATGCCAACAAGTACCTGATCTATGACTACATGGCTGTTGGCTCTCAGCCTCAGTTGTAAACTCTGTTGTTATGACTCTCCTATTCTCCTGTTCTTATTTGCTCGCGTTTTGTTCTTGCATTGTTAGGGATAATGTCCCTTCAAGAAATGGTCTTCCTTAAGTACTTGTAGAATTGAAATATGATCTAGATGACATATGATATAAAAAATACGATGCTTACAAAACCCATGGTGCGCAATCAAAGAAAAGAAAATAATTATCGTTAAAGGTCAGATAAAGGCAAATGCAAATTTTTTATATTTGTAACTTTAAACTATGGGGAATCCGATGGCAATAACATTTTTTATCTTTGGGATGCAAAAGGATGGGTTTTGGGGTTTTGAAAAAGGGCACTTCTTCAAAAAACCGCGTGGTGGTAGAGGCCTGGAACTAGCTAAGTCGTGACGTGGAATGAGTAATGAGAAATTCATCACTTGAGAGGCCCAAGGCGCTGAGAGAAAGCAGTAACGACGAAGATCACACGCGGCGTGTCAACTTGATCCCACTCTGCAATGGAAGCACACAAAAACATCATTTGGAGGATTATTTGATCTGTGACTAGCAATAACATTAGTTATTGAGTGCAGCGTTTTGGGATCAAACTACAAAAACATCATTTGGAGGATTATTTGATCTGTGAATAGCCGAATGAAACCATAGTAATGATCAAACAGTTGACCATTGTGTTAATTGCAAAGGCTACCAGAAGAACACACCTTGATCCCCTCAGGGTTAGATTGTTTTTATCAGGATTCATTCTCCTCGTTGGGCTTACAAGCGCCTGTCGAAGGTACATTTGCATGGCTTCACGAATGATCTTTAAATACAAATTATAGGCCTATTGTACGAGGTAGGAAATACACAGGCCACCTAAGAAGTTCGCAAATAGAGTCATCGAAGAAAAGGAAAACTATATTTGCAGAAAGAACGCTCTCTTATCGGTCTATGGTAAGAGACTATCACTTGGCCTAGTCATGACATGGCAATTTTCCCGCTGTCTGCATCTGCGATTCGGTGAGTATATCTTTTAATTTTAACTACAATTTCATTTTCCTCACGCCGAAGAAGGTGCTCTGGAAGCTAGCTAAATCACTTGTAGCAGCCAATGAATGTTCAAAGTCGCTAGGATTGAAATATTTAGTGCAGACCCCCGATGTTTTCATTGTTGCAATTCTTGTACGTGTTCACTCTCCAAGCCAGTCCACAGCTCAGCTCACTGCTGCAACACGTCTGTCCGTGCCAAAGTACAGAATAATGTGCATGTACATTCTTCTCTGTACAAGCTGACTAGCCACAACCATAAACTACCCACTTTCTCGGCGTTTTGATTTGAGAACTTTCGAACTTTCCTGACTTGACTGTCAGTGAGTGCAAACAGACTCCTACATTCTCTCGCAGCTTTGCATTGACTCAATCGACTCATTCCACGTCACGCCTCTGCTAGTTCCAGGCTCTTTTGCTTGCGCGGTTTTTTTGAAAAATTTGACTGAAAAAAGGAATTCGAGCGGCAATTTCGATAAGTTCCGGAACTCATATCGAAATTTCGTTTGAAATTTTGAAATCTCCAGACTGTAAATGGTAGAAATCAATAAAAAAGTATTTTGCCTTTATCTGACCTTTAAAAGCAACGAATTGCTTCATGCAAGTTTAAAGATATCAAGAGAGAGACACTTTGCTTCATTTTGAGAAGTCTCACAATGCTTTATTATTGCATTTTCAGATTGGCGTATTATTTTAATGTGAATTCCAGCTGAGAAATCTTCATTCTGTAGTGATGTTTCCAAAATGCATTTTTGATAGATAGATCTTAGGCCATATTTATGCAATGCCTGTGGAAGCTTCGGCGGGCAGAATTTTACTACGAACAGCATAGAGCTTGAATCTTTGCAAAACTTTGAATTAAAAGTGTAAAATGTTGTTACTTTATTCTTTCAACTAAATATATTGAAGGGAACTTCAGGATGTTTGTCATGATTCCAGAAAGAGCGTTTTTGATATTATCAGTGTTTTCAGAGTAACAGCATTTTTAACATTTCTGCTGCTTTTGAAGTTTTGACGTCATCAAAATGCTAAATCGTAAACCATAAAAGCTACAGACTTTTGCTTGCTACCATCTTGCAGATCGTCAAAAACTGAGTATTTCTTGTATTGGTCATTTTGACTTTCCGCAATCAGTTTACAATTTATGGTGATTTTATCTTTTTCAAAGCTTCTGATACCTCCTCTCATACATCCGATCTTAAATCTTAGAACGCTATAATTCCAAGAATAATGATGATACCAAAAATGCTCTATCTAGAATTATGGCAAACGACCTGCAGTATCATTCGATCTATTCAGTTGAAAGAATTAGGCAACAACATTTTACACATTCAATTTTAAAATTTTGCAAAGATTCGAGGCCTATGTTATTACCAACATGATGTCGTCGGCTTAATTGAGCTTTTACGGTTGTGGTAAGCGATAGCGTTATAGCCTTGTAACAAACAAAGTGGGCCTAAGTTGCAAATTCGGGAAACTTTCACCGCAGCTTCGAAAATGAAATGGCTCGTTATTCTCCGAATTCCGGAGATGAGTAGGAAATTGTGGTTGAAATGGGTAAAGAATGTCGTTTCCCGTCAAACCTTGATATGCCACGGCCGTTTACCCCGCGCAAAGCGGAGTTACAGCCAATCAAATCGCCGAACGGCGTCATGTTTCCCAGAGTAGAGGAAGAGCAACGACCTCACTCTTGGGATGAGATTGAGTATTGTTGCCTACAGAATTGCAAGTTTTTTTGGCTTATCGACAACCTATTTTACTAGAAGAATTACGAACTTTTTCCAGCATCGTCTAGAAACAGGGCAAAATGACCATTTTTATGTGATTTTCGAATTTCGCCGTTGTAACTGTAAATCTTGTCAGATCCTTTATTGTTTCATTTTGATTTTTCTAGCACTGCATTTTCATCACTGGAATCGTTGGATCACCCTATGATTCTATCACAAGGATACCTTCTTCCAGTTACACGTGTCAGTGCAATGGCTGCAACTAACACAGAGCGTGGCATTACACATAAGAACCTAATGCTTGCTCTTGAAAGTGGATACATTTACACCATTCCTAAGAATATGTTGGACCCGCGGAGGAGTTTTTCACAGACAGCTGAATTAGCAGAAGAAGGATTGATGCCTTATGTTCCAGAAATTCCTTTGTACCCAATGGCTTATGTTAATTACAATATGACAGGTGAATTTCTTTACTTATACTACCGGATGTCTAGAACGATACCTCCTTTTTTATATATATTTATATATATTCATCTAAAATTTACAGTATACTAACGAACAATTTACATTACAAGACGATAGTGCAAGGAGCATGAAAAAACATTGCAACCCTGCACTATTACACTTAACATCACACTACGTTGTTACTCTACTCACTAATTGAATATTTACACTTAACATAAATACTACTTAACATAGATACTAACACCAATACGAATGCTAAAGATACTAAGACAAATACAGGAAAATAATCTAACAGGAACTACATGAAGAAAAAAGAACCACTACAGTGACCAATCCACACAACGAAACCGTCAGAGAACCCGTGATGAATCTAGATCATCGTTAAACAATGGGTCTGTAGAACTGAGAATTAGCCTGCAAGGGCTTATGTCCCTAGAAAGTAGGTGTTTAAAACGAGGGTCCACTGAACAGCGGATCCGCTATGCGGAGAGGACACTGTATATATGTTAAAGAAAAGATGGCATTCGTTCAATTAAAGCGTTCTGTTGGGTATATATACTTAATTGTAGCCTCAAGGACCATGGTATTTGACGATACCCCCTTCTTTCCCTAAAAAGGACCACCCTTTACGGACTCCAAACTGTTCAATATTTTGGCTCTAAATTATGGAATACTCTTCCACTTTTAATTCGAGTAGCTAGCTCATTTTCACTTTTTCGGTCTAAGTTGAAAGCGTATTATATTGACTCCTATGTCTAGTCTGTCTGTCTCTCTTCCTCCGCATTGCTGAGATCCGTCGTTTCCTTGGGGCACATCTGATTCTTTGTTTTTTCTTTCATTTAAATAATGTTTTTTCTTTAGTTTCTTTGTTTTTATGGGGGGGCTCTCTCTTGATTAGTATACCTACTTAGAGAGCTCCTCCTTAATCAATCTATACTATATACAATCATGTAATGTCCTTCCCTTTTGCTTAGTTATAGTTTTGTATTAGATGTTATTAATTTGGTATTGTATTATTTGTAATGTAATTGTGTAGTATTGTATGTAGTATAGATTGATGATGAAATGAAACTGAAACTGAATGAAACTGTTTGATCAGATCTATTGGAACAATGAAAATAGAAGGAATTTGTTTGCTTGTCAACTTGATATATAGGGAGATCTAGTAATTTTATGAGAAACCTAGGCAAATATTAGGCCCCGTTTACACGGGATCGGATCCAAATGGAATCGGATCCGTTTGGATCCGATCCACTTTTTGAGGGGCGTTTACACGGGATCGGATCCAGAACTGTTGGCGTTTACACGGGATCGGATCCATTTAGATTTTATGAACTCTTAGCAGCGCTCTAGTAAACGTTGTCTCTTATTTTAGTCCGATCCTTTGAAATTTTGCACTCTAATAGACTCTGTTACATCTCTGATTCCCCTCTTTGAAATGTCAACAAATCATTTTCAGTTTAATAGTGTAACTTCCTATCCGTACCAGTTTGGATCCGATCCCACCCGTTTACACGAGACCTTTTTGGGATCGGATCCAAAAGGGATCACTTTCGAACGTGATCCCGTTTGGGTACGGATAGCAGATCCAAATGGGTTCGGATCCGTCGAGTCCCGTGTAAACGCAAGGCCTATCCGTCACAGTTTGGGTACGGATCCATTTGGATCCGATCTCGTGTAAACGGGGCCTTAGATTATTTTGGCAGCAGCAACTGATTTATAGATTTTAGGGTAATAAACAAGGCAAGGAATTCGAAAATCTGGTTACTTTGACTTTAAAAAATAAGGAATGCTTAGCCAACGAAAAATGGCATCCAGAGAAAAGTTCAACCTATTTCTGGACTCTGGACACTGCTGATGGCCTTTGAATAAAGAGCAATGCTATTACTGTTAAAGCTTTATTAAGCCCTGGGTGCTTATCTAATATTGGACACTCCAGAAGGGGGGCATATTAGAAGGGGGGCTTATTCACAAAATCAAATGACAAGGATATAAATAATAGCTTTTCAGTTCTTTTACCCCATATTTTGCGGCTTCAACATACAGTTTAAAGAGTCAAATACATAAATTCAGCTCATTCTCCATCCGAAACACTATCAAAACTAACATGCAAGCTTGTCTCGCGAAATATATGGAAAGTCGTTGGTGATTTCTGGAATTTGATGTAAGTGAGGGGCCTACAGTAAATCCCCGCATATAAGAACCTACCAAAATAAGAACCAAGAGGCTGATTTTCCTGAATTATGCACCTGGCAATTGAGAACCTGTTTCAGTCTGATGAAATACAGGTTCTTATTGCAGGGATAGCAAAATTGATTTTTGATTTATGTGACTCAGTTAATTTTGGCGCAGGCTGGCTGTTAAATGTTGATAGTCCTCCCCAATTAGGTATTGGTCCATAAGAACCCTTCCAACACAAATAATATGGCTGAGAATTACTGTTAAGACTCAGAAAGTGCCTACACAAGCCACTCTTCAAATAAGAACCTACATACCCTGATATTAGTCATAGTGTCTTTGAAATAAGAACCTATTTCAGCCTGAATCTCAAAAAAGTAGGTTCTTATATGCGGGGATTTACTGTAATAGAGAGAGAGGTTATTTAAGGGTGTGTTTGATTGGTAATTCCAAACCTACCTAATTCTGAAAACGGTAGACTTCGCAGAGATGGAAACACATTTCCCAATCAAACGCAAAATTCTTTAAAGCGGCAGGTTTCAGATTCATCTTGAAGAAAGGGAAGTTTCTAGCTGAAAAACACGATTGCGAGTCTGATGCTTGGTAACAAACATTAAAGTTACCAATTACCATAGCAATGCAAGCATATTCGCCTATGTTTTCAGAGTTTTGCAAATGAGAACAAGAATCTCTCCGAAGTCTGCCAAACGTTCTGCCTTTCGGAGCAGAATATTCAGCAGGCCTTCCAAACCTGCCAAGCCTGCCGTTTTCGGAATCTGGAAGTCAATCAAACACGAATTTTGAGTCTGCCAAGTCTACCGTTTTCAGAATTGGTACCAATCAAACACACCCTAAAATTTCAGCTGAGAGGAGAGGGGCTTACTAGAGAGGGGGCTTACTAGAGAGGCGTTTTAAGAGAGCTTTTACGGCACGTTTTCTCATAACAAACAAATTTTGACCTTTGTGTTATTACGAAACGAGCTTTTTAGTTCATCTGCAGTCAAATATTTCATTGACTTACTTTAGAGCTCATAATTCAGTTCAATTTTCATAGCTCATGGACTACCGAAGCTAGATTTAAAATAAAGGTATCTAGGAAACGTGTGTTGACAACTTACTTTCTTGTTTTCGACTTGAATGAATTACCAAATTGAAAATATTTCTTTCATTTCAGTTGACAAAATACGTGGTATTCACACAGCCTCAGCTGGTTTAGAATCGACATCCCTTGTCCTTGCTTATGGTTTGGATTTATACTTCACTCGTGTCACTCCTTCTAGAAAATTCGATGTGCTTAAAGAGGACTTTGATTATATTTTCATATCAGGTGTGTTGTCTGCACTCATCTTAGGAACGATCATATCAAGCAAACTAGCATCCATTCGTAAATTGAATCTCTCATGGTTATGATCGAAATTATGTTGCCAAGAAATTTGGACGTTACATGGAAAGAACTCGAAAGCTGTATGTCAAGTAATTCAAACTTTGTTTGTAAAGAAATTTGGATGTTATATGCAAAGGAACTAGGAAATCTTCAACGAACTCAAACGATATGTGCTAAGGAACTCGAACATTATCGCTAAGGAATCTGAAACGTTTTTTGTCAAGGAATTGTAACGTATTTGTCAATGGACAATAATGCACTGTGTTTGTAGTTCGAAAATTAAAGTTGTTATCTCCATATTGCCATAGTTTTCTTCATTGTTTTCCCTTTTGCCCACGCCTAACCAGTGCTAGAAATCAAATTCAAATGGCTCCTGCACGTCTGAACTGTTGGCCCCTACACAACGTTCATCCTCATTTCAAACTGCCTCAAATATCGTATATTAATTGTAAGAGGAAGTTTGAAACGAGTTTGAACGCTGTGTAGGAACTAGCTGCTCAGAAGCCCAATTTGATTCCTAGCACTGGTTAGGCTTCAGCCGAAGAGAAAGCAACGAAGTAAAACAGTAATATCCAGTTAATAAACTTTGATTTCTAGCTACAAACACGGTGCATTATTGCTCATGATTTATCAAAGAAGTTGAACATTATCTGTTGATGAACAGTGTGTAACTCTCCTTCTGTTCTTATTGAACGATTGCACAGGTCATAAAGTATCTCAATTGCTACACCCCCAAGACCAACCCGGACATGTTTGCCAAGTGTGTGGCTATCCTGTACCTCTTGAAGTACAAGGTGTCCCAAAAGTATTATGCCCCGTTGGTGTGGCTGCTGTGGAGGAGATATAACCCCCGTTGTGCCGTACTTTTACCCATTTGCATAGGTTAGGCTTTAATGTAGAATTCTAGGCCTTGTTTGAGCCAATCTGACTGGTGGTTGCTGCTCCTGGCGCAGGAAAGGCAAAACAAGAGGTTGCTTCGAAAACAGCACTTCCCTTGGACTTGTTGTCAGTTCATGAGAAACATGGAACCTTTCCTGATTGGCTGACGCATATCCCCTTTCTTTGATGAGCGTCTCTGTCTTTGTTCGAGTCTGCAGGTATTTAATTAGCTCTTCCATGGACAAAGCTGGCCAATGAAACTTTATTGTGTGTGGGTGTTATGCCTTCCCACTCCATGGGTCGCTCTATTGAATCCAATTCAGTGACTTGGTTCCTCAAGAGAGGGAATCGCGCGTGGCTCAGAACAAGGATTTGGTCGCCGATCCGCAGACTCTATTGGAGGAGAACCTCTCTGGCCCTCTCTGAAAAGAAATCAGTAGAGTCTGCTCGCAAGCTATTTCTTTCAAAATTTACTGATTTTTATCGTAGGAGGAACAAAGGAAGTGCTGCTTTAGAAGCAACCACTCATTTTGCTTTTTCTGCCATAAATCAGCAATCATTTGTCAGATAGGCTCGAACAAGGTCTCAAAATCTAAGTTGAGATTTATCCTATACAATGGAAGTTAAGTTACAGCTCCTCCTAAGCAACTACATAAAGGGAGGATAATTTTTGGGGCAGCTTGTAGCATCAATGCATCAATGTTGATGTTAGTATCATGTACCGGGTGAGCCAGAAAAATGTTCCCGCTTTTTAACTAGAATTTGAATCATTCAAACCTGTGAAGTACTTTTGGTGCTATGAATTTTCAAAAGTGATTACTGGTGAAGGTGAAGTTACGGTTTTAGCGCCAAGCGCTGGGATCACAGAAGTAGCTAAGCGCTAATCGAACCCGGGAGCCCTTGTCATGAGGCTCAAGTTGTGGGGTCCTACCGGGTATCGAACCCACTCCGCCTGACTGTTCTGGCTGCAAAGTCAGAGGATTACAACCACTGCGCTACAACACCTTCAACTTTTTTGAAGAACTTTTTTCTGACTCTCCCTGTAGGCTGTACAATGCCGTTTGTATCTAGGAATAGGCCCCAAGAGGTCCTTACATTTAGTTGGCAGTCTATATGCTACGTGCTATGTACCACAGGACAGCAGGCATGTTGGTATGACTTCATGGCACAGTTTTTTCAGGGAATGAAATGAGCAATCAATGCACTCGTCAGGGATCAAGCTTGCATGTAAACTGTGAACCATACTCTGTGATTATATCATTTTTGGGCTGATCTGTTGGTATATTCTGAGAGAGAGACTCCTACGGTCTTATGCACTCATGAAAGCCTGTGAAAGTTCAGCATACAGGGAAAATTTTATTTATACTTGGCCAAACTCTAAGGCCAACAGTAGCGTGGACTTGCCCAAGTCGTCATATAAGAAACGAAAGTGACGACTTGTCGCGAACAGTTCCTCATTAATTATTCATAAAATCTACGTGACCTGACTTAGCCCGATGTTTGTAATAGGATCTAACCGCAAGGAACTTGAAAACAAGGGGGTTAGTTGTATCTGTCTACACAGGTGCGCTGTTTTGGAAATGGTGGCGCCAATATGTTCGTTTTGACATACAGCCATTTGTGTTTCAAAGTTGGTTTGCCCCCGTCAGATTCCTTCAGGGAAAAGTAGAATCTTGTCTGCCATTGGTCAAGCATTATGATCGAAGGTGCCGTCTGCCGTACCAAAAACCGTCCGGCCATCCAGCTGTGTTATCCAGCTGTGAACTGCTCGCGACAAGTCGTCAATTCCTTTCTTCCAGGACGACTTGGGCAAGTCCAACAGTAGCGAGAAACTTAATGCGTGAAATTTAGTAATGAAATTAAGAGATCAAATAATTTCTTCAAAAAATTGCCCAATTACAATCTGATTTGTGCTATGTTTTAAACTGTTTCTACGTGAAACTTGACATAAACTACGAGGGCTGTGAGGTTACTTATCACATCTTAGCCGTTAATATTTATCAGGAAAATTCCAATTGGCAATTAATCCCAAACCAGACTGTCGAAGTGAGGTTATAAATGATAAATATCGCCTGCTCTTGGAACTTCGTTCATGTGCTAAGTAAAAGATAAGCAAACGTTTTGACGTAAAACCACGTCAATGTAATCAGTAAGATACGAGAAGCACAGGACCGATACAGTAAAAGCCAAGTATAAGAACTGGAATCCGCCTGATAAGCCTTTTATCGATAATTCATTTGTTGCCAACTAAGATAAGGAAGCCTAGGGCCTGTTCATATGGAGGCGAGCCAGCCCGGTAGGCGAGACGGTTTTCATCTTGTGTTCATATGGAAAAATGGCTGCCCGCTTGCCAAGGAAGAAATTTTATGCCGTCAAAAAATGAGACACGTGCCCATTGTTTAGATGAGCAGATCATGAGCCAAAGCGACATTTTCGTCTCGGTAGCCGGGATGGAGTGTTCATATGGGAAAATTTTTATCCCGTCTACCGAGATCTCGCCACTACACCAGTGAAATCTCATTAAGCGGGCCAGCCCACTTGCTCATATAAACAGAAATCAGATCTCGGCAAAGAGCTGCAGCCCGGTAAGCGGGCAGGCTCGCCTCCATATGAACAGGCCCTTTCTGGACATAGCCAACGTTTTCTTTGCTGTAATGTAACCGTAAGAGCTTTTTGAGCCCCAGTGGGGGGCTTATTCAATTTCGAAGATGCTAGAGGGGCTTAAAAGAGAGGGTGGGTCCATTAGAGAGGAGGCTTATTCACACAGTCAAACGAAAAGTCGAATATAATGAATTAATGATAGCTTTTTAGTTCTCTTACCCCATATTTTTTTATGGAATCAACATACAATTATACCAGTCTAGTGCACAAATTTGACACAGTCTCCATGCGATACCTTGTCAAAATTGACCAGTTACAAACTCATTTAGCTCTAAATATAATAGAAAATCTTTGCTAGCCTCTGGTATTTGATACAAGTGGAGTGCTTAATGGACTTGCAACAAGTCTCTCTCGCGGCAAAAATGGGAGAAGGAAAAAAAGCGAGAGAGACTCGTATTACTTGGTAGCCTGGGTCGTTGGCTGGACAGGATTCTGTCCAGTCGGCATCCTTTTTAAAAAAACCAATATCCAATCATGTGCTTAGAAAGGACAATGATACAACAGAGCGAGGCTCTACGATGCTCTTTGACAATGACCGACTCAAGTTTCGATGAAACAGTTAACAACAAACCCGTTATTTTTAGATTGGAAGCAAGGCTCGATGGCTCATGAATATTAATGAGCATGCCAAGTATTACAAGTCTCTCTCGCTTTTTTTCCTTCTCCCGTTTTTGTCGCGAGAGAGACTTGTTGCAAGTCCAGGTGCTCAATAGAGAAGGGACTCATCTAAAATTCTGGCTTGAAGAAAACGAGGCTAAGAGAGAGGGTTGCTTGTAAAATTGCATGCTTTGTGTAGGAAGCACTCAGTAGCATTTTTCTTTCCCGTTTGATTTAACTTTCACAAATCTTGGCAAATTTCTTGAAGACTTTAGCTTTGAAACTCTTAAAAAGTTGTGGTTCGGTTTTTTGGATTTTACTGCACCCTTGGCGCAGCTTGCACTTTCCAGAATATTGTGGAAGAACATTCAGCCTGGTGTTTCGATGTCAAATGCTACGTCAGATAGCTAGCTAGAGTTCTAATAAAGATAAGATATTTTATCTCATATCGTCGTGATTGTTTGGTTATATTTATTGAGTTATAAAATCTGGTTTTCTCTCCATGGATTTGATTCTAATATCAAAATATTCAAATATTTACTGTCTGAATCTCTGTCTTTACCATTCCTAGACTACTGTGTCATTTTAGGATCAAGAACATTGTCAGGATAACTCACAGCTGTTTGCATAAGCCTGAGGTTAGGACTTAAGATGAGTTGATATGACTTAACAGAGAATCGAACTCGCGACCTCGAGCTTATGCAAACTGGCATGCGCGCTGCTATTCACCATAGGGACCTAATTTGACATATCAGGGACAAAACAAGGCAGTTTTCAATATCATTGCTTTGATATTCAGAGAGCAGGATTTTTTCAAACGCCGGGCGTTTTTATTGACTCACCCGGTATCACTCTTACGAAAGAGCTTACGAGATTTATTAAAACAACAGAATTTTCATGGATTCTTTGCAGATTTTTCTTGAAAAACAAAAGGATTTTGCCAACAGTGTGCGAGCTTTTTAGAGAGTGATACGATACGCCACTCGTCAAATTCCATTGCGTTTATTTTGAAATGAATGGCTTGAAAGGACCTTATGGTCCTTTGTTGTGATTCTAATTATTCATTGACGATTTTAATGAAGAAGCCGATGAGGCCGATGAAGTAGCTCGGTCTGGTGAGGTCAAACTCTGGATGGGATGGATGACCTCGAAGGCCTGATCTCGCAACTCACCTCGCCATCCTTTCGGAAGGGACGTTGAGCCGCATGCATAGTGGGCCTAAATTAGCTATAAGTTGGTAGAACTGCTACCACCACCATCACCACCACCCTTACTAGCTACCCTCACCACCGCCACCACTGTCATCACCACCACTACCACTGTCATTACCACCACCACTACTACCACCAAGACTACCACCACTACCATACCACTGCCACCATTACCACCACTACCATTACCACTACCACTATTGCCACTACTACCATTACCACTACTACCATTACCACCATCACTACCATTACAACATCATACATACATTTTTATCATGTTCATGATATCAATGCACAATAGCTATATGGCTTAAAATAGTTGAAAATAACGTGTGAAAATCCCGAGGGGGGGGGGGCTAAATTCAGTTCCTTTGTAGGTTTCCTAACAGATAAATGATTCAATTTATTTTAGTAAGCTGATATTTCATTTTCGTTCCCCTGTGACATGAACGAAATGCCACTGCAAATTGTATCAGGTCAACTCACTATGGAGCATTGTTCGTCATCTGGCCCCAGCAATCATATTCTACAATTTGAAACATATAAGCCCTTGCTAATCACGCTCTTAGGTGTCTGTAATGTCTATTAATTTCATCTCATTACGGAATGGGGTAGCTTTGAGGCCTCTTTAAATAAACCAGAGGAAACTGTGGCTGGTTAAGAATGTTTAATTTGGTTGATACGCCTTGGATAATTCCAAAGAATGACACTGGCTGAGCCAAGATGCTCTTTTAAGGCGGATAATCTTTCTGAAGGCACCGATGAATTACCATCATTCCTGCTAGTATTATCATCG
The DNA here is from genome assembly GCA_964020215.1 of Aurelia sp. 3 sensu Dawson et al. (2005). Lineage (NCBI taxonomy): Eukaryota > Metazoa > Cnidaria > Scyphozoa > Semaeostomeae > Ulmaridae > Aurelia > Aurelia sp. 3 sensu Dawson et al. (2005). The sequence continues at coordinate 9,201,075 of OZ026588.1, read as the reverse complement.
CATTACTTTTTAACCAATGAGTGAGATGCACTAAGCTTCAAGTGTTTAACGTCTTTAACCAAAAGCTCATCAAAATTATGATGATGATTATTACTGATGATGATTATTACTATCTTCAATCAATCGAAGCTATCCGTTAACATTGTGAAGTACACTTTTCTTAAAAGAAACTGGTTTTTAAGAGACTACTGCTGAGATCGCAAATCTTTTCAAGAAACGCTAATGTCTGAGAAGTATTAAGAAACTTGTACAAAGTTTACTTGACGTTGAAATTTTGCAATAAACATCTTATTAGATTCACATCCACTGATCCACCTCTGGAAAGGTATAGCTTGTCTTATTGTGCTGTGGCTCATTGTAAGACATGTATTTTGTCTGAAAACAAAATTTTTACCAAAAGTGAAATGCCTCTCGTTATCTCGTTACGAAGCAATTGATACTTCATTCCAATTGGTACATAGTTCATGATATCAGATTTACCTCGTTTGCAGCAGAAGAAAGCCTAACTTAGCTGCAGAAATTTACTTTCTCTCATCCTCCAAAGAGGGAAACCGAGCAGCGAGCGAGCATTACATTTTTTGCATATTTATTGTTCAGATGTACGCAGTCACTCCTCAGCTCCTGACTCAAATAAACAAAATTCGCGAGACAGAAGTTTAGATTTACCCTTCTCCTTTCGTTATAAGTACATACCTTCTCTTAAAAACCTCCCTTCGCCCGCACCAAACGATAGTTTGCCGTACTGGTTTCTGGGCAACTTTGCGGCTTCGTTTGTGTTGAATTTCTTCTTGGGAGAATTTCTTTTATCTACATTCGCTAATCGCTTTAAACTGAGGTGTGAATCAAAGCGACTGAGGCTATTATATTACAAAATCTGCCCTTGTCCACTTGAAGGGAGTACAAAGACCAGCATGCCTTGCGGGAAGTCAGCGACTTGCTCTGTACAGCTTCCAGAATAACTTGACTGTACGAAATTCAAAAAAGCAAAAACAAACGATGGCAAAGACTGCTGGTCTTGCCTTTGAATTACATTGAATTTATCTTTTCTAACGAGTGATCTTTACTTGCTTTACTGCACGTTGTTGGCTATCGGATGATCAGAATTTCCACGTTGTCGGGTTTCCACGTTGATTTCCAGAAGAAAGAAGCAGATGAACGTACATCAAACTCGTTATCAGAGAAAACACTGATAATATTTCTACATAATATATGAAGCTCCTAAAATATAAATCGTTAAAAGGTGCGAAATTACAGCTTGCAAGCGAAACACAGGCTATACGTCTGCAAAATTACAAGCCACCGACTTTAACAAATGGTTAAACAGATATGAAATAACACAACACGTAGTGGAACATGAACGATTGGAATCCCTTATGAAATAATACCAGAAATATCAAAGTTGTTTATTTACATTGTACTTTTTGCTGCAACGTGCAATACCACAATGCAACGACTTTGTTGTTGTATTTCACTTTCACATCGGTTTTACCCATGAATCAACAGAACGCAAATGACCTCAATATAAAATTAAGTTTAACCTCAATAGCCAATTTGTATAACCACTGCAAATCTTGAAAGATAAAAAGTTAATTATCATAACCTACACTGAGATCTTTTCACATAATAGATCAACACGAAGACCCCGGGCACTGGCTCCGTTGAAAAATCTTGTAAAATCCCATGTCCCTGAAACTGGAACATGCTATTGGCCGCTATACTTTCTGCTTCAAAAAAGACTACGCGTGAAAATGAAAAACGAAGTGTTTTGAATGAGCAGTTATGCGTTATCGCAAATTTCGCATAGCCGAGACAAACTGCGCTAGGATGCCCTTGGCTCCAAGAGTAAGAAGTTCTAGTGCAAATATCCCTTCGCAGGGAATATGCCAGGCCCGTCGGAAGCGGGGAGGGCTGGGGGGGCTTCAGCCCCCCAATAGTTTGCTAAAGTTTGTTGATGTTGTAAGTGAAAAAGGCTGTAAAAGCCAAGGTCGTAGGAATGAAGATTCAAACTCGTATATATTCGAGGAAGCTACTAGAATCTATCAAAAATGGAATATCTTTTGATGTCATACAAGTCAAAAATTTCAAAATTTTCATGGAAAGACCCTCATTAGTTGGATCCTTTGCTTCCGTCAATGGCACATTTTCCAAAAATGGGGCGTTTTCTAGCGATCTAAAGGGCGTGGTCATGAAAAACTTTCCTGGGGCAAGCCCCCGGACCCCCGTTTTTGCTCGTTTCGGTCGCATTTCGCTTCGGCCCCCCTCCCAATATGAATTTGGTTCCGACGGCCCTGCATGCTGTTTGTTTTCTAAGTCTTTAGCCACCTGATTTCTAAATACTAAACTCAAATATACATAACATCGAGGGGCATTTCACTCCCAAAAATCTCGTACACCTTTGGCAAAAATCCTTTTGTTTCCAAGAAAAATCCATCAAAAATCCTTTTAAATCCTTTTGTTCTGAAAGAATCTCGTACGCTTTTTCCAATGAGTGAAGTGCCCCTCGCATAACATTAGATATCATTGCCACGAAATGATGGAAATTTGCCATAAAATCAGGGCTGGAGGTGGGCACAACAATCAAGTTGCCCAGGAGAAACTCCACAGGAACACTAGCAGGAGCGTAGTACCATGGTTTGAAGTTATAGAACAGTTGGAAAATGAAACTGTTTTTGTCCCTGGGAATCATGTGGTAGTTCCAGGCCCGTAGGAAGCGAGGGTGGGGCGGGGAGCTCCAACCCCTCAATACTTTTGAAAACAATGGTGCTACGCTAATGGCATACATTAGATGCATTGTCCTTATTGTTCTGGGAACAAAGTCCCCTATGGCCCTGGGTTTTGCTTATCAAATCACTAAAGTTGATGCTATACCAAGGGGCATTTCACTCTTTTGAAAGAGAGTACGTGATTTTTTCAGAGCAATTAAGGCGTTTTCTTGAAAACAAAGGGATTTTGGCTTGACCAAAGGAGTACGAAATCTTGTTAAGAGAGAGCGAACTGCCCCTCAGCTGAGCTAAACCATGTACTAACTACCACAACAGAGTACGTTTGTGGCGTAAAAAGTTTGGTTGCAGTCACAAAGGAAGTTTGGAAATAACGTAACTGCAAGAAAAATAAAGCAGAAAAAGGAAAACTTGGACACATGGCATTGAAAACTGCTCAACACGCGGAAACAAATCTAAACTGTGCTGTTATGTTCTCTGGAGTGTTCCATAACATAGCTAAAGATATTTATCGCTAAAGGTATTTCATGGTACCTGACCTCGTTAACTGTTAAGAGTTAAGAACAAAAGGATGACCAAAAAGGGCCAACAGAGTCTTATGTCCCAGCTTTAACCTCTGCCTCCTTTTCCTCTTTGACCTCGTTTTGACTTCTTTCCCCCCTTTCTTCCCTTTTTACCCTTGCCCCTTTTCCTGCCTCTTTTATTCTTCTTCCCGTTTCTTTTCCCTTTCCCCTTTTTGCCCTTGCGGTTCTTTTTGCTCTTCCTGCCCCCTCTCCTGCCTTTTTTCTTTCCTTTAACACCCCAATCGATGCAAAGTTTGTTGTTCTTCTTCTTTGGAAATAGACCGCATCTCATGCTATGTGGCCACTTGAACCCATAGTGTTTGAGCACACCAATGCAACCTTTTTTGACTCGCTTGCATATATGACGACAAGGGCGAAGTTGCTCAATCATTCCGCTCATTGAGATGCATACAGGAGCATACAGCGAGCACAGGAACTGCTTCAAGTCTGGTGAACAGTTAACTCCTACGAGTGGAGCAAATTGAGTGATCTCTGTGTTCGCTTCCCTTTGCGTTTCATGACCCAGCAGATTCGGAAAGCTCGTCTGGTTGTAAGGCAAATCTTTACACATCGCCATTGTAATACTCTCGCATCTTGATTCCAGCGAGTCGTATCGCGTTGGGCTGCCATTTATTGATTCCAACAGGGTGATGGCTGTCAGCAAAAGGCCGAAGGCAGGCCAGTAAAGTTTACTGTCCATGTTTGAACTTGTCTCGCTTGTCTGTTGTTATCTGACGGCTAACTTTGTGAAGAACCGTTGTAACCAATAATTAGCAATTACGTCAAAGCTTCTGTCTCACAGTTGAGGGTCACCAAGAGATCCACAAACTTCATGAGACTTTATTTCAAATCCACCCTCGTTTGATTTCTCCCTTCCAAGTCGTTTCAAGTCGTGCAGTCATGAGATGTGAAGTGACAACCAATGGCAAAAGGCAAGGATGTCGTTGGACATCGGAAACTCGATATTTTGCCCTCTGCAAATCTTATATTGTTTCAATAAATTTGAGAATTACTAAGTGTTCAAAGGCGTGGTTTTCTTTCAAAACCATTCACCTCGCGGGAAATGGAGTCAGCCGCATTCTTTGTCTTGCTGTCTGTTTAATTTGCTTGCGTCCTATTTGCATTTATGTGTTTTTGAACAAATGCATTGTTACGTTTCAAGACAGCATTATGTAAAACACCATCATGACTGATAAGCTTATTTTCTGTGGATTAACATAAATTTACTAAGGAACAACTTGGGATTCGTAATCGTAGCTGAAAATTCTCAACGATTGCTGCATGATGACGGCACGACATTGATAATGATGACGCTCGAAAATCAGTAGTAGAGTCTGCACGCAGGCTACTGTAGGGCCCTGTAGATACTATTCATCAGAGGCGCTGGGAACTTACCATTCTGCGCCATCCTTTTGGGAAACGATGCAATATTTTGGAATTGCGAAGGGCAAATCACTTCTCAAATTATCTTACATGATTTTTGTGATTTTGAAATCATATTATGCTTATATATGATTTCTTTATGATTTTTTTATTGATTTTTCGTGTGATTTTTAGTAACTTTTCAGTGATTTATGATTTTTGGTGCTCTCTGTATCTGATTTGTTTGTGATTTTGTGATTCCTGTGTGTGATTTTTTTGTTATCTCAAGGGAGGTGTACGAAAAAATCAGTGATTTGCCCCTCGTTTTTGTGGGTAAATGGTCCCCCTCCTCCCCCCTTTGAGGTTATTTGCCAACATCACAACTGCAACAACGATTTACAGTGCCTGCCGATATTATTTGAAAGAAAATGGCCGCCGCAGCAGACCAACACAAATTGGTTGCAACTGAAGAAGTTTTTGACTTTGTGAAGAGATGCATGGTTGCCACGGGAGTAGAAGAAGCTCATGCAATTGACCTTGCAACTTTGCTGCTTGCAGCGGATACAAGAGGGCATTTCAGTCATGGAATTAACAGACTTGGTAAGAACAACATTTTGCGCGCGTTCGTTGGCCCGCCCAATTAGGTACACATCACCATGAACAGCAACAACAACAAAAATTCAGGACACCAAAGTTCTATATCGTTTGTAAGATAATAGACGTTTTGTTCTTCTGTCATTTTAGGTCGGGTAGACTTATGATTATGAGTCTCTATCCTTCTTACGGTGGTAAACCTTGCTTGCTCAACAGGGACTCACTCAGGCCCCATTCACCAGTATGGAAGGAAAGTTAAATTTTTGTGCTCCGGACAGTTTGCTGATAAAACAATAAAACAATAGAAACTGTAGATGCTCTGTGCGCTGGACACAATCTTTCCATAAGGGCCCGTTCATATGGAAAAACAGTTGCTCCATTCCTTCCACACATCTTCATTCCAGTTTTTGGAATGCAAAAAAAAATAGACTGTTGACATTGCCGGAATGGAGCAATTGCATATCGGTTTTTGTTTCAGTTCACATGGGAACACAATCAGTCTGGTCCACAGCTAGCACATATGGCAGATGCACACATGAGATTTTTGCTTGAGTTTCTTTTTTTTTCTATCAATATCAAAAAGATTAAAACACAAAAGTCGTTACATTCTACTGTGCCATCCAAAGCAGGGATAGACACAAGGTCATCTGGTCCCTACTTTGGATGACACTTACAATTCTAATACTTAAGCAAAACAAAGAAAAGGCAGAATCCAAGGTAGCTTTGTACCAAATAATGCAAAAACCCTAAAAATTTTTATTGTGAAATCCAATCAAGTTAATACATCTCAAGGTTTAATTGATTATTTGGTACCAAGCTACCCTGATAAAACTAACAATGATAGGGGGGGGGGGTCGCTGCTGCTTACTTCCTACGTATTCAATCAAAACGCTTTGTTGCATTGATGAATGAAATTGTTGCTTCTATGATGATTCTGTTTTCAACTACGTTTAGATCTTTGCTCCCAAACAGAAGCAAACTGCACAGTGCATCTGAATCCAATTTGTTTATGTCTAAGCCAGGGATGGTAAGTTGGCGAAAGAGATCTCTACGCATCAAGTCAAACTGATGGCAGTGCAGGAGAAAGTGTTTATTATCCTCAATGCTTCTACCACACATACAAGTTGGGCTACTACAGTCAAAGTTGTGTCGAAATCTATGCTCATTCAGTGCGCTGAAGTTCACACGAAGCTTTGTCAACTTTTTGATACCCTCAATATCAAAGACATCATAAACAGTGTTTTTGGGTGGTCTTATAATTGCAAGTAGCTTCCGTTTAAACTCGGATATGGATTGTGAATTTTTGATGTCATGATCTAGCAGATTCCATTCATAGAGAACATTTTGGAAATAGGTATGCGAGAAACGAATAGTTCTGCCGACATTCTGATCATATGCGCGAGGATGTCTTAAGTTGTAAGATTGTAAGATTGCTCGCGCTCAGGCGGTATTTCAGCAAAGAGGTACCCGGGTGAACCTGTTTTCCGTAGATTGTAAAAATGACACAGACGTCTGTACCACCTTCTGTGATATAGATCTTCCCAACCTAATTCGTCGTACAGTTGTTGCCTATTTGTGCCTCTCCATGCTCCAGTTACGGCTAATGCAGCATGATACTGGGTTTGTTCGAGTCGTTTTGTGACACTTAATCTCATGTCAGGATCATACCTATGGTAGATAATATCAAAATAGTCGAGATGGGGTCTTACATAAAGCTTGTAAACTTGATCAAGCACATTTCTAGAGACATATTTAGAGATGTACCTTATTATTCCGATCCCTCTCCTCGCTTTGAGGATAGCCTCCCTGATATGACTTTGAAAACTTAACTGAGAGTCAAGGATCATTCCGATGTGCTTGTGCTCCGTTTTTCTATCAATGTCGTCAGTTCCTAGTTTTAAGGGGTCATGCAGAGGTTTATTCCTTTTGGTAGAGAAGACCACTTCTTCTGTTTTGTCCGCATTGAAGTGCACTTTCCATTGCCACGACCACAAGCGCAATCGCTCAAGATCCCTATTTAGTTCCTCGCTGCTGCTATCATTCCGAACAACGGAGAAGATTGAAGTGTCGTCAGCAAAAAGCTTAATATCACAGCGAACATTATCAACAATGTCATTTATGTAAACCAGGAAAAACAATGGACCTAAAACAGAGCCCTGTGGTACTCCTGCAGATACAGTGGCCCATCCTGAGCATCTCCCATTCAATACAACGCGTTGCTGACGATTTGCTAAAAAGTTGCGGATTAGGATCAAGAGATCTCCAGATACACCGCTACATCTGAGCTTATAAAGTAACCCCTCATGCCAAACTCTATCAAATGCCTTAGACAAGTCCAGAAAGACTGCTCGTGTTTCTTTGGAGGGAATTTCTTCAAAAGCACTGTAAATTTTATGAGTGATGGATAAAAGTTGGTTGATCGTTGAATCACCAGGTCGAAATCCAGATTGATGTTGTGTTATTAGCCCATGGTCACAAAGATGACAATAAAGTACGTCAAAAATGATCTTTTCGAAAATCTTTCCAAAAATTGGCAGTAGAGAGATTGGACGATAATTCTTTTTGCTCTGCCTACTTTCCTTTTTATGAACAGGGATAATGTTAGCTTTCTTCCACATGGAGGGGTAGATTCCTGTTTCAAGGCATTTTCCAAAAATCAAGCACAGTGGTTCGACGATGGAAGTATCGCAGATCTTAATCATTGAAATTGATATGTTATCACACCCATGAGCCTTTGTGGTGTCCAATGCACGAATTAATTTAGTTACTTTCTCCCTGTCTATGTCAAGACTTTGCAGAAGAGCGTGGCACGTTGGTTGAAAGCTTGGAAGGGTGCTGCTGTTCGCGATAGTGGAGCACTGTTGAACAAAGTACTCATTTAAAATGTCTGCTTTTGTTTGTATATTTGTCACAAAGATTCCATTTTCAAGTAACGGAGGGATATTCAAGGTTTTTTTCTTATTTATCAATCTGTTTAAAATCGCCCAGTAAGCCTTTATACCTTGGTCAGGATCAGACAACTTACGACCCATGGTCGAAAAGTAGTTTTCTTTAGCATTGGTGATCAATCTAGAAGTTTCATTTCGAACTTCTTTCACTAGATTCCAGTCCTCCAACCTTCGGCCACGATCTTTGTATTTTCTGAAAACTCTATGCTTGCGTTTTATTGCAGTTTTTAATTCAGGAGTAATCCATGGTGGATCCTTGTCATTGCACCTTATGACCTTATGCTTGAGTTTCTGGTTGCACACCAAAGTGATATATGACAAAAACAACAGAGTAGGATCTGTGTGCGCATGTGTGAAAAGTTGCAACTTTGAGCCCCCTGAAGCTCAACTGATCATGATCATGGGGTACACAAGAATAGCATATGCATAGATCTACCAAAGATTTGAGCAGAGAAGAGAAGAATAAGAGTGCAATTATGATTATATGGAACAAGAAATTTACCTGTATCACTTGAAAGACCTTGAAGCACTTTCTGTCTGAAAAGTTTCAAGATGTGCACACTTGAAGTGCACACTTGCTAACGGTTGCACACTGTACACTTTCATGTTTTTTCGTGCACACCCAAGATCCATTGAAAATTGCCGTACTTTCCATTGGGACCACAGTTCTTTCTTCAGTCCTTGCCATTTTCTTCCAACATCAGTCACATCCACGCATGCGCATAGGGCAAAAATCCCACCATTCTGTTTTAAGACCAGTTCTTCACCTCTTTTCCTGTTCACCTGGGAACAGAACAGAATGATTGTGTATTGCTTCATTTTTTGCATCACTCTCTTTACTGTACAACTTCTGGAATGAAACAATGGTAATTCCCGTGGGAAAGCAACACCTGGATGGTCCACTTTTCAGAACTGAGTGGTATGAAATGGAACAATGTCAATTGCATTCCCATGTAAACAGGGCCTCATAATGAAACAGTAAAAAAGCTGGGCCCAATCTTCTGCATTTATCAGTCAAATTATGTTGGAATAATCATTTTGAATTTCAAATTATGTCCTCAAATCTTGAATCTCATCTGTTATCAGCTGCTCAATCGAATTGAAGATTGCATCATATTTACCCATATAATTTAGGCCAATTTTTACCATATTGCTCTTTTGAGTTTTGGTTGTTCTTCAAAAAGTGAGAAGATGAAAATGATGAAGCAATGCAGTAAACACTATGAACTGAAGAATCTTCTGATGGCAAAAAACTGTTTTAGTTGCTACCATATTGCCCATAATAAGTGCTTTATCTGAAAGGTGGTGGTTCAGGGCAATGGTACTCTAGCTAAATAATAAGTTATCCCAAGAACTACTCCAATATGCCTGTATTTTTCTGCTTTCATGTCAAAGATCTTGCAGCAAATATAAAATATATCCTTCAGGAGGGTCTGTGCAGCCTGGGGGTTAAACTTGACCAGATTTTGGTCAAGGAGGTGCCATCAAGGCTTCAAACATATCCTTTCCTGGTACCTGAATTTTTTGAGAAATCACACCCAACCTCATACAAATTTTTCGGGTATACCTGACCTTACACCAATTTTCAAAAAAGGATGGTTTACCTGATACTCTATACCAAAATCTTGGAAAATTGAACCATTGGCGATACCAAATCTTGAAAATTGATGACCTGATGGCACATCCCCATACCCAAAGTGTATGGAGTGCAACCCAAGAGCTGTGCAATGGCCAAGGTTTCCAGTCTGGTTCCTGTATATGCTCCAGATTGGAAATTTCACGTGGCATGGAGATTTAGCCCCTGCTTTTTTATGAATCAAAGCGAAGAATTTTATAATGATAGACATATTATTTTATTTTAGGGATGTATGTTGATGACATTTCAGAAGGCACAGCAGAGAAGACAGGTACTCCCATTATTGTCAAAGAGAAAGTTGGCACAGCCCTAGTTGATGCTAAAAATGTTTTAGGTCCAGTAAGTGTCTATTTGATATTGACAGTTATAATAAGCTAAAGGTGCTGACTTGAGTCCTAGGGCACAGTCAGTGGTGGACACTGGGGGGGGGCAAGAGGTGTCATAAACCCCAATTGTTGGTTTGAACAAACATCTTTTTTTGAAAATTAAACTTCACCTCTAATACTTGGCGAAGTGTCCACTTAGGAAAAAGAGATTGAGGAGAGTGCGGCCAATGCCGACAGCCTTTAGCAACAATCAAAAATCCTGGGAATCCTCTCCACTTCAGTGAAACTAGTAGTCGTACTGTGCGATCTAGTTGCTATGCAAAAGTTAATATTTTGCTATTTGTTGCCCCCTGCAAGAGTTACCTGGTACTTTTCTAGTATGTTAAGTGCTTTCCCTCTATTTCCAAGCTGTCTTTCATCCTTTCATTCATTTTGGAGTGTACTTCGACGCACTTTAATTCAAGGTATTTTTATACAATTTGTGTTGGACTTTTTGAAAGGAGATTCGAAGGATATTCTACAAGTTTAGATAGATCAACCAGGAAACCTAAATGTACTTCGAACAGGTGTTGCCCTATCTGTGGAAGGAATGAATGTCGAATTCCTTTAAGTTTTGGAGACTTATAAGACTAATTCAGATGAAAAAATTTCTTAAAATTCATTCAACTTGGCAGATGACAAAATCTTTACTTACCTGCCCGAAGCACATTTAGGTTTCCTGGCTGATTAATCCAAATTTGTAGATTGTCCTTCGCACCTTCTTTCAAAACTTAAAAGTCCTTGGACTGGTAGTCTTGCAGATTATTTTTACATCTACGTTGAACTTAAGCTATTTTACCGGAAAAGCTGAAAATCTGAAGAGCCATGTTGGAGATCCTTCAAAGGGTCCATAATTAAACTTTGTACCATCTGAGCCCATCTTACAAGTAACAACAGTCGGAATAGTATATACCCGTTGGAGCCTTTGAAGAGGGAGAAGTCTCCGGCTGGCTTGGCCTAAAAAGTCAAGCCGTCTGGCGATCGTGACAAATATGTCGAATTAAAGTGCCTTGAAGCACACTCCAAAATGAGTGAAGGGATGAGGATATTGTTTGAAAATCGAAGGAAGCACTTACCATACCAGAAAAGAACCAGATAACCCTTGGGAGGAGTAAATGAATGGTAAAACATTCCAAGTATGCACAGCAACTAGACCGCACCCCGACCGCACAGTGGGCGCACAGTACAGTTTGCCGTGTTTTCTGAAAAGAGAGGATTCCTCGGATCCTGACTGTAACTGGGGCTGTCGGCATTGGCCTCTCAATCCCATTTTAGGGAGAGGGGTGTACTTAATTTAGCATAGAGGGTGTTCCAAAGTAATCGTTTGATGTTTGATTCAATATTGAAAGGTAAGGATCCCATGGACAGGCTCATGGAAAGATAACCCTATCTCTAAGAATTTGAAATGGTTCGAGGGACTAGAATGTTGCAAATCTGTAGAAATTCACCAGTTGCGAGCTTTCAAAGATAAACGATATGTGACAGCTGAATCCAGGGACTTGTGGTGCAAAAAAGCTCCAAGATCTTGATAAAGAATGTCATCCTATGTCATTCCTCTCGTCAATATCAGAGAACACCATATTGGACTTCAAATGTAATTTAATTGTTACAGCCATCATCAAAATTTGCTAAAGATTGCAAATATCCAAAGAAAGATCCCATGATGCGAGACTTAATCATTTCAAACTTGCTCTACAGAAGTTTTGGAGAAGGATTTTTGAAAAAATTTTCGTTAACAGTGATTGACGAATTAATCAATTGTTACACTGAAAGAATGAAAAATGGATTGATCGTTTGATTGATCATGGGAAAATGTCTGATCTTTCTTGGCAGGTTGCTGGTAAGTTCTGCACAGACCTGGCGATAAAGAAAGCAAAAGAAGCAGGTGTTGGATGGGTTTCTTGCAGGGGTAAGTTCCCTTGGAAATGACTTGCAAATCATGACTTGCACAAATCAGGGACTACCAACCAACACTTCTGATCAAGTGCGAACACAAGACATAAAATGTCATTGCTCAAAAATATTAATTTTCCCCCAAATCTTGTTTTCAGAATAGCTATCAGGTGTCCTGAAGAAGTACTCCACTCAGATTTCTTTTTTAGCAAGTATGTAGCTCAGTAACCAAATTATTTTCATAGACATGGCAAATATTTTGATTGGCTTTGAAATTAATTATTCCATAATTCGAATGATAAAGAAATTATTGAGAATTGGTTCGAATAACTATGCATTTTGTTATTTCACATTGAAAATAAAGTACTGGTCTTAAACTTGTGGCCAAAGCTGTGAGCTGAAGGCACTCCAGTACCCTGTTCCGTAGAGCAATATTTTTCGTGCAGTTACGATATTTTACAAACAAGTGATAGCAGTGAATTGTGCATAGATAGATGTAAAATCCTGCTGAGTAACACAGTTTTGGGGTCACACCCCTTGTCGGCAGAGCCACTAAAATTTCCGAGAATTTCTATAGATTTCATGGTGACGTCATAGCAAATTAGTGCAGAAATTCTAAAAAAGCAACATTAAAATTCGGAATCTTCTTGGAATTTCAGCCAACTACACCATAAGAGAGTAAAATATGCAAAGCACTAGGGTTCTATTTCGTTACACCAAGAAACATTGTTGACAAAAATGTGGTCTTAAACTTTTGGCCACGGCTGTAAGTCAAATGTAACTCATTCACCATACCAAGGTCATTTTCGTAATGTTCCTTGTCGTTGAATCTCGCTGAGTTTATATGTAACTTTTCGTTACATACTAATTGTATATTGTTTGTTTGTTTGTTTTCAATTTGTTTTGAGTGAGCTTGTCAGGATTTCTAGCTACTGAAAGCTAATTTAGGCCCACTGTGCATGCCGCATCCAGGCATGGGACCCCTAGTTTAACGTCCCTTCCGAAGGACGACGAGGTGAGTTGCGAGGTCAGTCCTCAGAGGTCACCCATCCGAAATCTGACCTCACTCGACCAAGGTTAACTTCAGTCACCTGACGAAGACTGTATAAGCCACTCGGCCACTCACCCCGCAAATAAGTATTTAGTTGTATTTCAGCTTTATGGGTACTTCATGTGAATGACTACTTATGGGTAGTCATAATCTTTTGCTCCCTCTTTTGTATCGTTTGGAGTAACTCGTTCTTAGTCGTCGGTAATTTTGTAAATCGTAAATCTTTATATTGAATTTATAAAAAAACACTGTAAGAAGCACTGATGACTATCAAATTAGTTTCTTTTTGTGAATGTCAGGAAGAAACTCAAACCAATATCGTAGACTTAACAGTTAATGAAAGATCTCAACATATTGGCTCTTAGGCAAGATCAACGATGTTTCTGAAAGAATATAGCTCAAACGGGAGTAGTTTTTATTGGGAGATCCCGTACTTCTTCCCACTTACAAATGGCTGGAAGTTCAAACTGAAATCGGCTGAAGTATTGAAAATCAGTTTAACTGTGTAAATCAAATATGTTGTGATTTATGAATTTTTGCATGCAGTACCCAATCTCTTTGGCCATTAATGTTGTTAGTGAGCCAGATTGGCTGCTGTTTTCAAAATATCAAAAGAACCCCAAGGGTGGGGGGTACTCAGTACATAAGCAAATGGGAGGTCAGTCCAAGTAATTTTCAGGCCACCCAAAAATATCTGTGTAGTTTTAATGCAACCCAAACATATCTGCTCATTTTATGGAATTTTATACTTACAAACCTGTGCATGAACATCATACAATGAAACAATTCAGATTATGTCAAAGTTTCCAGAACACCAGAATTTTCAGTTGAACAATATTTGATGCCAAAAAATATCATGAACATAATTTCAGTCTAACCCAGATATATTGGGCTTGTGCTGAGTGCCCCCTGGGATCAAAACAATAACATATTTTAAGAGCTTATTTTATTTTTTAATCATCTTTATTCAGTAGCCAAAATGTTCATAATTTTCAGTTTTTTCTAGCTGAGATTGTTCACTCTGTTTCGATGTTATAAGGGATTATCTTGAGAAATGCGATCTAATCTAAAACACCACACAAGTGGAACACAAGTGAACACGAATGAACACAAATGAACACAAATGAACACAAGTGGAACACAAATGAACACAAGTGGAACACAAATGAACACAAGTGGAACACAAATGAACACAAATGAACACAATTGAACCCAAGTAGAACTCAAATGTTGGTGTAAAAAACGGGAAAATTTCTTCAAATTTCAAGAATTCATACCAAAATTGCTACGTTTCTCCAAAAAGAATTGTAAGAGGAAAATTTTCTCAGCAGAAAAGGCAGGGAAGTACGAGGGGCATCTTACTCAATAATGCGTGCTACGTTTTCAGTACAAAAGGACTTCTACGAAATCAGTGGCGTAACGGAGCAGATCGGGGCCCTTAGTAATTTAGCTATGCAGGGGCCCCCTGAGGCGGCAGATAGATCAACAAAAGTTTGCCAAATTTCCAGCATCAAAGCAGTGTTTTTATCTGCAAAATCAAAACCGGCGTCTATGGAAGTTTTTTATGAAGGCACGTTTGTACAAGAAAAATATTGGGGATGGTGGCTGAAAGTGAAATGCTAGCGAAGCGAGCTACATTTGGGGAATGTCGGGAAAACTTTTTGAACCATGCTCTTTAGAATATCGGACAATGCATCTTTCGTAGAACGTTCACCATCAAATTCAGAAAAAGGATTGTGGTCGACGAACATGCTTCCCAAGGAAACATTCAAAAGTTAAGCTTAGGTATCGTACAGAATTGGATTTGTGGTCAAGTCATCTTCTAAAACGTTCATATTCGCTAGAAGATAGCAGGGCATCTTTGAAATGTCTGTAATACGGTGTTCATTTCACTAGAAGTCTCTGGGTCTCTTTGGAGGGGTGTTTCTCCAAAGAGACATCAGTACATTACTTTTTCTTGATAACAAAAGGAGCTTATCAAAAAGGCTTACGGGATTATTTGGGAGTGAGAGAGTATTTGTGTTAATCGTAAATTGAGTCTAAATTCACGTCTCTTTCTGTTATCCATCAGAAGCGCTGTGCAACTATCTCAAGTGGCGCTATCTCAAGTTTGCCTAAATTGAGTAAAACTGGACCGGGGAACCATCCTTACTAAGATTTCTTTCATTTGAAATGATTGAAAAGATCTTAAGCCCATTCTTCGCACTTGAATAGCCAAGTTAGACATCCAAATATATTTTGTTTCGTTGAAAGACCAAATTATGCGTAAACAATGTATTGTAGAATGAAAAATCTTTGCATTGCCCTATGGAGTGTCGTTTGCGTCTAAATGCTAATGGTTAATTTTCATGGTCTTTCTCAGTTACATGCACTGTTTTCTCTTTCCCTTTCTGTTTTTTCATGATTCCCTTTCTGTTTATACCATTCCCTTTCTCGAATTAACAACATCTTCCTATTCCCTTTGTCAATTCTCTTTCCCTTTGCCAAATTCTCATTCCCTTTATAGTTGCTTATCATTCCCTTCATCTTCATTATCATTCTCTTTGTCCAATTACAGCATTTCTAATTCCCTTTGTCAATTCTGTTTCCCTTTGCCAAATTCTAATGGTCTTTCTTATGTGCATTTCTTATTCGATTTGGCCATTGCCTTGCTCTTTGGCATTCCCTTTCTGTTTGTGTTCATGGCCTTTCTCTTTTATCATTACATGATGCATTGCGGCATGGTATGATGCATTGCGATTTTTAGTGCGAAATTTTAGCCGAATCAACACACGCGGAAGGAACGGCCTAAGATTCGATGCTCAACGCGTGTACGTCGATTCTCGGTTTCATCTGGTTTAGGGACCAGTCATTATTAATGGTGGGGCTGGGACGGAAGATATTTTTGGAACAGTGTGGCATTCTTCTTGACCCCCCCCCCTTGAAATCATACAGCTAAAATGATGACCCCCCTTAATTTAAGTATAAGTTTTCGTAGCCCCCCCTTATAAAGTAGAAAGATATTATCAGAAATCATATAAGCTGATGAACCATGATGCTACTATTTTATCACAGAGAGAGTTGAGACGGAGATTAGGACAGAAAACTGTCCAGACAGACTTATAAAGCATAGTTTCCGTCAATTTTCATACCCAAAAGATGAAGTTGAAGATGGAGTTTCATACCCCTGATCCAAGCAGCATAGAGTCTGGGGCCGAAGCTCCCGGAAAAATTATGACGGCACGCTTTCTACTTTTGCTTAGAATGCTTCTCGCAACCCCATGAATTGCGACTTTGGAAAATGTTTTCACAATCTTTATAAACTAGCATCCCAAGAAAAGTTTAGAACAGAGTCTCTGTTTAGAGTAAATATGATTTACCTTGGCTTCGAAGATCTCTTTCAATTTGTTTGCCAGAGCAAACACTCAGAGGGGCATTCAGCACTTACGCATACGGGGGGCTCCAAGAAATTTTCATGCAACCCAAAAAAATCACTTCAGCTTCACTGCAACCCAAAAATATCAGCTCATTTTATAGATATAAACCTTTAAATCAACATAAAATATCCCCAAACAATGCAAATAGAAGTCAGGATTGCCTCCATCGAACCCAGAAATATCAATATAACGATGTTTGGTATCAACAAATATCATGAACATAGTTTCAGATTTCTTTGGACCCAAAAATATCACTTTTGACAACATTCTGACTCAAAAATATCGGACTTACCTCCCCGTATGTGCATGTGCCGAGTGCCCCCCCCTGGGAGCCAACAATGAAAATTTCATAAGTATAACAAAAAATTTGAGTAGCATGTACTGTATGAGTAACATTTTAAAAACTTGTGAAAGGACTCCTACTTTGCTTTAGGATGCTTATCACAATCTAATTTTTGCCTGCTCCTCACATGAAAAATTTGAAAATTCCCAGGTACTTTGTCTTAATTTAGCGTCCCAACGAATTTTTTAAAGAACTTCCTTTACAGTGGCTTAGAGCGCCTGTCTCAGTATCATGGGTACCAGAGCCACTTTCATTTAAATTTTGAGGCTCTGGTACCCAGGGTACTGTCTCAGTCACATTCCAACATCTCTGAGAAATATTGCTCCAACAACTTGCTTCTTCCAGGTATAAACTCCTCCTCTTCTCGATGGTGACTTGTTTCTTACCACCTTCTTCTCGTTCATTGCAGTTTCAGTGCCACCTAACGAGTTTCTTAGGCAGAGGCTAGAAAGCAAAGTTCAGCAAAACAGATAGAGTTGAAAGCAGCGGACAATCCAGGTTGCTTTTTGGCTAGATCAGCTATCAGATTCAAGAAAATACAAGTAAAAGCTGTACTGTCATTTATTTCTTGATAAAATTACACTTATCAATTTTGACTGAGTATTTTCGTGCCCCCCTCGCGCTGTGTGATTTTGATCTGGCCCCCTTATAGGCAGAAAAATTATTGGTGACCCCCCTTAATATCTTCCGTCCCAGTCCCCCACCATTAATAATGACTGGTCCCTAAACCAGATGAAACCGAGAGTCGACGTACACGTGTTGAGCATCGAAACTTAGGCCGTTCCTTCCGCATGTGTTGATTCGGCTAAAATTTCGCACTAAAAATCGCAATGCATCATACCATGCCGCAATGCATCATACCATGCCGCAATGCATCATGTCATGATAAAAGAGAAAGGCCATGAACACAAACAGAAAGGAAATGCCAAAGAGAAAGGCAATGGCCAAATCGAATAAGAAATGCACATAAGAAAGACCATTAGAATTTGGCAAAGGGAAACAGAATCGACAAAGGGAATTAGAAATGCTGTAATTAGACAAAGAGAATGATGATAAAGATAAAGGGAATGATAAGCAACTATAAAGGGAATGAGAATTTGGCAAAGGGAAAGAGAATTGACAAAGGGAATAGGAAGATGTTGTTAATTCGAGAAAGGGAATGGTATAAACAGAAAGGGAATCATGAAAAAACAGAAAGGGAAAGAGAAAACAGTGCATGTAACTGAGAAAGACCATGAAAATTAACCATTAGCATTTAGACGCAAACGACACTCCATATTGCCCCGGTAGAAAGAAGCTACACAACGTTGTTAATCGTTCACTTCCCTAGTAACCAGTTCAGTTTGGTATTTCGACCTTGCAGCAAAAGAATACAAGGAAAGGCATTCATTCATTCCCCTCTCTCGCTCCCAAATAATCTCGTACGCCTTTTTGGTAAACTCCGTTTGTTATCAAGCAAAATCCATGAAAAATCGTAAAGTCCTTTTGTACTGAAAATGTCGCACGCTTTATTGAATGAGCAAAATGCCCCTCGTACTTCCCTGCCTTTTCTGCTGAGAAAACATTTCTCTGAGAAGTCTTTTTGGAGAACCGTAACAATTTTGGTATGAATTCTTGAAATTTGAAGAAATTTTCCTGGTTTTTTACACCAACATCAGTGATCTATTTGTGTTCAATTGTGTTCTACGTGTGTTCATTTGTGTTCTACATGTGTTCACTTGTGTTCCACTTGTGTTCATTTGTGTTCCACTTGTGTTCATTTGTGTTCCACTTGTGTTCATTTGTGTTCCACTTGTGTTCATTTGTGTTCCACTTGTGTTCATTTGTGTTCACTTGTGTTCCACTTGTGTGGTGTTTTAGATCAGATCGAGAAATGCTTCTTCAAAAGCCTTCAGAAACGGCCCGAATGCAACCAGATTCCTCAAATATTTTCGCTTTGCATTTTTAGCAAGCTTTATGGAAAAGTTTTTCACTGGTGGAACAGATTTGTTCAAGGCATTTTTACCCTTGCAGGAGGATAACACCATGCGAAAAAATTAAAGAAAATAACAAATTTTAGCATTAATTTGATATTCAGGAATAAATAGCCTGTCAAACGGTTTGCATTGTCGGACTCACCCGGTATATCAAATGATGACGTCCTTGTAATGCTTTCTTCCATCTAATTTTAGGCTCCAATCATTATGGAATTGCTGGATGGTATTCTATGAGAGCTGCATCCCAAGGGTTGATTGTAAGTATTTCTTGTCACATGAAGTTTGCTTCGCAATGTTCATGCGAATGGAGCTGAAACATTTGTGAGCTGAAATTGTTTACAAATTTTGAGGGTAATACTTCGGATTTAAATTAGCTTTAAACAATGAAAAGACATTAAAATCAAGTACAGTAAAAGCTCTATTAAGCCCCCGGAAGGCTTATTTAATTTAGGATGCTCCGGACAGGGGGTGCTTAATAGAGCGGGGGCTCATCAGAGACAAGGACAAAATCACAAAATCAAATGACAAGGACATATTTGGAAGCCTTTCTGTTTTTTCATCCCATATTTTGCGGCATAAACATGCAATTTTACGGGCCAGGTAAATAAATTAGGCACAGCTTTTCTCCCAAACAATATCAAAATTGACATGCAAGCTTGTTTAGCTAAATAAATCTAAAAGGTTTGGTAAATTCTGGAATTTGATATAAGTTTTGGGAGGGGGCTTAATAGACAGGGGGCTTATTTAAAATTTTGGCTCATAGGGGAGGGGCTTATTAGAAAGAGGGCTTAATACTATTAGTAATTTTGACTTGATACTATTTTAAGCTACCTTTGGAAGAAAGTGTTGCGACCATGAAGCGAATACGGCATGAAACTGTGCAGTATTGGATTCCTATATACTCTATGCCTGCGTAGTTTTTACTTGAATACAGCAAGAAATCAAAACAGCTTGCTAACTGGCTTCGTCACTAAACTGGTATAGTGTGAACGGCGAATACAGCATCATTTAAATGTCGGATTCATATCGTAAATCGAGGTGATAATTTGGCAAGGAGAGCTTGCGCCTTGACAGCTTCTCGCTTTGCGCATGCTCAGAACTCAGCGTGAACAGAGATTTCGTTTGAAACGAAACAAAATTTGGCACAGGTTTATGCCGTATATTCGGTTGTTATTAGATTCTTTACGAAACCAGGATGGCAACGCCAACCAGAACGTCGTCTGCAATTCCGCAAAGCAAGTCTTGTTTCCGTACGCTACCTTTGATATATCATCCAAAAGGCCAAAAGAAGGTCACTTATAAGTCAAAGGTGCCTGAGAACGATATTTTTTACTTTGAAGACAAACATTTTAAACGAGTGAGTTTACTTCGCAGGCCTAGATCTGCAGTACAGAACGCCAGAAATGCGGTTTCCAAGTTGTGAAATTGAAGAGGACAACTTCAGATTCTCTCATGGGAAGCAAATTCGAACACAAAGCAAGGAATCTTTTGAATCTAAAGTTCTGAAACAAAAGAAACTTTGTGTTGCAATCGCCGTTGCCGTCGTGGGTTGGTAAACTCTCTATTGGCATGGTATAAACGGGGCTTCACGTTATATTTTGAAACTGACCACAGGACAGTATATGATATTGCATTATGTTTCTATGGCTCTAGATTGTCAAGTTGCCTTCTCTTATGTTTTAGATTCTTGTATTTTCATTTCATAGGGTATGTCTTTCACAAACACATCACCCTTACAAGTTCCTACTAGAGCAATGAAGGTAGGTCAATAAAATAGACTTGCTCAGCACAATTTCCTTTGCATTTGTTTATAGGGTTTGAATTTGAATAGCCTGCCTGCTGAATTGTTGTCAAGTGCTGCACTCTTCTCTAGTTTTTCTCTCCAATAATAGTGTTCTTGTGTTCAGAGGAACGACTTTTCGATAAATTAGGACCTAATGACTAATATCGAGTGATCAAATGACAGTCACGTGTTATTGTCTCAATGGGTGCATCATCTGGACAATGGTAAAACTGAAATGGATTAGTGGATTGATCTGAGGGACTGTGAACTCTACCTGTGCCTGCCATTTCTTTCCTTGTTTTTGTCATAAAATAAATCGAGCCAAGCTGATTTTTCGCTGTTGATAGTCAGAACTAACAGTTCTGCGTTCCAACAAAACTACCAGGTCGACCAGTATATCTCTACTCCCTTCCCTGAAGTGAAATATTTGGTCCACACATTCCAGAAGAGTTGAGATAAATGGCACACGAGGATGGCAGTTCCATGGCCCGTTACGTCCATTGTTAGAGAGCGGTCACTTTTATCTCTAGTTAGTAGGGCGGAGGATAATTTTGCGTAATTAGAGAAAATTTCATACCCCATCTTGAATATGGAAACAGTTTCGTACCCCGCCATCTTCCAGCAAAATGGTTTAGCACCCTATCCAGAAGTCTTTGTTCATAAAGCATAGATCTACGGAAAGATACCAAGTTGCCGCAGGCGATTTTCATAATGTTCAATTGATTCATCATTTCCAGGTGTCTGTTAATTTTTCTTTCGATCTTTGATCAATGATTTCATCCAAAATTTTTCAAGGTACAGAGTTTTGTACCCCATAAAAATTGCTCTTAGCATTTTCATAGCCCCACAAAATAGTGGGAAAGTGTTTCTTACCTCTGCCGAAAGGATTAAAAATGACCGCTCCTTTAATCTATTACGATTGAGCATGGCCCAGTTGATACACCCTTTGAGGAAAATGATGCTCTAATGTAATTTGATCTCGCGTTATTTGTCGTCAGGCCGTTATGGGTCGTTCCTTCCAATCATAGCGTTCTGGCAAACATCTGTGAAGTTCTTCATTTTATTTATACAGTGTGTCTCCAAAAAATTGTTCGACGTCTGATTCAATATGAATAACATAAAGATATAACGAGGGGATTCTAAAAAGAGAAAACTCGATTCCTAAGATTTGTAACTAATTCTAGACACGAAGATATCTCAAATCCGCTGAATATTCGTGGAACTACAAGCTCTTCATGTCCAAGTTTGTGTGAAAGCTGAAACCAGAGTTTTCTAAATGGCATTTGTGGTAATAAGTGAAGGTGAAGGTGAAGTTGCACTTTTTAGCCCCAAGTGCTGGGATCGCAGAAGTTTCTCTCTCTACGTGCCATATTCTCTAAGAACGTTGGCCACCATAGACTTCCACAACACTCTGTCCTTTGCTGTTCTCAGGATCTTCAGTCTTGCTACTTCCGGTTTTTCTCTTTCATCATCTTGTTTTGTCATCCATTTGCTCAGGCTTTTAAGATACGTCAAACTCTGTCTCCCTCTACTTCTTTTCCCATTCACACGTCCAGTCAGCATCAATCCTTCTAAGCCCTCTTTCCTTGTAACATGTCCTAAGAACTCAATTTGTCTCTTCCTTATAGTTTTCATAATCTTACGCTCCGTTCCAGCTCTTCGTGAGACCTCCTAATTTGTTGCGTGATCTACCCATGATATTTTCATCATTCTTCGGTAAAACCACATTTCTGTTGCCTGTAATTTGCTCTCCATCGCAGAAGTAGCTAAGCGTTAGTTTTGACGTTTTATTAGAAAGAGATAAAGCGGTTACTATCCACACGAAGAATTTACAAACCCTAATGGCTGAAATATTTAAAACGCAGAACAATCTGAACCCTCCTTTTATGAATGAGATCTTCAGAGAGCGAGATAATATTTATAACCTAAGAAATAACAATGAATTTGTATTACCAAGTATAAAGACCGTACATTTTGGATCTGAATCCATCAGATACAGAGGGCCTCAACTTTGGTTTTCCCTCCCTCAAGATATAAGGAATACTGAATCTCTCTCATTGTTTAAATCAAAGATAAAAAAGTGGCACGGTGAAGAATGCTCTTGCAGACTATGTCGACCTTTTATTCCAAACGTCGGATTTTTATGAATTTTTATGATTGGGCTTTTTATTATCTACATTTTATGTCATTTCTTGCATCAAACCATTTTATCTACTATTTTTATATCAAACCATTATATCATACTTTTTTATAAATTGTATATTTGTAGGTAGTTGGCCTTAATTAGCAATTTTAGTGTTTTTACTATACTTAGCTATGTACTAGCCAACTTTAAAGAAATTGATTATATTATATTATATAGCGCTAATCGAGTCCGCGACCCCTTGTCATAACGTTCAAGCGGTGGGGCCCTATCGGGTTTTGAACCCACTCCACCTGACTGTTCTGGCTGCAAAGTCAGAGGATTACACCACTGCGCCACAACACCTTCATTGGTTGCATGGGCTTCCTTCGTTTCTCGTTTATCTTAGAACAAACCTAATGGGATTTGAAAAGAATTTTGATAACCTAACTTTCAAGCTCGCTTTCATGCGTATGGATACATTCAGCAATTCTGTAGAGTAGTGTTTGAAAATGATTCAGTCTCTCGTCAATTAATGCTTTTTTTATATTCCATCTAAAAATTTACATATAAGATGGCTATTCGCATTACTTTTACTACTTTACAATACTATGACGGTGATACCAAGAGGAGCAAAATACTATGTCAACCCCGAGGCCAAAGAAAGTCGAATAAAAGAGATAAACAACAAGTTCAAGCTAAATAAAGAACTGTTGCAAAGCAAAGGTACATAGTGGTTGATGTCTTTTGACAACCTAACGTTCCGGCGTATGGATGCTTTGTGGAATTCTGTTGAATCAAGTTTGAAAATAATTCATTACTTTCGTAGTCGTATTGGATATCAACGGGAGGTATGACACTGGATAACTTTTTTTTACCTCAACCTTGGAACTTTACTGCATTACAAGTAATTTTGGAGTTTCTGGTTTTAGCTGTCGCATGCTTTTTATCTTCGAAAGCTCTCAACTCAGTGAATTTTCAACTGATTTTCAAGAAGATGGTTTGTAAAATTGTTTCAAAATCTTAGGACAGGGTCATCTTCCCATAGGTCTGTTGGTGTCATCGTTACTTTTCAATATTTAATCAAGCATCGATAAGTTTTTTGGACACCCTGTGTATTCATTGACCATGATAGGTTCATGTTTTGACCATGGTCATGTTTTGATTATGTCTTGACCATGAGAGGTTCTAGCAAAGGTTCTAGCAATCTAATATGAAATGGCAATCTTCTCCCTCCGAACAGATATCACAATAATGCATTAACCTCGGCATGAAAAGTCAATCCAGAGAATCACATCCGATTCACGATTTACGTGACCTTTGCTAAGAATGTGCGGGTGGTCGAGATTGTCTCTAAGACATCAAAGAGGCTCTTGGGAAACTTGACCTAAGGCTATTTTAGTGAGAGAGTAGATTGACAAGCAAGGTATTCATCAGTGGGATGGATCCCTGAGGCACTTGAGCAGATTTTGGCGAGGGATGTGCTGCTCAACCTGTCAAAGCATGCCCGTTATATGTACAATTAGCAAAAGTATACCGAGTCTTATGCTAGTGTATCAAAAATGTATACTTGAAACCTGACCTTATACCAATTGGGTCTTGTCATAACGTAATGCGTGTTTCAGAGAAGTACTGCCCCTGGATTGACAAGGACCTGAAGAAACTAATGCAGACCAGGGATAAGCTAAAAAAGGCTGCAGCCAAAAGAAAGTCTCAATTCCTTATGGACTCATATAGACAGGTCCGTAACAAGGTCAATGTCCTAAATATCCAGCTAAAGAAGCAGTACTATACTAATAAGATCTCTGCATGTCAAGGTAACATGAAAGAGTCACGGAAGGCAATCAATGAACTCCTTAATAAGAGATCAAAGTCCAGCAACATTGATTTTCTTAAAGAGTCTGGTTCCGAAACTGTTCATAAAAAAGATATTTCAAATGCAATGAACACTTTCTTTTGCTCAGTAGGTAAGGATCTTGCTGACAAAATCGATCCAGCTCCAAATCCCTTTCTTGCAGGTGACTATGAAATGAACAAGCATAAGGCAACGTTCCACTTCAGGACTATTAAAGTGCAGGAGATCAGGGCTGCATTTGCCACGGTTAAGACAGCAAAGAGCTTTGGGACTGACAACATCTCTAGCTACTTTCTGAAGCTGGCGCTGCCTTTCATTGAAAACTCGCTTGCTTTTTGTTCAATACATCCATTGAAACGAGTCGTTTTCCCGACTCATGGAAAGTTGCTAGAGTTACTCCGATTTTCAAAGATGGAGACAAGGCTGAAAAGTCTAACTATCGACCAATATCAGTCTTGCCTGTCATCTCAAGGCTCTTTGAAAAATTAGTAACAAATCAGCTGTACCAGTATATGAATGATAACGGCCACTTTTCATCTGGCCAATCCGGCTTTTTGCGCCTTCATTCAACAGTGACATGCTTACTTAAAAATACTGACGACTGGTATAATGGAATGGATCTTGGAAAGCTTGTGGGTCTAGTGTTCATTGACCTTAAAAAGGCATTTGACACTGTAGATCATGACATTCTCTGCAAAAAGCTTGAGCTCTACGGTGTACAACAATGTGAACTCTCTTGGTTTAAATCCTATCTAACGAACCGGAAACAATTTTGTAGGGTTAATGGGGTAGATTCCGAAATTGGGGACATTGAGGTTGGTGTTCCACAAGGTTCATGTCTTGGCCCTCTTCTCTTCCTTGTCTACATCAATGATCTCCCACAAGCAGTCCTGGATTCCAACGTGTCCATGTATGCTGATGATACCAGTTTGTGCTACCAGTCTCGGCTGAATGAGGCTATTAATAGCGATCTTAGAAAATTGGATCCTTGGCTACAAGGCAATAAGCTTTCCCTGAATGTAGCGAAAACTCATTCTATGCTTATTTCCACCAAGCAGAAACACAACATTCTCCAGGGTCAAAATGAAGACTTGAAATTGAAAATACGTGATAATGAGCTTGAAGTAGTCAAAAAGACAAAATACCTCGGTTTGCAAATTGACTGTTCTTTGGATTGGAAAGAACACATCAAGGCAATTTCTGCCAAGGTCTCAAGGGCAGTTGGATTTCTAAAACATGCCAAATCTTTCCTTCCGAAAGAAACTTTGCAAACTCTTTACAGGGTATTGTGGAGCCCCATTTTCGATACTGCTGCTCTGTCTGGGGCTGCGCTGGTTCAACTGAAATTAATCAGTTACAAAAACTTCAAAAGCGTGCTGCTAGGATAATAACGAATAGCAGCTTCGATGCCCCAAGCAGACCTCTTATCGAAGGACTGGGATGGAAGACCGTTGACGAACTAATAACGGGCGAATCTAAGACAATCGTCTTCAAGTCCCTGAATGAGCTGGCTCCAAAATACATGTGTGACCTCTTCACCCGAAATTCGCTGTGCTCATCATATAGCCTTCGCAACACGGGGACCGACTTGAGGTTACCGATGAAAAGGTCAAACAATGGCCAGAAATGTTTCTCCTATAGAGGTGCTAAACTATGGAATAGCCTGCCAGCCGAGTCAAAGCAGGCAACCTCTCTGTATAGTTTCAAAAAAACTATTTAGAAACAGACACTTTTTCCTTTTGATTTTACTGTAAATTTTGAACATTATTGTATATAAGTTTTAGATATTGTAAATAAGGTTTTATGGTTTAATTAGATCCATAGCTTTTTCCTTTTGTATTATATTGTAATTAATGTTTTTATCGGAGGGCCCCTTGAAAATCAACTTGTTGAAGGGCAACCCTTCTTAAAAGAATTAAATATGAAATATGAAAAAATATAAAATATAAATATGAAACGTGCGCTTTTGAGTTAACACAAGGCGAGCACAACACTACCACAATGAGAAATTTACAAAACTATTCATCACGAAAACCCAAGTTTCATGGAAGAAATGTTTAGCATAAATGAATCACCTTATAATCTTAGAAGGGTCACTTTCACTAGGAATAAGCTAAATGCAGCAGCATATGGACCAGACACCATGTCCTTTAGATGCCAAGAAGTGTGGAACTCAATCCCCGCAGAAATCACCTCAGGTCCAAACATAAACATCTTAAAAGCAAGTCTTAAATATCTATCTGCAATTTCTTGCTCATGCCGAATATGCAAACCATTTATAGGGCAGATAGGCTATATACAGTTGAGCCCGAAGTTATTAATACCTTTGCTATATATAGGGTACATTGAATCGATATATTTGAAGCCCAGTTCACACGATATTTATTCCTTCAAATGTCTCTTGTTGTGCTTCATTCAACCTTTAACCGCATTCTTACGAAACTTCAGCCACAATAAACTTGGTCCTCAAATAGACGATACAAAATACTCTGTTGAATTTAGTTGCTTTTCTTCATAAATTTCCTGTATATATGTAAGTGGCTGTCGTAGTTGGAACTCGTTGACATCATGTCCTTTCCAGCTATGGCAGCCATAGAAAGTTTAAATTAGCTTTGTAGTTTTGAATTTTATATGGTAAAAAAACGTAGCTATCACATATTGTATTTACCAACTTAAAATAAAGTGAAGAAAAAAAGAAGATAACAACCAGCATAGCTTAGATCGAATGAGGTGAATCCACAATAAAGTTCCTGTGATCCATCGATATCTCTATAGTCTTACAATATATGATTATTTTGCTTTTTGTTTGCTCCTCTGTGATTACACCTTCATTCCGAGAAAAGAGGAAAATCTGTAACATATGGCCTACCAAAAAAATGCATATTATCATTTCGAGAGAGCTTTGTTGACAGTAGCGTGACCCAGCCCTTTACAACAGATCCATAGCTTGCTGTGTATATGCATAGTCATAAGATGGTATATGATAATATTTAAGTGTTACTTCAGTAGATTCATTTCTCTTATTCCATTTGCGTGGTATACTTTTTTGTATTCTTACTGCTTTTGCTTTCCATCATAGCCTGCACTTGGAACAAATCCTATTTCTGTAGCAGCACCAAATCATGGAGATGACTTTGTTCTAGATATGGCTACATCTACCGCTGCAGTTGGAAAGGTATATATAACACCGTTTCAATCCTACTTGTGGCAATGCATCTTGCTGTATGCGAGGGGCAAATCACTGATTTTTTTCATACACCTTTCTTGAAATCACAAAAAAATCCCATACAAAAATCACAAAATCACAAATAAATCACTTGCAAAAAGCACAAAAAATCACAAATCACTGAGAAATTACTGAAAAATCACACAAAAAATCACAAAAAAATTACCAATATCTTTAAAAAGTCACAGAAAAAAATCATGTGATTTTAAAATCACAAAAGTCACGTACACTATTTTGACAAGTGATTTGCCCCTCGGCTGTATGCACCTCTGGGTTCTGGACCGATGCAAAGACAGCTAATCTAAAATCATCTTTGCAATACAGACAGTCTGAAGTTAATCGGTCACGTATTGTTTCTAATAAGAAGCTAAGAATTTGGGCCATCACTGAAAGTTTCTTAAAATTCTCAGCTTTTGAGTAGTCGAAGTTTCTTACGAGTTTCTTAACTGTTCCATAACACTACTCATGTTTACTTCCAGTTCCCCTGGAATATTTTAAAACAATGTTTTTTTAAGTTTTTCCAATGTTTAGACATTACTCAAGTACCTTCCAAGTAATATGATACAGGAAACAAGTGAGGATGAAATAAAACTATGTTAAGGATTTCGTTTGTCAAAATGAATAATTTCTTAAGTTTGTTTTCCCATTACTCAGTTTCTTAATATTTTGGGTGATCTAAGAGTTGAGTTTCGTATGAGCAGTTTCTTATAAAGATATACGTATATTCGCTAGACTTGCCCTAAGTCTATTTCGTCAATCAAAAAAAATTTTGAAGTGGAAAATTATGAAAGGGAAAAGCGAAATATAAAAATTTTTCGTTTATAATTTTCAAATAGACAGATTACAGATGTCGAAATAGACTTGGGGCAGGCCTATGTATTTGCAAGCTTCAACTACAAAAGTCAGCATTCAGGATATTAACCCTTCTCTTGCTTCAAAATCAAAATATCGGGTTAGTCAAAAGACAACCTCCGTTTGAACAAAGATAATGGAATAGAGTATTCCATTATCTTTGGTTTGAAAAAGCTACCACTGCCTGGATATCAAAATAGTGTATATTTGCAAATATATTATTTAATAGTGGACATGGCTCAAATCCATTTTGAAATTTATCTGACTGAAGTCGGCCTCTCCGTTCTGAAATTTTGATGGAATATCTCGAGAAAAACCCTTCAAAAAAACCTTCAAACGCGCCAAAACTCGCGAACAATTTTTTTTGCCTTACAGCAATGGCTCTCATACGCTTACATGCATGTTATCCCTTAGGGAGTATGAAAATATCATCCCTTGGAGCATAACAGCATTGTTAAAGGAACAGCATCATCCCAAGAGGACAAAACTTGCTGAAGCGTGTAGCAGCTATTGCTGTAAGGCCTGTGCCAGGCAGAAATGTTTGGAAAATTTGGTCATAATTTTGAATGCGTTTTGAAGGTTTCTTGAAGACGCTTTCTCGTCATCATCATCATCATCATCATCATCATCATCATCATCATCATCATCATCATCATCATCATCATCATCATCATCATCATCATCATCATCATCATCATCATCATCATCATCATCATCATCATCATCACCACCACCACCACCACCATCATCATCATCATCATCATCATCATCATCATCATCATCATCATCATCATCATCATCATCATCATCATCATCATCATCATCATCATCATCATCATCATCATCATCATCATCATCATCATCATCATCATCATCATCATCATCATCATCATCATCATCATCATCATCATCATCATCATCATCATCATCATCATCATCATCATCATCATCATCATCATCATCATCATCATCATCATCATCATCATCATCATCATCATCATCATCATCATCATCATCATCATCATCATCATCATCATCATCATCATCATCATCATCATCATCATCATCATCATCATCATCATCATCATAAATCCAAAATTAATGGTAGTACTAATATAAAGTATGATTGACGTGATGGGACTCCGTACGCCACCAGTGGCAACACAAGAGCCCCATTTACACATAAGAAGATTGGCATCTTAATAGAAAAGATAAAATTACAACATAACGTGACAGCAGCAAGCAGATAGAAAAAAGCTGCAACAATGGAATTATCTAACTTTACAGGAGGTGATTGCATCCTTTCTTGAAAAAATCCTTCATAATTCTAGTATGGAGTGGCTGATTTCAGTCATGTAGATTTTGAAGGTAGATTTGACAATGTCTACCATTGAATTATGCATCTGCCGCCCGGGGGAGGCACTCTCATACTTGACTGGACAGGAGATGTGCCCCTCAACAGGGTGTCCTTTTGTCGTAGAAGTATGCGACAGGGTTTCCTTTTCTGACAAAAATTTAGGGACAGGGTATTATGATGGATAAGAAAATTAAGCGACAGGGTATCATGTATACCGGGTGAGCCAGAAAAAAGTTCATACTTATAGAAATTCGTAGCATCAAGAGTACTTCATAGATCTGAATGATTCAAATTCCAGTTAATAGCCAGATGATCGAAGTGTTTTTGTTTTTTTTCTGGCTATCTTACGAGTACTAAGGATATGGGTAAATTTAAGTTTAAAAAAATTTCATGGTTGCAAAATGACTGCAAAAGGGCCTAAAACGTTTATTAAATCATAAAGGACTCCTCGCACAGAACAATGAAGAAAATGCTATTTCTCATGGTTGAGAGCTATCCTCGGTACATTTATTGCAATGGGATTGAAAATTCATAGTATTTGTTTGAAAATCTACGCCTCGTAAGTCTTGAGATTGGTGAAAGGTCCATGGCCTATTGTTCTATGTGAATAGAGTCATGACGATTTGATCGATGTTTTAGGCCCTTTTTCAGTCATTTTGCAAACATGAAATTTTAATAAAGTTGAATTTACCTATACTTGTAGTGCTGGTAAGACAGCGAGAAAAATGACAAAAATGCTGAAATTTGAATCATTCAAATTTGTGATGTAGCGTTGGTGCTACGAATTTGTAAAAGTGGGAACTTTTTTCTGGCTCACCCGGTATAGGTAATTTTTTAGGGTTCTCTCAGAGCAATTGATGGTGTATCCTTTTGTTAAATTTTTTGCGACGGGGTATCCTTTGGGGCACATATTATGCAACAGGGTACTGGGTTTGGAGAGGTTTTCCACAAACGTCGTCCCTCGTCACTTCCCCAATCAAGTATCCCTCTCCCCCCGGGATCTGCAAATAGCATCGTCTTAATATCCAGGAGGCAAACGGGGATTGTGTTGATTGACGCTGAAGGTAGAATGATTTGCAAAAGAAAGGTGGTAACGCTCACAGAAGGATCCAGACTGTGATTGTGGCTTGTTTCACATTTCGTGATGAGTGGTTTTTGATTGTTGGTAATGCAAGGCGATCATTTCATTAGAGGTTTTTGGGAGATGGTGCAGAAATAACCAGCAAGCAAATGCTATGTGCTCGAGGGGGGGGGGGGGTA
Organism: Aurelia sp. 3 sensu Dawson et al. (2005); assembly: GCA_964020215.1. NCBI lineage: Eukaryota > Metazoa > Cnidaria > Scyphozoa > Semaeostomeae > Ulmaridae > Aurelia > Aurelia sp. 3 sensu Dawson et al. (2005). The sequence goes on along the minus strand of OZ026588.1, from coordinate 9,169,753 downwards.
CTTGACGACTGTGAACGTAACTCGACGTGAATCTGGGCTTTGACAGAAGGACCCATTTGCACGACAGAAGTTTTCAAGAATTTCGAACCCGTTTGCATGAATTTCAGGAAGTTTCGTAACCATATTTATGAATTTTGTCGATTTGAGGATGCAAGGTCTATTCAAATTTGTTCAGTGTGATAAAAATTCTGAAAAAGCTACCCATTTACCAGGACTAAGGTTAAAAACAGACCCATATATAGGGAATTTTAGGTGAAAACCATCTATATGAGCCGCACGTCCAGTATCATTTAACAGTCAACCACCCCCCTCCCCGGGGGGTATGTGTACCGGGTGAGTCAAAAAAAAGTTTAGGCGTTTGGAGGGCTGTGGAATAAAAAGTATGTGACCGATATTCAAAACTGAAATGTTCATCTATCAGTCAAAGGTCAATGAGAAAATTTTGTTTGGTAGTATCCCTCATCTTACAGACCCAGAAATTAGGAAAAAGCTGGTAAAGGACATGTTTGGGAACAAAAATTTCACATTCCATTCTGGTCCATGATTTACCTTCTATTGAAATTGGAATTCAGCCTCTCAAACTGGCAATGTGAACTTCAATGCCACATAAATCATGGACCAGAATGGAATGTGGAATTCTCGATTCCCAAACAAACCCCTTACAAGTATTTTGATTGTTGTTAGTTCTTAAAGATATTTGATTTTACCAAACAAAATTTTCTCATCTAAGTTAGCCTTTGACTGATAGATTAACATTTTAGTTTTGAGTATCGGTCGCGTGCTTTTTTTCGACAGCCCTCCAAACGCCTAAACTATTTTTTGACTCACCCGGTAGATCTAAAGACTAGTTTTCTTACAGGGACTCCTCTCATATTTTTGCAGTTTATCGCAGTTTGGCAAGATTTAGGTCCTTCTGACTGTGCCATTTTTCTTAGGTGGAAATGAATCATCGAAAAGGTGTCGACATTCCAAGTGGATGGGGTGTCGATAGTCGTGGCAAAGTAAGTTTTTTTCATTCTTATTTCCATTATCAATCATTTAAAGACTCTTTGCTCCACATGATCTTTTCTGGTTTCACAATGAAGAAAACGATTTTGGCGTAGCGATCGCAAGGCCGTGTTGCCTTTTCAAACTTCAAATGAGCGTTGTTATGTCATTGCTTTTAACTCAACAACCTACAGGGTGTCTCAAAAAATTGTTCGACGTTTGATTAAATATTGAAAAATAAAGACGACATGAACAGGCTCATGGAAAGAGAACCCTGTTCCTAAGATTATGAAGTAATTTTAGAGACTAAAATCATGCAAATCGGTTGAAAATTCACTGAGCTACGAGCTCTCGAAGATAAAAAATATGCGATAGCTGAAACCAGAGACCCCCCCCCCCCCAGATTACTTGTATTGCAAAAAGCTCGAAGACGGAAGTAAGAGAAGCTTATCCAATTTCATACCTCTCGATGATATCAGAGGAAACCAAATAGGACTTCTAAAGTAATTTAATTCTTGCGATCATTCTCAAAATTCCTTAACATTGCATAGGTCCAAAAACAGTGGTTCAAAACAAAATCGGCGAGAGACTGAATCTGTTTCCTCAAAACATCCATATGCTTGACAGTTAGGTTATCGAATACTTGTTTGATTCCCACTTGTTTCGCCCTGAAACAATTGAGAAATAACAGAAACGACGGCCTATGGGACTTTTACCAAAAATGCCATTTCGAGGCCTCTGGTTTCAGCTTTCGCACAAACTTGCACTTCTAAAGCTTGTAACCCCATGAGTTTTTATCGGATTTGCAAGATTCTTGTGTCAAAAATTGATTTAAAATCTCAGGACAAGGGTGACTTGACCAAAGGTGTATTCAGCGTATCGTTATTTTTTAGTATTTAATCAAACGTCGAACAATTTTTTTGAGACACCCTATACATTCTTGAAAGTAATTGAAGGATTAGGAAAGCTTTTTTCCTCAGAGCTACTTATGTTTGCACTATTGCGTGGTTAAAATACTTTGTTTACAGTCAGTATGATTTTTGCGGGTTTGTGCGCATACAAAGGATCATGGGGAGCACAGGGTTAGTAGACGGAGCTAAGTAGATGAAATCTATCAACAAAAGCTAAACAATGTGGACGCACGTGTCAAATTCATGAAATACCAGGTGAGTCAAAAAAGGCCCGACGTTTGAAAGGCTACTGCTCCCTGAACACATAAGCAATGAATTTTGCAATAGCTGACAAAATAGCTAACATTTTCAATTATTCTATGAATGCTTCCTGACTGAAATCGGTCAGTCCGTTCAGATTTTGCGAGGGTTTTTCGAAAAAATCCCTCTCGAGTAACCTTAAAATCGTGGTAAAATTATGAGCAAGTTTCCATATGTCTGCTCATAAATAGCAGAAAGAAACGTTCATTATAGGAGACTTTATAGATGATAGAATATTCGTAAATTTTGGCTCCTACAATCCTGGACAAAAGTTATGAGACGACACAGCATTTTGACGTTTTCACTGGTTCAAAGTGCCCCCTCCCCCCGTATCAATGTTGTTTAAGGTTGCAACGAGTCAAATGTCACCAACATGCACTCAAGAATCATTGTTTAACGACATTGATACGGGGGGAGGGGGTTTGTAATACTTTAATCCCTTTTATTATTGAAAATACGGTTCAACAGCTTAAAACGCTACTAGTCTCATAACCTTTTGTCCAGGATTGTAGACTGGATGGATTTTTTAAGTAAAACAGCACAAGATATCGTTTATCAACTTGGGATCGTCCCACCCTTCAGAACTGAATATTTTTGGGTCATTGACAAAGCAAATCAAAAAGAAACTTTTATCAAAGGCTTTATCATCGAATTTCTGCGATTTGTCAATGAGGAGCACTTTTTTGAGAGACTCGTTACCTTTTAAAAAATTGGTGCGTCACTTCGTTCTTTAGTAATTATACAACTTTTGTTCTGTTCTTACAAAGGAAACACATGATCCCGAAAAGGTATTGAGAGGTGGTGGATTGCTTTCTGTTGGAGGTGTTGAGTCTTCAGGTTGGTTCTTGTTTTTCATTCATTCCATTCGAATCATGAAATCATTTTAGTCAGTGAGCTTTCAAGCCTTCAAGATGTGCGTTATCAAAAGATATTAACTCTTTCGTTATGTACTGGGTTTCATTATCTCTTCATTACTAGAGGCTCTAGTTTTTGCCTGATAGCAAATTTTACCTTTGTTAATTCACAGCTCTCTAGCCTCTGGTCACTGATAGTGGGAGCCAAAACGGCAAATTTTTATGAGACATTGAGGATCATTATAAAAATTGCTTTGGGATAATTTTTTGTAGTTCCTTTGGTCGGATTTTTGCAAACTTAATAGGAGTTTTTTGGGACACCACCCGGTAGGTATCTGAAAGCCCATTTTATGCAATTTTATGACAAGATTTTTGAGTGGAAACAGTCTGTTTTGATCACTTTAATTACTTGTAGGAAAATTTCGGGGTTGGTATCATTAACAATACAAAACAATCTTACCAACTACTGACGGGAATTCTTACCTTTATTTCACATTTCGAGCTTCCAAACGGCCGTCAGTGCTTTGAACAATCTGAAAATTTAGGCCCAATCTAGTTGCTGTGTCGCCATTTTCTTGCATAAGGGCCCGATAAAGAGGCCAACAACAATCAAGAGATGAGAAAACAATAGGATAGCCCAGGGGTGGCGCCAGGGGAGGGCTAGGGGGCTACAGCCCACCTCCGTCGGAGGCCCCCCGTCGGAGGAAATTTGGCAAAATAACGCACGGAAACACCATCTTTCAGTCATTTTAGCCCCCCTGTCGGAAGCTCCAGCCCCTCTGTCGGAAAATTTCTGGCGCCATCCCTGGGATAGCCTCGTTTTTGTTTCAGCGATATGACGTTGATGAGGGACCATTATGGAAACAAGGTCGCATTGAAGTTCTATTTTGTGCGAAAGCTGAAACCTGATACCTCTAAAAGGCATTCTAGAGAAAAGTCCCATGGGCCATCGTTCCTGTTATTTTTCAATTGTTCCAGGGCGAATCAAATAGGATTTGGACAGGTTTTCGATATCCTAACTTTCTTGCGTATGGATTCTTGACGGAAAAAATTCAGTCTCTCATCGATTATGTTTTGAACTACTGTTTTCAGATACATGCAATCTTAAGCAAATTTTGACAATGATTATAAGGAGAAATTTTTTTAGAAGTCCTTTTTGGTTTGCTCTGATATCAAGAGAGGCATGACATTGGATAAGCTTCTTTTACCGTCAATCTTCGAGCTTTTTGCATTACAAGTAATCTGGAGGTCTCTGGTTCAGCTGCCGCATATTTTTTAACTTTGAAAGCTCGCAACTCAATGAATTTTCAACCGATTTGCAGGATTCTGGTCTCTAATAAAATTATTTCCAAATCTTAGGAATGGGGTTATCTTCCCATGAGCCTGTTTATGTTATCATTATTTTTCAATATTTGATTAAATGTCGAGCAATTTTTTTGAGACCCCCGGTAGTTCCAGGAAGCAAACAAGTTTGTTACTTTATATGTCATCATGCTTAAAGTCTTAAAATCAATTCATGCAAATATTTTGTTGAGATGAATTGCAAACTATGAAGGCGATGATCCACTAGCGGTTACTCTCAACAGCTTCCTAGGATCACATAACTGTAAATGAAAAGGTGATCATTCAAACATTACTTTCCTTTGCCTTTTCTTTTTCCCTTCTTCCTTTCTTTCCTCGGGTATATTTTCAATCTCTTTCATCATACCTTCTTCCCCTTTCCATCCTTCATTCTTCCTCTTCTCTTTTTTCTTTCTTTTCCTTCCGTCGAATCTGCTTTCTCTCTTTCCTCTCGTTTTGCTTCATTCAGAGTCTTTCTTCCTTCGCAGCTTCACGCACCTTTTCTATCTCGGGCTTTCTTCATAACGATCGAAAAAGTCTAGATCAGATGAAGGGAAGAAAATGGGCTGTCTTGGACGCTCACAAAAAAAACCAGAATGTTTTAATCTTCGCGTTGCTCTTCAAGCCTGACAGGATCACCGGAAACAATTTTCCAGCTGCAGTTACTCTGCTTGGGTTCGTGTACGTGTTATTTTTCTCATGCATGACACGTAATTCCTCATGGTTAACAGAGGGTCTGTAAGTGAACACTGTTGTAGGCTTTCTTCAACCAGATGAAACTTAGTTTCAGCATGAAGTTTTGTAAGGTATCTGTCACCAACTTGTCTGTTGTTTAAAGTAAATTTTGAATGAAATTTCCTGTTTTAAGACATAGACCTTGATGGAAATGTTGTAAAAGTTACTTTAGGTAGACGACCGGTTTAATCAAGAAGGCGAATTTGACTTTTCTAGGTGGCTACAAGGGCTATGGCTTGGCAATGATGGTTGAAATATTTTGTGGGATCCTGTCTGGATCTTTATATGGGCCTAATATTCGCTCATGGTTAAATGCAGGAGATGAGGATAAAAGAGCTGCAAACCTTGTAAGTTAGCGTTACATAATAGAAATTTTTTCTATCAAATCTTAAAAAACTACAAGGAATGTAATTTATTCAACCATGCCATTCATAGCGGAAAAACACACCAATGTAATAGAAAAATTAGTAATTAATTCGGATGATCAATTAATTAGTCTCTACGAGAGGAGAGCTTGCCTATTTGCCGCCTTATCCCGAAACGTCAACATAGACCTTTTTGCAACTTGGAAAAGGGACTGAGGAGAGCGCGGCCCATTCTGACTGCCATGGCAATAGTGGGAAATCTGGGGAATTCCCTCCTTGCGCTTGGCATCATCTTCTTGCAAACTCGACTTATTTCTTATTTGTTTGCACTTTTCAAGAGTTGCACGATACTTTTTTAAGTTTGGTAAGAATTATTTCTGGATTATTTAGCCATCTAGTTATCCTTACACTCATTTGTAAGTGTATTTTGAGCCACTTTATTGCAGGCATTTGTCTTCGGCTTTGACGAGGCTCAGCTTAGGCCCAGCCGATTAATAGGCCTAACTTTAAGCGTGAGTGAACACATGCAATAAATTTCTTCAAAATACACTCACAAATGGGTAAAAGGATGACAAGGTGGCTAAATAATCCAGATAAACACTTACCAGGAATAAACAAGTATTGTGCAACTCTTCAAAAGTGCAAATAAATCGACAAAAACTCGAATTTGCAAGGAGATCAAACAGAGACGCAAGCCATATGATTATCATCACAGCGGAGGGAATTCTCCTGATGTCCTACTGTTGCCAAGGTTGTCAGAATGGGCCGCGCTCTCCCCAGCCTCTTTCTCCAAATTGTGAAACGATCTGTTCGTCCCATTTATCGTTTCCTTATAATGTCAGCAGCACTATTTACCCATCTGCATTGATCTCAACTCTTCTACTGAAATTGTTTGAATTGACAGAGGCTAGTGTGACGTTTGACATGTAATGGAATGAAGTGTTCAGACGAGACGGTCGTTAAAACTCTGACAGTTGAATAAAATTAGTCGACAAGAAAATTTTGAACATTTGCATATCGGTGAACCTGTTTATTTCAAATTAGCTTATTGTAACATGTGGCCCTTCTATTGCAGCAGCCTCCAAATCTTCACACTTTCCTTGATACCATTTTGTCGACATCCATAAACTATAATTTCTTTGAGAATTATTTCATGTTTCGTCTGCAGGTTTCGGAATGACTATGGGTTTACGATATTTTGGAAAGTTTTCTTGAATTCTTGATGACAAAGAAATAGATCTACACTCCTTTTTAAAAAGGATATTGTTTATAAGAATATTCAGGCTCGGAATCATCCAATTTTCAAGAATACCATAAGAATATTGCTCAGCCTCTTCTCGCATATTTGTGCCAAATTTTTCAGCAGTTGTTTGTTTTTCGATGTTCATAACAGAGAATTGTACGACTGACATATCTCGTTTTTTCAAAAGCTTGGTTTCATTTTCCGTGGAACCTTGTCAGATGTGAAAAAATAAGAAACTTTAAGAATATATTCAGGCTCAAAAAGCAAGAAATCTTAAGCATTTCGAAGCTGGACAAAATTTATAGTATTCTTATAGAAAAAAGAGGGTAATTCTGAAAATATTGAGGATTTCAGAAAAGTCCAACGGTAGAATTATTACAGAAGAGCTGAAGTTTCTTTGAAGCCATTCAAGAAATAGGTTATAGAAGTTTTAATCAACCTTTTTAAATATTTGGAACCTTCCCTGAGCATTAGCATCTAATCTCTTTTCTAGGGTCAATGCTTTGTTGCCATAGATCCTTCTGCGTTTGCTGATGGATTTGAAGATAGACTGTCTGATCTAATGGCGCATTGCAGAAATCTAGAACCGGTTCGTATTTGATATGTCACTTTGGCACGGCAGCTCTGTACATAAACTATATCACTGTACATAACAACGCGAGGTGGTTTGTAGCGGATTGCCATACAGAGGCCAGTTGCAGTACAGATACTCAAATGAGGCCGTTTGAAAAGAAACCCCAAATATGAAGAATTCGTGGAAAGTTAAATCGGAGATGAATATCCGTTTTCAGTTGGTTTACAGATTCAATACATCTTAAGTAGTCTTTATCTTAGGTACAAGTCATGGTCTAATCTATAAATCAAAACGGTGTGGTGCCTCGGGACAACTTTTTTTTCTAATCCAAAGTTCTCTTAAGGATCGAAGGCAGAGGACTGTACTGAATGGATAGAGTTCTAATTGGGGAGATATTTCAGCAGAGGTGCCCCAGGGCTCTATTCTGGGACCTTTATTTTCCTTGAGTACGTCAAGTGCCATTTTATGATATTTGGTGAAAGAACAAATCAAGAGGTGAGCATAAATATCGGCAGCTGTGCCGTCAATAATTCAAACGAGGAGAAGCTGCTAGGAATTTTAATTGACGCAAATCTTAGCTTTGAAAAGCACATTAGCAATATTTGTCAAAAGGCTGGCAATAAACTATTTGCTTTGTCACGAATGTCTGCATATCTAGGTACTGATAAATTGAGACTTTTGATGAGAGCATTTGTTACCAGTCAGTTCCAATATTGTCCATTGGTTTGGATGTTTCATAGCAGAAAACTGAACAACAAAATCAATAGGCTGCACGAGAGAGCCCTCAGAATAGCATATAAAGACTTTTGTTCTAGTTTCGCAACTTTGTTAGAAAAAGATAGATCTGTAACGATACATGAGAAAAATCTGCAGTTGCTAATGACTGAAATGTTCAAAGCAATAAATTATCAAAGTCCCACATTCATGAATGAAATTTTTCCTCAAAGAAATGCTGCTTATAATTTGAGAAATTCAAATACATTCACAGTTCCTATCGTACATACTGTTAAATATGGTACCGAAACAGTTCGTTATAGAGGACAGCGCATTTGGCACACTCTTTCACAGGAAATCAAAGATGCAAATTCTGTGCAACAATTCAAGAATAGAATAAAATTTTGGAAATGTGTAGACTGTGACTGTAGACTCTGCAGACAATACATACCTGAGCTCGGCTTTTTATAGTTTTATACCCCTTTTAGATTGTATATATAGATTTTATGAACTTTGTAATTTTATTGACTTGTTTTACTTATTTTGTTGTATTATTGTAAATTAATTTGTTGGCTTGAATTAGCATTTTTATATTTTAGCTATGTAAGTTGCCAACCTTAAATAAAATGATAATAATAACGTAAATGATCTAGCGGTAGGCTTGAAGTGCAGTGTTAAGTTATTTGCTGATGATACATTCTTCACGATGATGGAAGATTCCACTGCAGCAGTCAAATGATATGAGCCATAACGTGGACTTGATAAGTCGGTGGGCTCACACTAGGAGAATGCCATCTTTTTTTTAAATCTAAAATTTACAATATACTAACGAACAATTTACATTACAAGACGATAGTGCAAGGAGCATGAAAAAACATTGCAACCCTGCACTATTACACTTAACATCACACTACGCTGTTACTCTACTCACGAATTGCAAATCTACACTTAACATAAATACTACTTAACATAGATACTAAAGGCGGGTTTCCACTTGTGCGAATTTGGTCGCACGATCGCGCGACCAGTCGTCTGGGCATGCGTAGCTCGTTTTACAGAAGAAGATTCCCCAGCCTTCGGCGATCGCGCGACTGATTTTGGTAGTTGGATTGACTTCAACTTTTCTGCGACCAGCACGAACAGAGCCAATCAGATTGCTTTGATTCTACAATAATTACTTGATACGCATGCTCAAGCCATTGGTCGCGCAGTCGTGCGACTGGTTCTCGCGACTGCTTTCGATCGATCACACGGGTCGCGCAACCACATTCGCACAAGTGGAAATTCGCCTTAATACTAATACCAATACAAATGCTAAAGATACTAAGACAAATACAGGAAAATAATTTAACAGGAACTACATGAAGAAAAAAAGAACCACTACAGTGACCACTCCACACAACGAAACCGTCAGAGAACCCGTGATGAATCTAGATCATCGTTAAACAAGGGGTCTGTAGAACTGAGAATTAGCCTGCAAGGGCTTATGTCCCTAGAAAGTAGGTGTTTAAAACGAGGGTCCACTGAACAGCGGATCCGCTATGCGGAGAGGACACTGTATATATGTTAAAGAAAAGATGACATTGGTTCAATCAAAGCGTTCTGTTGCGTATATATACTTAATTGTAGCCATCTAATCCTGATGTGCAAACACAAGACGTTGAATTAACTTTTCAAGGAGGAAAATTGAAATTGATCATCCGGTGATCCTTTTTAACAACATACCCGTGAAGAAAGTATATGAGCATAAACACTTAGGACCTGGACATAAAGCTATCTTGCTCAGCTTTTATCAAATCAGCTATCTCTAAAACAAGGAAGGGCATTGGTTTGCTGAAGTATCTCTCCAAATATCTGTCTAGGCATACTCTAAACAAAGTGTTTAGGCTCTATGCTCGACCCTACCTGGACTATGGTGATGTCATTTATCATATCCCTGCTAAAGCATGTGACTTCAGTCGAAATATCCTTTTACCAAATTTAATGGAAAGACTAGGGCCTGTTCACTATTCTGCTGCTTTCGCTGTAACAGGAACAAGGAGGGGAACATCCCGAGAGAAGCTGTACACAGACCTTGGCTGGGAGTCACTAAGTACCCGAAGATGGAGTGGACGCCTCACGTTGTTCCACATGTTTGTAATAATCTTAGCCGTTAGTATACAGTAGATCCAATTCCCCCTCCTCACGAGTCACTGTACCGTCTTCTTCGCAACCAGGTTGTTATTGGGAGATTAAAGGCGAGGACTGAAAAGTTAAAAGTCCAGATTCTACTCAATCTGTTTATCCAAATGGAATAAGCTTGAGCCTGAATTATCTCTGAATTGAAACATGCAACTCTTGTTGCTGTTTTCAGGAAAAAGCTCTTGTCTATAGTTGCCCCCCCTGCATAATCTGTCTTTGGAATTCACGATCCAAAAGGATTATCCTGTCTTACTCAACTCAGGGTTGGTCTCAGCAAATTGAATTTCTACAAATTCAAGCATCATCTTAAGGATACGATAAATGCAATGTACCCAACAAACGATGGGATTGAGGATACGGAGCACTTTTTGTTGCTCTGCCTTCCATTTGATGTTCAATGAAAAGGTCTTCTCGCTTGAATAGTTGAATTATTGCGACCATTTGTATAAAACGCGGATCTTTCAAAAGATGCTTTGACCCAGCTTTGTTATATGGTGATCAAAACCTTTCTAATGACTTGAATAGAAGTATACTCGAATTGACTTTACGTTTCATCCACGAAATTGGTCGGTTTAACTGGATTTTATAAAACCTTAGTACTAGTCAACCACCAAGTCCCTTGAAGAAAATATTATTTTCCGTTTAAATTTTTTTTCACATCAGATGTCAGGCATTTTATCTGCTACAACGAATGAGTTGCGCTTGCGACATCATGTAAGTAAACCCTCTTGACCTGACATCTGATGTGGAACAGAATCCTAGTACATTATCCATTAGTTTTTGATAGTTTGTATTGTAGTCGTAGTTAGTTTAACGTTGCGTGTCTTTTTTATATTGGCCATGGGTAGTCGTTGTCTTCCGCTCCCCATGGCATCGTACCTGCTGTGTCGCATAGTAATTAGTAAGATATAGTAAAATGCATTGTAAATCTTTATGTTTGAATGGAAAAAATCTCAGGTGCACTACTGAAATATCTAATGTAAATCCTGGTCTCCATATGATCGCAAGGATCGAGAGTAATGCAAGGATCGCACAATCTTGTGACCAGCGATCGTTGCATCGAAGTGGAAACTGTCTTGTTCAGTTTGCCAGCGATCGTTGCATTTGAATTGAAAATTTTCTATCTCTGCGATCGCAGCGATCCTTGCGTTGGGGGGAAACCGACTGGGCATGAATTTTGGCGATCGAGGCCTCTCTTTCGGGAGCTATGCCTTTTATTATCTTTTACCGCTATTATGAGAATTGGATTTAGCTGCCAAAAATCTAAGAAATGTGCGATTGTCATGACGCAAGGATCGCTGAGAACTGCCGGTCACAAATTTGTGCGATCCTTGCGTCACTCCCGATCCTTGCGATCAGATGGAAACCAGGCTTGAACGCTTCTCCAAATGGTTCCTCAAACATTTGAGCCAAATTTACTTGTTGTACTTTTGTGAGTAGTAGTTTTGAATAGCCCGGGATGAACAGCTTGCATATTCAAGTTAAGTATTGGAAAGTAAATGTTTTGTCCCAAACAAAAAAGTTAATTCGTGGTTATAAACGTTCTTGATATTACTCTAACCGAGGGGCATTTCACTCATTCGAAAAAGCGTACGAGATTTTTTCAGAACAATAGGATTTTTACGGATTTTTGATGGATTTTGCTTGCAAACAAAAGGATTTTTGCCAAAGGCGTACGAGATTTTTTGGAGTGAAATGCCCCTCGACTCTAACATTAGGAACTTTGTCAAAACTGAATTATTGGGTCACTGATGACTGTTATCCATAATAGATTTAAACTTCTGGAACGTAGAGAATGTTTTCGTGGAATCTCTAAGGCATACAGCTATAAGCTCCCAGGTTAGGCAAATGTAAAAAGAAAATGATATGATTGTGACATGGCTATTACACGCTTTGGGGACGGTAAAAATTTGGGGACATTAAACATTCTGAAGTTCTAGTTTATAATGAAGCTCATGTACTGTAATATGATTTGAATTTTTCAGGCTGAGGGTGAAACGGAAGTTTTGGTCGCAGGCGACCCAGAGCGGAAACACATAAAGAAAGTTGAAGAAAATGGTGGAATACATTACCATAACAATGTTATCATAGCAATGGTGAGTTTTTCAACAAGCCTGTCATGGTAACAGGATCATTTGCTAAGTACTGCTTGTCCCAATAGCATTTTCATACCCAGTTCAGTTCAGTTCCTTTAATTTTAAAATTCCAATACATATAAATTCGTAACGAAAAATATTTACAGTTTTTATGAAATACATTCAAAAGTACAATGCATAACAAAGGAAAGCTGTGCACGTAGGAAATTTCTTGCAGGAGGAGCTCTCTCATTAGATAAACTAGTTGAGAAGAGAGCACTTCCGTAGTTAAATACTTTGTTTTTGTTCAAAAGATATGCGCATAGATTCAACTTGCAGAAAACAATCGCTTGAAAATGTTAAGACCTTATGACTGTTAGTTGTTGGAAAACAAATGCAATTTAAATTGACGACGGAAGGTAATTGCAGAATACAGTAAAGTCCCGCCTTTAAGAAACTGCATTATAAGAAACTCAGGCCTGATTTTGGTAAATAAAATACCTGTCTACAAGAAACTATCCAGGCTATTCAGTTTCTTTTATAATGGTACATAGTAATATTTCATGGCATATATTTGAATATGGCTCCAATAAGTCTCAGTTCTCTAGAAATAAGAATGAAAGTTTTAAGCCCAAATTATTATAATTTCAAGAAACTTTCAGTACTGACCCAAACTATCAGCTTCTTGTTCAACTGCGAGTATTTGAAAAACGTTTTCTTAACAATTTTGACAGCTGTTTGGAATACAAAAGTGTTTCTTATACCATGGTATACACACCCTGCTTTGAGAAAATATATTCTAACATAAGAAACCAATCAGGCTGTTTTTGAGAAATGAGTTTCTTAAAGGCGGGACTTTACTGTATGCTTGTTTGATCAAGGTAGGAATTCTTTTCCAAGATTTTGCACCTGCACACCTGCCTGGTATCAAATATCACCTTTACATTCCTGCCTGGTATCATATTATTTCATACAAGGTGACCCAAAAAGAACTTGACGAGCCAGATCGCCCATAATTTCATAAAAGCTAATGTTATGAACAAAAACAAGGTATCAGTGTGTAGTTAAAGGGCTTATCTATCTTTTGAGATGTTGCTTGGTCAGGTATGACCAGCACATGAAAAATGAACTCCTTCCTGCAACCGGACAAGTGATCATGCTTAAATTATTACAATGAAGAGAACCTGAAAAAAGGCTGCTTTCTTAAAAGAATGTCAGGAACCAAAGATAGCTGTGCAATAATGTTTAAAACTGCACATGTTGTATGAAGTTAAGAGCGATGGAGCTGGATACCCGTTGGTTTCTGAGAAGTATGAGGGAATCCAGTTCTTGGTGACTGTATTTCCTGTATACGATATGAGAGAAATTTTCCCACGATGTATTAGATAAAATTTGTTGACTTTGTGAAATATTTCTTTTATCTTGACAAATGGGAAATGGAGCGAAACAGAAATGAACTTATTAAGAAGACCAATTTCCTGCAGGACATCATGAAAAGAAAATTTCCTGCGACTGCCCGGTCGCATGGTCTGGTGGGTTTTCATGCCCTGGGAATGACTATCCTCTGAAAACTGTTTAAAAAAAGTTTTGGTTATTCTTTCATTTCTCGAACTACCCCTCTATTTCCAGTCCAGGTTTTGGAAGATGTGAAAAAAGCCAATTCCCAAAGTTTCTTGGGAACACAAAATTTGAATGAAGAACGGAAGTCAATCTTTTTGCGAACATCAGTTTCCACCAAAGACTTCAAATCCATCTATATCCTACACTTTCCAGAAACTTTTGACTCAAAAATGATTGCGATTATTTCACTCCAGCTGGATTCGAAAGTTTTTGTAAATCTGGTTTTTCGTATGGTATTCGTAGCTTAATGTAACATCACAAAAAATAGCTAAGCCTTTTAAGTATACAAAGAATTCGTCAATAACTTTTATGTTCATAAAGCTAGTCACGACTTAGCTTGTAAAGTTTTTTTGTTCACCCGGTATTTCTATTCATTGAGGAGGGTGAACCTTCAGCGTAGTGGCTCATTTTCAAGGGGCCTCCTATGGCCATCTATTTGATAAACTGGGTGTCCCACATAAAGCTATCCAGATTTATTTGGGTACAGCGAAGAGAATTTAGCTTTAATCAATATGGCTTATCAATTTCAAAATGTTCCTCGATAGCTAACTTCAGCATAGACACCTTATTTGTTGATATAGATGCTTTGAGAGCTGAAATATTAACCTTGAAAGTTCAAATTTGCCTCCACTTCCAAACCTTTTGGCCTAAGCAATTCGCGAAAAAGTTGGCTATCTTTAAGGAGCAGCAGCCTTTGAAACTGTGGGCGTCTTTTCTGATTCACTCCGTATTGTCATTTATTTATTACTGACGAAGACTTCATGATCGAAACGTTTTTTTTAAACAGTCTTTCTTTTTATTTATCGTTTTCTGTTTACTTTGATGGTGGTTTAGTTTTTAATTATTTATTCATCATTAACACTTCATTTACATTGTTGGCATCAAAATTTATAAAACAAATATACATGTATATAGCAAATTAGGAAGTACAAATAACCAAGAAAGAGGTGTTTCGAATACACAATTACGCTAAAGATGGCCGCGAGGAACTTTTTACCAAGATGCATTGCGATCGAATTAAGAATCCTTTACGATTGTATAGGGATTCGATTTTGGTAAAAAGTTCCTCGACGCCATCTTTAGCGTAATCGTCTATTGACATTCCTTCACGTAATAACAGTGTTAGATGACTTTCAGACGAAATGAAGCCAAAGATGTGAAGGTGTTTGCTAGTTTTGAAAATATTTTTGAATTAAGTTTATAACTCAGGGTGTTCACTGCCTAAAATAGTAACCAAAATGTCAGTATGTATCTAGCTTGAAATATTGGAAGTGTGAATGTAAATGTTCAATACTATATCGGTCGTCGTTGTTGCAAAAGAAGCAATAAACCATTGGGACTGTTTGGGGCACCGAATATTTCGTATGGCACAACTCATATTAATCATCAGGTTTAGACGTGACTATTTTTAGAAAATTTATGAAACTCTACGAAATGGTGTTACCAGAACATTTTCAGTTCTGACAACTTGAAGAATTTGTCACGGCATGACCAAACAGACAAGCCTTTTGCTCGGTTAGCGAAATTTCAGCTGCTTTGCAAAAATTCAGCTCTTTTGGTTAGGGCTAAAGGGCAGATATACCACCGTAGCGCGAGCCTATAACCGGGGGGGGGGGTTAACTTAAGTTTTCTATGGTATGGGGTTGTACCATTTTCTAGGGTACTGCTACTTTTTTATGATAAAGTTCGGATTTGTGGGTATGGTTTTCAACAACTTTGTAACTTTGCCGGATTTATGGGTATGGTTTTGTGCAAAACTTCATTCATTGGTAAATTTTTTCGGCATGTCCGGATTCATGAGTATGCTTTTCAGAATTTGTTCCGGATTTATGGGTATGCTTTCCAGACATTTGACGGGATTTATTTGTGGTACTTCTACAATTTGATTGGCACCACCCCGTATCTTGGGAACTCAAGTTACCCACCCCCCTCCGGGGCCTGTAATATGGGGTGCCAGTACAGTGGAACCTCCATTAACGGACACCTCTATACAACAGACACCTCCGAAGAACGAAGAAATTTTTCGTCCCAAAATACAGTGTAAAATAAGATGACACTTCTTTCCATACAGCAAGCGCCTCTCTACAACGGACGATAACATTGGTCCTTCTGTGTCCGTTATTTGCAGGTTCCAATATATATCTTAGGTATACCTATAAATACGATGTAAGCTCATCCTTTTCTTTGAAATTAAACCTTGTGTTTTTACTTGTTAGTGTGTCACAATAGATTATGACTTCTTGTCGCCTACGAATAATACCTTTGATCTTGTCGACCTCGTATTTACAAGCTCACACTAAACAGTGGACCCTCAAAGGCCATGCCACCTTCTGTACCACTTGAAAATGTTTCACTTGGTACGCATATTCTCTTTTTGTGCAGCTTTCTGCTTCCAATTCCTGCAGATCACAATTTTTGTCTTTTGTTTGTGTAAACTTTATCCCTTATTTGTAGGATGAAATCGCTGATAAACTCAAAGTTTCCAGAATCAAGACGAAGTAAAAGCTCGCTGTTGATACCAAGTGAGTCAGAAATTATATTAGAAGTTGCTGGAAAATAGTAGAATGTGCTGAAAAAATAACTTTGATAATGGACAACAATGAGCTAAGTCAAGTCAAGTTTCAAACTTTGATGCTAATTTTTCTGAACCTCTAATCATATCATAGCGTAAAACGCTGTCACGAAAACAAGATACGTCCTGAAAATTTCGAATTTAACAACCCATTCACACAGATACAGCTAAACCAGCTTTTTCTTACCCAGATTAGAATTCAACCAATCAGATGAATTTGATTTGTTTCATGGACCAATTAGAAGAAAACGTTTGGTAGACTGGTTTGTAAAGCTGGTTTAACTTGCTTGTGTGAATCGGGAATAAAATTTGGTACGACTATAACGTGGATTTGACTATTAACAACAGGGATGTTGAATTTTATTACTGAAAATTTTTGTAATTGAATGATTTTGAATATAGTGATGAACGGAAACACCAGCGTAACTTTACTTTTGAAGGCTGAAGATCCATCTCTTTACATATTATAGAAAGGTTTTACGTTGACATGAAAGTGATGTTCATCCCAAATTTAGATTTTTTTATTTTTTTTCTGTCGTTATGCTGATAAACTGATTCATCCTTTTTTGGTAACCAAATATTAAAGCCATTTACAGAAGAGTTTGCTATGTTTACGAGTCACGTTTTCATATTCCATCTATAAATGTACATGACACATTACTAATCACACTATGTGAATTACTTTTCTACAGGGTGTCTCAAAAAAATTGTGCCCTGTTTGCGTAGCTACTATGAAGGAGCCGTAGATTCAATTATCTCAGTTTTTACTCAGCTACAAAGGTCAGGCTTCAACTTAGAGTTTGAGACCTTGTTTGAGTCAATCTGACACGTGGTTGCTGATTTATGGCAGAGAGAAGGCGACTTTAATGGTTGCTTTCTTTTATTGTTCTCTAGCAATGTCAAAATAAAGTAAGCTTTCAAAGAAAGGGTTCTGGCACCGTATTAAGGTTTTCTCTACATTTTTAAAACGAAGAAAGTGCTCTCTTATGGATAGACAACGCTGCTAACCCTTTAAAACATTTAGCAAAAATTTTAATACGACGCTAGAACCCTTTCTTTGAAAATTTACTTTATTTCGACATTGCAGGAGAACAATAGAAGTGCTGTTTTTGAAGCAACCACTTATTTTGCCTTTTCTCGGCCATAAATCAGCAACCACTTGTCAGATTGACTCAAACAGGGTCTCAAACTCTAAGTTGAAGCCTGGTCTTTGCAACTGTATAAAAATCGAGATGATTGCATCCCCTCCACATTAGTGACACAAACATTGTACAATTTTTTGGGACACCCTCTACATTTGTATGAACAAAACTTTATATAGGGAGGTTGGATGACAAAAAATACTAAGATTTGACACACTGAGGCCTTTCGGACTCGTGTCCTCATCAGAGTGTGATTTCGATTTTTCTAGTTATAATTCCTACTAAATTTTTTTTTGTATAATCAAAATGTAACTGTTTGTTTCATGAAGTATAAAATGAGACAAAAAACAAACCAAAAGCAGAATAAAGAAAGGTTGCAAAAATGTTCCTTGATTGTTGTGAAGAAGTTTCAAATGAGTTTAATCAAAATGACCAGTTTCATGGAGTATGCTCCTAATAACATCACGAGGGAGGTCTTTATCACCATGCAGTAGCTGCGTTGAAACTTCATTTGAAAGATTAGTATATCCACGGGGTGAGTGGCCGAGTGGCTTAAACAGTTCTCGTCAACTGAAGTTAAGCTCGGTCGAGTGAGGTCAAACTCCGGATGGATGACCTCGGAGGCCTGACCTCACAACTCACCTCGCCGTCCTTCGGAAGGGACGTTAAACTAGGGGTCCCATGCCTAGATGCAGCATGCACAGTGGGCCTAAGTTAGCTTTCAGTAGCTCGAAATCCTGACAAGCCCACTCAAAACAAATTGAAAAGCAAAACAAAAACAAAACAAAATTTACAGGGTATGCCAAAGAGAACTTAGCATGCTTGAGCATTCATAATACGGAGCATATTTGATAAATTGGAGTGAATCATAATTTGGTTGATAGACAAAGCCTGAAGTGCGTTTTGTGATTGTCATCCATTTTCCTGAGCATTGGAAATAGAGGTGGGATTGAATTTATCAAAAATTCCTTACTTCGTAATGCATGAGCAGGGCCTCAAGCCCTCTATAAATTTATCAGCTACATTTTTACTTAAAGCACTATGCAACTAAGTTCATTTTCGTCAAGGTGAAAGTGAAGATTCATACATTGATTGGTGAAAGTTGTATGATACATTGGTGAAAGTGAAAGTGAAGTGAACTTTACAAATTCGATTTTTTCAAAGGTGTTAGGACCATTTTTACCCAGTGGTATGAAATTTCCAATGCTTAGCAAAAATAGAATGTAAAAGGTAATGTGGTCTTTGGCTGTCAAACCAGACATTGATTCATTCAGATATGTTGAGCGCTTTCCAGATAACAAAGTTTCAAAATTAGAACCAGATTTTAGTGCACCGGTGCACTGAAACCTGTGATAATCATTTTAAACCAAGCAATCGTTTATCTGGATAGCATATATTTGTTTGTCAAACGATTAGGATAGACTACCGGGTGAGTCAGAAAAAACGCCCGGCGTTTGAAAGGCTACTGCTCCCTGAATATATAAGCAATGATATTTTGCAATATTTGATTAAATAGCTAACATGTTCAGTTATTTTTAGAAATTTTCGTAGCTAAAATCGGTCAACCCGTTCAGATTCTGTAGGCAATTTTCTAAAATGAGTCCCTTTGAGAAACCTTAAAAAACGTGCTAAATTACAAGCGAAAGTTCCCAATGTGTTTGGCGGGTTGAAAAGTCTTCCCCCTAGTGTGAATAACTTATTTAGGGGGATTCCGTTCTCCCATGAGGACAAAATACATGAGCACATCCAAGAGTCAATATTGCTAGGAAAGAGAACAAAGGGAAATTTTGCTTGCTGTTTTCACTCGTTTTTGCACGTTTTCGAAAGGGGCTTTCTGCAGAAAATATCCTATTTCGACGTGAAGGAATGACCGATTAAAGCCGGATAAATTACTGAACCTAATTTGACATATCGGGGATAGTATAAGACTGTTTTCAACATCATTGCTTTGATATTGAGGGATCAGGAATTTTTTAAACGCCGGGCGTTTTTATGGACTCACCCGGTATAACTTTGCATTTGCTTTCAAAAGTTATATTTATAAAGTAAACAAGAAAATATGTGTTTTATGCAGTATTTCTTAAGCCCTAATATAGATACATGAAGTACTAATATTTTGGAGTCGGCAATATTTAGATCTTTTAGAGAGGGTTTTCCCCTTAACTGAAATAAGATTTTTGCCCATAAACGGATGTTTGCTCTTATCAAAAACCAGAATTTTTTCAGCTCTTGCAAAGTTGTGCAATATATGACCAACCCCTATTAACATTATATTTGAATCTGTCAGCGTGTTGGGATAGATCTGTTGCGTGTCAAGGTAAGCCTACGCATTTTGATAGATTCCAGTGCTACTTGCATAACTCTAGTATGGAATGCATTTGTATTTGCAGATACAAGTTTTAGATTTCTCTTTTTGAAGTACGGACGGTGTTGATCAAACAATTGTCTTTTGAGGATGGAATTGATGGAGGCCTCGCCTTCATGTTGACGAAGCACTGCGCTTGCACAGCTTGAAAGTTGACCTGAACAAGTTCCAAGTGGAGGAAGGTGCAACCTTGACTTCTAACCTGACTCGTTGTTTGCGCTTCAAACTTTTCCTGGATTGAATTTTCCAATTAGCTGAAACTACAACTCGTGTAGTCTTCCTTGTTAAACAATCCGAACGAAAGGCCATCACTTTTGGGGCAGTGACGATTGTCGATGAAGTGTTTAGATGAAAGCTCTCACACAGAATTTTTATTCTGTGGCTATGAGTAAGCTTGAGGTTATTCTCCAGTATTTTCTGCAGTAGTCTAAGAGCTGTTTTAATGAAAAATGCTTTGCAGTTACTTGCAATTTTGGTTTGTTATTGAGTGTGCTACAAGTGGTGCTTGAGAAAAGTTTGCTTCGCATTCCTTGCAATGCTTGCATGTAGCACAAAGTTCTTTGGCTGGGCTTTGGAACAGTTTGCATATAAGTCATTGTTGAGCAGTGATGGGCAGTTTTTGCTGTTGTCGTTTTGTAGCCAAGCAAAGGGCACTTGTCTTAAGTCTAAGCACAACCTTTGCAATTAGGGACTCTATCTGAATATGCCTATTCGCATTGCTCATCTTACAGCCTTCGTAATACGGGAACCGGCCTTACGTTGCCCATGAAAAGGCTATGAAACGGCCAGAGATATTCTCCTTCAGAGGTGCAAAACTGTGGAATAACCTCTCAGCCTAGTCAGAGCATACATCCTCACTGTGATTTTAAGAAAACTATTTAGAGACTGGGATTTCTTTCTTTTGATCGTAAATTTTTGATAGCATTGTAAAAAAGTTTAGGTATGATAAGAAGGGTTTTATTGTTTGATTTGGTTAATAGTTTTAATTTCCTTGGGCTCCTTGAAAGCCAGCTTATGTTGGAGGGCAACCCTCCTTAAAGAGTTAAATATGAAAAAATATGAATGTGGAATATATGAATGTGTGAAGTCCTAATTATCGCAAGCTACAGATTCATCAGAAAGTGTTACTATTTGGTGATGTGATGGTTTTATATGTTGTTGAGCTTGTTGACTTCCTGAGTAATAACAAAGCAGGGTTATATTAGACTGATTTTAATTCGTCTTAAATTTTGCTCGTTTTTTCTATGTTGTTTTATTAACCGTTTCGCTCAATCGACCCGTAATAGCGAGCACTTCCATGCAATACATAATTAGGTAAAGTAATTCAGTTCAACATTGCGATGGAAAACTGGCGCGAACTGTAATAAATCTAAGGGTTATATCGTTTCAGGTTGCAAAGCTCGTTGCTGTCATCTAATCGGTCTATTCCTGTTAGGTTGCATCATATTGCATACTCATTTTCGAGAACTTTCCAAGCATACTTGTAAGGCTTCCTTTTCATGGTTGAGAAAACCAGGTACAGTGTTCCACGTATATGTTATCGTTCTGTCAGCAACAACAGCCTGGTTTAACATACCTCACGAATGCAATACTGCTTTGTAGCTATATGTCTTTGAGGCCCCTACCTTTTCCAGGAAATCTTTAAATATTGACAAAGAAATGTTAGGGTGTCATGCCTGGTTGCAGCGTGCGCTGCTCATGATAGGCTGCAGTTAGCTGCAATACAGCTAGATATCTTGCCAACTACGTAGGAGAAAATAAGTGATGATGATGATGATAATGATGATGATGATGATGATGGTGGTGATGATGATGATGATGATGATGATGATGATGATGATGATGATGATGATGATGATGATGCTGATGATGATGATGATGATGATGATGATGCTGATGATGATGATGGTGATGATGATGATGATGATGATGATGATGATGACGACGGTAAATGTTTCTTTTCGTGATTCCAAAAAGCTAGGCAAATTTCCAAACTTGTATGTTACTGCTTTGTCGGTAAACAAGAGCTTGTTTTAACATGCTTCGCAAATATGCCGCTTTACGTCATTTATTTTGCGTCAAGACTGCGTTATCACCTTTCGAGAATTTTCTCGATGTATCCCGAAGCTTCAATTTCGTGATTTCAAGAAATTGGGCAACTTGCCACAAACTGATATATCATTGCCCAGAGCTCAGACAATTTCTAAGAGCATTATTTAACATGCGACCACGGGTATTAGTCTGTGGATATTTTGGGGTGCTGCTTTTTCGTGAAGATTCTTGCCGTGATTTCGAGAGCTCGACAAATTTCCACATAAATTCGTTTGTGGCAGTAGCCAGTAAGTGCGTTTTTAAACATGCCTTGAGATTTGCTTGTCGCTTTATTATTATCATCAATTTCTTTAAAAGTTGGCTAATGAATACAATAGCTATAATAAATAAGGTAACTGAGGCCAACATAACATTTTCTAATTGATGTCAAGTCCCTTAGGCCTATGCCTGGTCAGTTCACAGTCACACTCATTGCCTTATATTTAACAAATATCAGAATTTCATCCCCAGCAAATCAATATAGACTACTTTTCACATTCTGTCAGTCTCGCCTCTAAGATTTTGTTTCAACATGCAAAGAAAATGCGTCACTTGCTTGTCCTTGACTTAGTTTTGCCCGTTAGGGCTCCATGATCTATTCAACATTCGTATCCTTGATGTTAAGTGAATCTTAGCACTTCATTGGCAAATTGCCACTTTGATATATAACATTTCACATTCTAACAGCCTTTTTTAACATCCTTTAGAAAGACGTCAGTTGTTTGCCGACCTCTTCCTTAGGCCCCTTTGGCTACAATCTTTACTTTTTTGACAGTCCAATCCTTTGATGCTTAGCGTTTTTATCCATTTTGTCGTCAGGCCAGTATTTCACAATCATTTTCTTATGCTATTCATCTGTCTAACTTCAAATAATCCATAGGCTGAGCTCATGTGACATTACTGCCTTTATATCGACTTGTAGATTATACCCTCCACAGTTTGCTGCCCTCAGAGCTATTTGGGCTTAAATTCTGAAAAGTAGAAAGAAGCAGGCTCTGTTGCAAAAGGCGATCTTCAGGTATCATTTCTAGGAGAAACTAATAATTGGCATGTACAGTAAATCCCCGCATATAAGAACCTAGCAAAATAAGCACCTAGAGGCTGTTTTTCCTGAATTATGCACCTGGCAATTAAGAACCTGTTTCAGTCTGATGAAATACAGGTTCTTAATACAGGTTCTTATTGCAGGGGTAGCAACATTGCTGTTTGATTTGTGTTACTCAGTTGATTTTTGCCCCAGTTAGCTGATAAATGTTGATGCTCCTCCCCAGTTAGGTATAGGTCCATAAAAACCCTTCAAACACAAATAATAGGGCTGAAAATCTTTTTTAAGACTCTGAAAGGACCCACACAAGTCACTCTTCAAATAAGAACCTGTATACCCTGATATTAGGCATAGTATCTTTGAAATAAGAACCTATTTCAGCCTGGCTCTCAAAAAAGTAGATTCTTATATGCGGGGATTTACTGTATTCAGATCTTAAGATATTCATGCTGATTTCGAAAATTTATCCACAGTGAGTACGCGCACCCACAAGGAACTTCGTCTCAAGACATTACAGGCAGATGTTTTCTAACTTGCTGGGTTTAACTGTATAGCAGAAAAATGCTTAAAACATTGACTCACATTCAGGATCGCATTTCTGATACACGTATTCTGTATAAGATTCTGTATAAGATTACTGAAATTTTGAAAGTGCCTTGAAATTATCAGATTTTTAGCACCGAAAAGTTTTCTAAAGGGTCTGTTTCAACTAGCATGCCGAGCGCCTTTGTTGTCGCCATTTTCAAAACTTGAGAAGCACTTCTTACAACGTATTGTGCGCTATATAAGGCAATGCAGTTTTGATGACGTAAACGGTACGAAAAAGCTGCTACAGTATGCCTGGAGAAAGTGTGGGGCTTGACTTCAGACGCCATGAAATTTTGCAGAGTCTTGCATTTTTGTTCGGGAAACTAAAGTGAATTTTGAAAATTGGAGTACTGGTACGAAGGTGTAATTTTTATGATAAAACGAAATACGATAAGTACAACAATGAGCATTCGCTGCAGTGTGTCACTCTACGCAATTATTCCGTTATGATGTGACTTACTACTCTTTCTTACAATCTATTTTGTTGCCAAAAATTACTGTAATGTAACGGTACATGGACAAGTGGTCACACAGTGACGTTATGTAACATGTGACAACTATGCAAGGTGCGATTGGTTTATTCTGCAAAACAGCGCAGACATTTTGCCCGGGACCTTGCTGCTGTTTCGCATCTGAGAGTTCTCTTGAAGAATCAGCTCCCAAGGCCAAAACGCTGTGACGACAGTGTTCGATGTAAAACCTGGTTTCACACAGTTGTTTGGAAAAGATACAATGAAGTACAAATGCCAAGTGTGAATAAGGAAAGATTGCATTTTGTACATAAGGTATGTTGGATTTGTCCCATATGTTGGTCCAATATTGGTACAGGGCTCAAAGTTCCTTTTCAACACATCTATAATCTGTCTCATCATGCTGTTAAATCATGTTCTCACTTGATATTGCTTTGAACCGGCGTTTTAGGGGTGTCAAAATGCCGGTTTTGCTGCAACCAAAATTGCCTTTTGCGACAACGCGAAATTGCTGAGCCAGAACCCTTAAATTCCTTCAATTCGCTCGCGGAAATTTTCACGTGACGTCTGATTTAAGTCAGGCTTTACTTGTCTTCCTTTCAAACCGTGTTTGTTTACCTTCAATCGAGGGAGTGAGCTGGGGAATAAGTTAAGAGTTTTGAAGAGTTAGCTCTCAAATAGGTGATGTCCTTTTTGTCGTACACCTCGGAGGTATATATGTTTATTACGCCAGTGATTCTTTATCCACTAGGTTTGTCTTTACGGATGTTTACTGTATTGCATCTCTGTAGCGCTTTTGTGTACTAGATATGCTAGAGAGTGATGCTAGAGAGTGTAAGCGGGGAAGGGAAATTTAGTGGCTTGGGACGTGCATTCAGTTCCTCTTGATGGGGCATAGCTCTCAGAGAGGCACATTGTCGATGTTTGGTGATACTTTAAAGCGCTTTCTTCACTTGAGAGGATGTGGATTATGTAAATTGTTGAGTGGGGAAAAGGGAATTTAGTTGCTGAGCAAAAATAGCACGTTAGCAGTTCTTTCTTGATGGGGTAAAGCTTTCCGTTGGCCACTGTTCAGACACTGATAGACGCATTCAACCCTGCCGAAGTGGACCTGCATGTCTTGAAGAGTTCTTGCTTGTGTAAGCCAGCAAGGCAACGATACATGAATGGCACTCATTTGTATAGTCGTGGCCAAAGATCGAAAGCCGATACCTAACACTTACAAAGTAGACGATCCCATTTATTCAAAATATCCTAAAGTTCAAATTCCAAGGTTTCGAAGCTGCCCCTGCCCGGCTTCATGGATAGCAACAGAATTTTTTCTCTCATCACGCAACCACAATTGTTTATTCCTCAACCATTAATGTTTACAATTCAAGGATTTTCTTTCAAAGGTCACCATGTCTATTGTTCTCAAAAGTCATGTGTTTTTCTCAGTCATAAGAACAATAGAACTTGTGTGAACTTTGTCCTGCTGCTGTACTGTAATCTGTAATGGCATTTATCATTTTTGCGGCATCACATCACATTTTATGCGATTTGATGTTTTCTGCTCTTTGACCGCAGATACGGTTAGCCAGAGTCTGGCATATTAGCCCACTGAAGAATTTTGCTAGAGCCATGCACTAAAACAGGCATTACGATGGCATTGCGAGGCTAAAGCCAGTCGGAGAAATGATACGTACGAATTTATGAACGTTTGAGGGTAAATTCATTGATGAATTTTTAATCTACAGAGCATTTTCGTTCATAATCCCTAATTTTGACTAAGGTATCGGAAACTTATGGTTTCCCCCCAAGAATTCATAGCAATATAAAATGGGGTTATAAGATGGTACCGTTAACTGTCGGAATGGTCAGGAATCGCTCAACTGTTTAAAAAACATTGGGCACTAGCCTGGTCATGACTGTCAGTGAACCGCGAACTATTACCTTAGACTTGACTACTGCTATGAAGAATTGGCTCTTAGGGAAGAACGATAAACGATGTTGCTTAAAGAGTATGGCTCAAAATAAGGGTTTTCAATGCGTTATTCCATACCGTTTAATTCATAAATACAAATATTTTGCCAACTTTAAATATATTTGGATCACAAACAAAGTGAAATTTCACAGGCTTGATAATCGAACTTTTACAACTTTCCAAATGGAGTTATTTTTTTGTTGAGACAGCCGGAAGAAAACCTTGTTTCGTGAAACATTTTTTACAACATCTTCTGAGTTACTTTAAACTCTCAATATTAGAGAAAGAGTTTATGTGAATCGCTTGAGTTAGTCTAGATACTCCATATTCTATTTCACGTATTTGTACGTTATTGTTTAGCTGTAAAATGTTGAGGTGATACCAGAAACTTCTTGCCAAAATCTTGGCAGCGCAAACCTTGAAAATTTCTAGCATTTCAAAGAAGGATCGTGTTAAAAAGAAGCACCAAAGTTCCAAATTCAAACCTATTGCTTAAATTTCGTTTTGCACTGTTTTGCCATTGATTAAATTACTTTCAAGAGCAATGGAATTATTCTGATCTTTACCAAAACAGAACGGAACAACATTCTGAAAAGCTGTGTTTCCGAAGCATACCCTTCAAGGGGCATTGTAGACTTGTTGCTAAAGTCTCTCTTTTGGTTGGCCGTTGCTATTGAGAGAAAGGAAAGAGCACTAAATGAAGTCATCCTGTATCATCGTAATGCCTGTTGTAGTGCTGGGCATGGCAAATTTTTCATTGGGCACTGTGTTATTGTTGACAGTAGTTTCAATTTGTCTTCATCGTTTTATTCTGCTGGCTGTACTCACAGTTTCCTACAGTTTTGGTAATCTTAGAGTTCAGTTTCATATGACATCTTTTTCTTCAGAAAACATTCCTATGGTCAAGTGGTTCAAGTGTTTAGCAAGAAGTTACTTTCCAGGCTCCTTATATCCTTTAGCAACTGTGCTAGGAGGCTTGCAGCAAGCCTTTTCCTTCATGCACTGCCGTTCCTGTAAGCTTCGTTTTTAAAAGTTTAAACTTGACCCTTGCATTCCTTTCCTCTCAGGCATATATGACTGAATGAATTGTGATCTATTAGCTTTATAAAAGATGATCTTTTCTCTGTTTAGCTAAGCCTTGAACACTGTTTCCGTTGGTTTTATGGCTCCTATTTTCCTCCTTTCATTTCTCTGGAATGTTCCTTGGTTTTGCTTGTTCATACTTGCCCAGGTTTTTGTTTACCTTGCATCAGCATTGCCAAAAATTTTCAGATTGCACCACAATAATCAGATCGAAGTTCAATAATCCCTCACAGATCGCGTTCGAAGAGCTGGGGCCAAGGGTCCAAATTATTTTTTCCTTTCATCTTCACAGTTAGACTTGTGTTTTTCTTTCAACTGTGACATGCCCATCAATCAATTTTGAACTTTGAAACAGAGGATTGTTATAAAAAGTTTTTTCGGCAAGAAGCCGGCATTCAAGGAACTGTCAAGCCAGAGAGTAGAAGGATACGCGCACTTGCTAATGAAAAGATTTCTTATCTGAGAGAATTTTGTCTTAGTTGAGAAAGCAACATCGGAGATTTGGATTTCACCAACAGAATGAAGTTTCCTCTCTTGGTCTTGTTGGCCGCCGGGGCTTTATCAGGTATTTAAATCTTAGATCCAAATAAAGTTGAATTTTTTGTACGACTTCGTTTTAAGTACTTTTATTTATTCTGACAATATTTTGTGGTCTTAAAATTTGCTTGCTACCTTATACCGGGTGTGCAAAAGGCTCCTTGTCTATTCGAAAGACTACAGAAAAAAAATAACTGGTATCATGTTTTATTTGATTGACTCGTATTTACTGTGGGCTGTAAATTGGCAGATAACTTTTTTTAGCAAGCCTGTTATAGTGCACTGTGTAAATACATAGCCGTACTGCTCCTTTTCTTAATTTTTCAATCATGAGGAACGATTGGATTCAACCAAGAACACCCTTACTCACTGGTTCTTGTTTTTTTAACGATGCTTTGATGAAACGATACCTTTCTGTAAAATTTTCAGCGCTAAGTGAGTCATCTTCACACATCAATTTCTTGTGATATTTTTTCCTTTGTTACTTGCTAGCTTAGGATCAGTCCATCGCCACCCTTGCAATGACATTGAATCCCAGGGGGGACACTAAGCACATACGCATACGGGGGGGTCAGTCCAAGAAATTTTCAGGCAACCCAAAAATATCACTTCAGCATCACTGCAACCCAAAAATATCAGCTAATTTTATACTTAGAAACCTGTACATGAACATAAAATATCCTGAAACAATGCAAACAAAAGTCAAGATTGTCTCTAGTGAACCCAGAAATATCAGTTAAACGATGTTTGGTGTCAAAAAATATCATGAAGATAGCTTTAGTTTTATTTGGACCCATAAATATCACTTTTGGCAATATTCTGACCCAAGGATATCGGACTTACCTCCCCGTATGTGCATGTCCTGGTTGCCCCCCTGGGCATTGAATCAAAAGAGTGCTGTTGTCCCTGTTTTTGGTTAGCCTCCAAAATACCTAAATCTGAAGTAACTTAAAAAGACGTCATTTAGAGAGACACACACTTATGATATTCCTTTACTTTCAGCCCCTTTCAATAATTACCAAGACTTCGTTGGAGTTACAGAATCCAAATGCGATAGTAAGTTTCAAACATTTACTTTTTCACATTCATTTAATGAAAGAGGGTGGACAAAAGCTGCACAGTTCATTCTTGTCAGTCATTTGAAACAATGAAGAGGCGTCTCTGCGATAATGCCTTTTTGACACCCTTTCAGCTAGAACAAAGTTCAATGACTTCATGAAATTTTTTTCAAGAAATACCGGCCTTGTTTGTTTACATCTTGCCGAATCACATGATGTTTACTTTGTCAACAATAAAATATTCTGCAGACCATTGTCCATTGTTCTCTTTATAAGTGACATCACATGCCTCTCTGTTGGCCCGTGGACTTTCTTACCGCTTACTTGACCTCATTTATCGTGCACAGCTGAGACTGAGGCCTTGCAGTATTGAATCGCGTTATGTAACAATAAAGGCTCGCATTTCCTTTATTATATTTGAACCAGTTTGAACAAGAAGTTAGTCTGCAGCTGAACTTATACTTGGCAATTGTGTTTTCGATGCTACCTCGCCCAAGAAAAGCAATTCACGTGACTGCCCAATCATTGTTACTACGCCATTGATCCGAACCATATTTGGGTAATGTCAAGACGAACCCTTCAAAAAGGAATTCAGCTTTAAAGTATGAAAAAACTGTAAAGAAACGAATAAAATCCATATATGGTGATGTTTGGCTTGTTTACATTCGTTTGTTGTCGTTGCTTCGTTTGTTGTTGCTTGCCATAACTTTCTGTTTTTTTAAATTCATTTCTTTTAAATTTTATTGCATTTGCAAAAGGCAATTCTTCACAGTTATTTGTAGCGCCTTGTTTGTGAACTCCAATACTCGAAGTGTTTTTCTTGACGCTATACAAATATGGCTAGCGTTTTGTGACGCTAGCGTCGAAAAAGGGCAGATGCGAGCCTTATTTGAGAGAATCGATATTAAAAACGCTTCGAATATGAATGCAGCTTTGCTAAGCAACTTTCCAAAAATTGGAGACTATTGATTTGCCACTGTATGAACGGAGGAACAAGCCCCGTATTGAAAATGAAAATCAGACCCTACTCCACCTTTTGTTATGTGACGTCCTAGTTTTATCGGTGTTAGAAACATCATTAGCCAATTGGAAAGCATTATCTCACTAATCACGTGATCTATGAGGAACTGGTCTCTTGAGTTGAAAGATGGATTACCCCTCTTGTTTCATGACAATTGTTATCGACCCATGATGCATAGGGAAAACTCGTGACTGTTGCGTGCCACCGCTAATCCCATGCAGGCTTTTCTTGTTGCATCACGGAATGTCACCAAGACTATGTAAGTCTGTTAGATCTGCCAATCAAAGTGACCTATTTGTCAATCACAGGAAACCATGTGTCAATCAAATGGAAAAATCTGTCAGTCAAAGTGAATCATTGTGTTTAGATGATCCTCTGCAGAGTTTGGGTGCGCCGCCAGTGTTCTGCTTGGTTCTACTCAGGACTGCCCTTGGTGCCACATCAAAGATGAATAAGCCAAGCACATATCCCTGTGGAACCACCCTTTGAACCTGTATTCGTCTTCTGTTTCATATTTCATAACCTTGAAGATATCCCACAAAAATGAAGATTAGAGATAATTCAAATGGCAAAGGATTTTTAGAGTGTTCCTTCGATCATCAGAATTATTTTACGGTCATAAGAATTATCTCCTGGGGAATGGATCTGCTTTGCAGCCATCCTTGGTTAACATTTTTCCAAAATATCGGAAAGCGAAATTCTAAAGCCAGATCTCCGGCCCGATCTCCACTAGGCAGAAAAATGTTGATGTTGAAAAATTTCCAGGCAATCTAATTGGATAACTGAATTGTCCCCACGGAAAAATGTTGAGCCGTGAATAGTAGGAATAGGTTCTACTTTTCGCAGCACGACATTTTCTGCCGAGGGGAGATCCGGCTTAATAGCATTGAAAATCAGCAACACACCATTCTGTGATTTATTTTTCTATCTGGTTCGTCTAACAGTTAATTTCAGAAGTACCTCTAGGACTACGTTTCCATGTTGCACCTCAAATTTTTAAGGAACATATCACCATACCGTAATACAAAGGATGATTCCCTACACAATGTGTCGAGTCGAACTCACAAAAATTATTTTTTCTGACTTCGACACTATACTTTGCGTAGGGAAAGAAGTAATTTTGCTCTATTTCTTATCTTCCTCAGTAAAATTTATTGGAGGAAATGCGAAGGAACGAAACTTGAAACATGGTTGGACAGGGCGAGACAGGGGAAGGGGAAGAAAGGGAAAAGCGAAAGTAAAATCTCAAAAATTCTAACTAAATCTGAGATTTTTACAGTCCTGATATATTTCCAAAAATGGGCATTGTGGAGGAGCTCTTGAGCCACACCACAGGTCTCTCATGAGCCTTCTCTTTCAAAAGTTATTTGTTTCTTTTGAAGAATTCTTCATGCATTTTCTGTGATTTTATATTTTGACTAACATAGATTGCTTCCCTTCTTTCAGATCCTCGTCGCCTGGCACAGCATGCCACCACTTTGTTTGAGTATGAGGGTCAGACATTGAGCACAATCCAGGGATCCACCTCTGAAAGTACGGGGCTGATGTGGAGAGCCCGTGTCTACATCCACCCTCAAGGAGCATGCCGTTTCAGCATGCAGGTAAGAAGACATGACCTATTACCCTTAGCTACTTAGAAAGGAACTTTGACAAGTCCTCAGAGATTAAAACGTTACTTGAGACGATAAAGGGACTAGACCATGCTCCAAGTGTGTTTCTGATTTATCCAATGTGAGTGGAGGACAGTACTCCCTGGCTATCTCAGCGAAGGAGAAAGAGTCGTTTAGAGGTAGCAGGAAAGCACTGTTTTATTAACAACTAGAAATTGTCTTTGGAGCAATTCTTGCAAAAAGACTAAGTCAATGGATGCGGCAGAAAAGTTTGATAGTTTATGATCACTGATGCGTTTTAAGCTTGAAATTTTGGGCCGTGAGATATCAGCACGTAGCACTAAGTTTAGACCAGAGCCTTTTCCATCAACTAACTAATCAATCAAGCATGAATCATCAATTTATTCACGGGAGACAATTTGTAATTTTGGAACTTTAAATGCTAATTGTTGCAGTCACTTTGCTCATGCAGTGCCTCGGGACCCGGGGGGGTACTTGACCAGATTTTGGACGGGGACAAGCCATCGAGGTTTCAAAAACATACCCGTTCCTTATACCAATTTTTCCTAAATGTATACCCGACTTTATACCAATTTTTCAAAAATATATACCTGACTTTATACCAATTTTCCGAAAATGCATACCCGACACTATACCAATTGTGAAAATTGCGAAAATTGATACCGTTCCTTATACCAAAATCGTGAAAATTGATACCGTTCCTTATACCAAAATTGTGAAAATCGATACCCTTCCCGATGGCACGTCCCCGTATCCAAAATATGTATAGTACCCCCCCCCCCGGGATGCAGTGCTTCAGTAAGTTGTTAGAGCTGCTTTGTTGCCTCCCATGCAGACAATGGTGTAATCATAGAGATTAAAATCAAAAGTGCTGGAAAGGCTCTGTTGAACCTTTGGCTTCCCCCAAAATATTTGCCCTTCTTTGCAAACAAATGTAGTCAATAGCTTGCCCCAGTTTCATAAAAGAGACAAAGTTTTTGACATGATCGTACAAGAATCTTTTTGGAGACTTTGTTGCTCGTAATTTAAAGCAAATCTTTCATCATTCACTTTCTTTGACAGATCAACAATGCAGAGCTCCTTGTGAGCAAGAAATCAGGCAAATTCGCATTGGCTCCAGAGTCTGCCAAATTCGCACGAGAACTTGAAGCAAATAACCTTGCCTTTGAGACTTCTAATGGCAAAATTGAGAGACTTTTCCCAAGCAATGCAGAATCTACCCACACCCTCAACATCAAACGTGGTGTCTTGAGCACTCTTCAACTTGGAGAGAAGAACACAGAGGAAGTTGATGTAAATGGACGATGCAAGGTTTCACTCACAAATGAAAATGGAATGATGATCAAAACAAAGAACTTGTCAGAATGCTCAGAACGCAGTCACAATGAACTTGGATTCCAAACTGCCACTTTGGAGAACAAAGAAATGGTAGGTCTTCTTTGTAATTCGTGATAATCTAATTTGTATGAAATCTCAGAAAGTTTAAGTCCATACATCTGTTTCTTGTACAGTGCCATTAAATTGCTATCAAGTAGCCTTACTACCAGAAGAGTATTAGCATTGCCGAAACCTAACCTGGAATCTTGAGTTCTGCACCAGCTTTGATGAACTATAGATTATTTTTCATTACTAAACAGCCAATGTAGATGTGAAAACTTATTGCATTGAAACAGGCCAAACTCTAAAACAACAGATTTACAGCCGATGTTGCCATGGAAGCTGCTTGCCAAGCGACTTTGATGAGACATTATGATCAATTTTGTCAAATTTGTTTAATATGTATAATCAAAATTTCATTACTTTATATTGAAGAAAAGCTGATTTGTTGCTGTTTTTTCAATTGCAAGCATGTATTGCCATTTCAGTCTCTTTACAAGAGTATCAGATGGAATTATTTACGAAATTATTGCTCTGCCGGATGAGCTAGAAAAAAGTTCCCATATTTCAAAATTCATGGAATCAAGAGCACTTCACAGAAGCATAGCTTCCAAATGTTTGAGTTGAAGAAAAAGGATGGGTGTAAAATTGTATGACATATTTCTTCAAACTTAATGGCTTCCAAAAAACTTTATGTCCAATCCACAATTCTACTGTTGGACTTTTCAGAAATATTGAATTTTTTTTAATTACAGTGCACTCAGAATTTCAGCTGATTTTAGGATGTGATATCATCAAATTTCTAATCAGAAACCAAGAAACTGACAGAGATTTGCTTGATGCCATATTGTAGACATCCATGATTTGCTTGGAAATAATTTCATGCTGCGCCAAACAATTTTGAAATTGCGACGATTTTAATTTTTTGGAAATTTTTCTTGGATTTCCAAAAAGGAAGGAAAAGACTCCAATTGTGAAAATATCGAAGATTTCAAAATGTCCAACGGCAGAATCATAACAAAAAAGCTCAAGTTTCTTTGAAGCAATAGACCACTTTCACAATGACGTAAATTCTTTTGAAATACTACCATGAACATCACCTGCATCGATATCATGTGGATCGAAATCTCAAGAGCATGCATTGCTCTCAGCAACGCATGACATTGTTTTGTATGCACAGTTGCAACATAACGATGTGATGTAGTTTTCTTGCTGTTCAGGGAATCACATCTCTTACCTCGAATTGAATTTAATTGTCAAACTGGTCTATTCAATTGAAAGAAATACGTCGTTGAATTTTGCACCCACCTTTTTAAACATTTGGAGCCCATGCTCTTCACAGATTTTTGACTGATTCAAATTCTAATTGGAAGTCGAAAAGTTGAAGTATTATTATGATTTTTCTCACTGTCTTACCAGCAGTGGAAGCATCGCAAAATTTAACTTTACGAAAATTTCATGGTTGCAAGATGACTGAAAAATGACCCAAAACATTGATCAAATCGTAAGGACTGTCCATACACAGAACAATACGCAATGGACCTTTCACGTCTCTCAAGAGTTATACCACATCAGTTTTAAAACAAATACTAAAACGTTTGAGTCCCATGGCAATATATAACTGTGCAGTGGATATCTCTTTTTCCCATGATCTATTGCACTTTCTTTATTGATCTGTGCGAAGAGTCCTTTTTGATTTGATCAATGTTTTAGGTTATTTTTAAGTCATTTTGCAAACATGAAATTTTGTAAAGTTAAATCTGCCGATGCTTCTGTTGCTGGTAAAACAGCGAAAAAATCGCAAAAATCCTTTAATCTTTCAGCTTTCAATTTTAACTGGAATCAATCAATTCTGTATAGTACTCTTGGTGCAATGGATCTTCAAAGGTGGGAGCTTTTTTCTGGCTCACCCGGTACTTGATGCGATTTTTCCATAAGAAGTAAGTTGATCGAAATCTCCAGGCTTGGAATCCATTATCTTATGCTTTGCTCATTTCTTCAACAGCCCATCAAACCCTTGAACTCAACCAGCAGATGTGTGATCAGAACAGAGAATGAGAAAATCATCGATGTGCAATGCGAAGAGACACACATTTTCAGGCCATTTTCAGCAGGATTTGAAAAGCCATCTGGCGCAATGACTTTTGTTAAACAAAGCATGAGAAGCCGTGGAGAGAAACGTGGAAGGATTTTGGTTGATTTTGAAACTGGTAAGTGTACCTAATCTGATTAGTTATTTCTGATTGATTGATTGATTGATTGATTGATTGATTGATTGATCGTTTGATTAATATAGCAGTTGACTGATCGATTGTTTATGAAGCTGATCAAACTTTTGGCCAAGGCGTTTTTTATCAATTCATGTCATCACTGATGTCATTCTTCAATTGATTAAGCAGTTATTGTCAAAGTGATAAGGTGATTCGATCATCCATTGACTGATTAAGTGGTCTGATAAATCATTATTAAATGATTTGTTGAATGATGAATCAAATCGTTGATTGACATGTAAATTGAGATATTAAGTGATTTATTGATTGACCAATTTATCATACAGATCCACGACAGATTAAGTTGAAGGATTTGTTTATAACTTGATCCTGGGATATTTTAATGGTGCGAACTGGGACTTCGATGCTTTATGAAGGAACTAGGATACGAGGGAGTGAGAAAGAGCAGTTGCTGCCCCACAGCCTCTTCCAACGGGTCTTTTTTCATGTTGGAGCAGAAGAGCCCAGTATGACCAAAGGCCCTGGGGACGAGGTTGGCTCCCCCAGTGCCAGGACAGAGACCTTTTTACAAAAACAACAGAGATGAAAGATTTCCAATGGAAACAGTAGCTTCACCCCCACGATATTTGGCAACCACTGCCCCATTATTTCAGAAGGTGATTTGAACCCATGTGGAGGGCACGTAGCATGTTGAGGGTACGGGTGTGTGCCGCCCATATGGGTGGGTTTTGGGTCCGAAATTCTCTAAACAATGGTCCCTTTTCGGCAGATTTTCCATAAACATGGGTGGGTTATCCAGAACTTTGCGGAAAATAGCCAATGGGTCATTTTCCGCTAAAATTCATCATTAAAGTGAGTATGACAGCAAGTTTCGGTAATTAGAAGAGGGTACCTTTCTGAAAACCGGGCGGCAGACCCCGGTCCATCCGCAAGTCATGTACCCCCCCCCGGGGGGATTTGAAGTCTGTCTCGAATTAGCACAGAAAATGAATTCAGCTAAAGGGTAAAAATTTCAACTCCACAGAAATTGTAGGGGATGCATGCAGGCTAAAATTAGCTGTCACAGGAAATTTCCTGCAAAAAGAGAAATTTAGGAGATTTGCTTGAGTAATGTTTTGTTATCTCAAATCTCACGTTACATCTACCTACTTTAGGGGCATAAAGTTTCGCGGGCAGAAAGTTTCGCGAGAAGAAAAAATCGCGAAATTAAGGGCATAAACTTTCGCGAATGACGTTTTTTCTCGCAAATTTCGCGACAAAAACTTTTGCGATCAAGAAAAAAGATGCATGTTCGCTTGAAAAAAACTTTCGCGACGGAAGAAAAGTGAGGGGAAAAACACAATTTTCTATTCATTTTCAGTACTTCTCACAGTCACGGTGACAATTTACAAGGTTTTATAGCCCAAGAGACTAGAGGTCAGGGTAATTAAGGAGCAGCAAAGCAAAAACTTGAAGAAACGAAAAAAATTGGATAGAAAAAACTTTTGCGAGTCGAGAATTTTCTTTAATTTCGCGAGCAAAAACATTCGCGAATTTTGAATTTAGATCATGCCTTGGCAGAAACTTTCGCGAAAAATGCCGAAAAACGCAAAAATCGCGAAACTTTCTGCCCCTAAAGTATGTCGATTCCCTTTAAAGTTTGCTATTTAACAATCCAGTTTATGACTCTTCAAATTCATCTTCTTGTTCCATACATTAGAATTGAGCATTTTTTTTTGGTAGAATCAAAATCTGAAGGTGTTTCCTTGGTCTTCTCACATGAATCTGAGGAAATGAAACCAGTCAACAGCATCGTTGAACGCATTGACAAGGTCATGGCAAAACTCGTCGATGTTTCCAGGAAAGATAACTTCGCTGCAAAGCAAGAGTCTGCCCATGAATTCACCGAATTGGTCACTCTGTTAAGGAAAGTTGACAAGAAGAGAATGACACCTGTCATGGAGAAATATTTCAACTGTGACAAGAGTGGAATGTGCAAACCTGATTCTGACCTCAAAGGAGTCTACAGGTATAATAATTTTCCAATTTTTGCTGTTTTCATCTCTCAGAACAATATCCGAGAGAAGAATACTTTAAGGGAAGAAATTTTTGCGAGCTGCAAAAAACGTGAAAATGTTGGAATTAACTTTCACAAACCAGCTGAATTGGGAAATTTTGCAAAATAGAATTTCGCGAATTTCGGCAAAGAGTGTGAAAAACGCAAAAGTTTCCTCCTGCATAGATTTTTTCCCTTGAACTACACGAAGAATGAATTTGTAAAGGCTGGTTTCCATTGAATTGCAAAGTGTCGCAGAATTTTGGTTCTGCAACCTTTTTGCGATGAATTGGATCTGTTGTACTAAAATGCTGCGACACTCTGCGACAATCTGTTGTACTAAAATGCTGCGACACTCTGCGACACTCTGCAACACTCTGCAACACTCTGCGATCGGTTTCGCAGAGATAGAAGCTTTCCACCTCTGCGCCACTCTTCGACAGTCAGCGAAACTCTGCGATCAATGAAAACACTTGTCCTAATGTTCTGTGACCAGTTATTATCCCAGAACAACTAAGTCCCTTTTTGATGGAAACCAGGCTTAAGGCCCCTTGAATTCATTTGCTATCAGCTAGCTTTGCGGATGTGATGTCACATAACTTTTTGATTATATACCATAACGGTGATAGACACTGCTTGTTCGGAATTTTATTTACCACATATATGCTTAACCTCCATGAAATATTATCTCCTTGTATATTATCTTTACCTCTTCCTTTCCATCGATTTAGAAGTTACGATGCTTTGATTTGTTAGAAACTTTGCAGCAATTTGTTTCACGAAAGACAAATGCGTTAGTTTTGATAAGAACAAAGATAGCATGATTGCTCATTGGAGGACAGTAGTACAATACAGCATAGGTTTCAAATCTTGAAATTTGCAAAAAAAGGCGGGTGTAAAATTCAATGACCTATTTCTTTTAACTGAATGACTTGAAAAAAACTTTAGCCATTTTTCTATGATTCTACAGTTGGACTTTTCAGAAATCTTGAATATTTGTCGAAATTAAAGCCTATCTTATATTTCAGCTCATTTTATGATGTGACG
This sequence comes from Aurelia sp. 3 sensu Dawson et al. (2005), assembly GCA_964020215.1. NCBI lineage: Eukaryota > Metazoa > Cnidaria > Scyphozoa > Semaeostomeae > Ulmaridae > Aurelia > Aurelia sp. 3 sensu Dawson et al. (2005). Next base: position 9,131,597 of record OZ026588.1, on the reverse strand, counting down.
TCATCAAATTTCCAAATCACAAACCAGAAGAGTGAAAGAGTTTTGCTTGATACCATATTGTAGGCATCCATAAACTATGGTTTTCTTGAAAATTATTTGATCTTTTGTCAACAGGTTTAGAAATTACGATAGTTTTAATTTTTTTTCGAAAATTTTCTTGAATTCTTAAAAAAGAAGAAAAACACTGTAATTCTGAAAAATATTGAAGATTTCAGAAAAGTCCAACGGCAGATTTACTGTAAAATAGTTCAAATTTCTTTGAAGCCGTTCAGTTCAAAGAAATAGGTCATAGAATTTTACACCCAGCATTTTAAAGATTTGAAACCTATGCTGTACAATACCCAACGTTTCTGTCCACTGTGAAGAAAATTGTAATAAGTAAGCATTCATCCAGCTCGAGAAATTAAATTATCTAGTAATATAACTCATAGTAGAATTAGTTTAGGCTTTAAAATGTTCAGTTTTCTTAGCTCTGATTTGATATTGCATCTTCCAATTGCAGACAATACTTCCTTGATGCCTTGACTTACTGTGGAACCCCAACATGTGTCTCTGCTGTACACAGCATCATCGTTGAAGATGGAATCACTGGAGAAAACATGAACATGTTCCTTCAGGGAATCGCCCTCGTTGCCAAGCCAACCAAGGGAATGATCCGTGATGTTAAGGACATTGCATCTCGCAAACCTTCTCGTCAAGCCTTCCTTACCCTTGGAACTTTGATGCACAGATACTGCAGTGCCAACGAAGGACAGTGCGCATACAGCAAGTCAAACCCTGTTACCCACGCTGAACTGTTCCTTGAGGACAAACTTGGAAATGCATGTAACGGACAAGAGAATCTTGATCGTGTTGAAGAAATCTTGATGAGCTTGAAAGCAATTGGAAACGCAGGAAGACCAAGCCGTGCCTGGAAGACTCTTCTGTCATGCGCTAAATCGGCTGCTCACCAAAACATCACAACTGCTGCTCTTGAGGCACTTCGACGCATGCCATGCAACGCAGAGATGCAAATGAGACTTCATGAAATGCTTGAAAACATGAACATGGACCCAGAGAAGCGAATCCAAACTTACATTGCTTTGATGAGATGCCCAACTGAAGAAAGCATGAAGAGAATCACAACTCATCTTGAGAAGGAAGGAAGTAGACAAGTTGGATCTTTCATCTGGTCACATTTGAAGAATGTCAATGAATCATCTGACCCAAGACATGCAAGGTGCGTTCTCTTTCATATCGATGTGAATAAGAGGCAGGAAAGATCCTATAAAATTTCGCATTCCTTTAAATTAAAGAACAATCCCAATCTCTCAAAACTATTTGCTACAACGAATCTAAAGTAAGTTTAAGGCCCTGTTTATATGAGGAAAAACACCTCACCTGCCAGACCCGGGGCTGACAGGCGAGGTAAATTTCAGTCACTGTTTATATGAGATTTTTCACCTCGCCTGTCAGCCCCGGGGCTGAGAGGCGAGGTGGATTAAGGTCTCTCTTCCGTGAAATCAGAAAGAACTGACCAATGAGAATCAACGAAAAATTTCATTTCACCTCACCATACCGGTGGTATTTCGTTTATATGGAAAAATTTCACCTCACCCAGGTGAGATTCCACCTCTTGTGAGGTGGGATTTCACTATACCGGTGGTGTTGCGTTCATCATGTAAACGCGAAATGAAAATACAAAGGATTCTATGGGAAGGTGGAATCTCACCTCTCAGCCCCGGGTCTGGCAGGTGAGGTGTTTTTTCTCATATAAACAGGCCCTAAGACTAGTCTCGAAACCTCGAGTAATTTTCGTAGCAAACAGGAAGAAGTCTCTCATGACCAATGTGAAAGTACCACCAAAAAGTTATGTTGAATAATGGCATTTCTCACATCAACCAATTGAATTTGAACAAAAGGTGGGCCTTAAAAGAGAGGCTTAATAGTGCTTTATAGTATACATAATTCTGTCATCTGTTTCTTTTTTCTATCAATCTAAAATTTTAAAATCAACAATTCAAGACAACTACTGTGACATGTGTAGCGAGGAAAGACACAAGGTCACTGTGTTTCTTTTTTTATAGGACTCAAGAGATTCTTGCTACCGTCCTCAAAGGTAAAGACTTGAAAGAATTCAACCTTCCAATGACCCGATTCTCCAAAGCTTTTGAAGGCTCTATCTACTCCAAATTCATGAAATCTGGAGGCTCAGTAGATGGACATCTCATCTACCACCCTGACAGCATCTTGCCCAAGAGTGCACTTCTCAATGTTACTGCCAACATCTTAGAAGTACCAGTCAATGTTTTCGAAATGGCTGCAAGAGTCGAAGGAATTGAAACCTTGTTGGAAGATTTGTTTGGTGCAGATGGTTATTTCCCTGATAACAGCATCGTTAAAATCTTCAATTACACATTCTCTTCTGAGGACCGTGCAAGATTGAGACAACGAAGAAGTTATGGAAGTGACAGTATCAATGAAAACATTAAGAATCTTCATGAACAGGTGAGGTTTGTAGTTTCAAAGGAAATTTTCACCTGAATTTATAACATTTCCTGTAGCCCAACGCATCCTTTATGACTACAGCATACCTGTAAGGGTACATAACAAAGTACCTTCCTATAGGTAAATATATTGAATAAGCTGCGAGCTGTTTGCGAAGTAGGAAGGTAAGAAGTACTCTATTTCAGCACCTTCTAATAAAAACTCAAATAATCATTAAAGCAAGTTTTCGATAATGTTTAAATTTCATAACTAAATTAACAGTATTTTTACCGTCTTTCTAAGGCTAGCCGGACCTTGTGACAAGACTAACAGCAGCACGAGGTTGGGGGTTGATTGCGCTCCTAAGGCTTCCCAAAAAATCGATATGAGAATGTGAAAATTACAGAGTTTTGTCACATTGAGGAAAGCTTCCCTCCTTGCCCCCTAAAATCTTGAGCTTTGTATGTACGGCCATGCCTTGAGAAGGGCAAATACCTGACAGAGTATATAGCAAAGTGCTTTCCCCCAGCAACAAATGATTATTTATCGTTCCTATCAACTTTACAAAGTACATAATTCCGAATCTGAAAACATCTGCTTGCAAGTTGAGTTTGATTCTGTGATTTAGATAGAGTGGTTCTGGTTTACTTGTAATAGCAGCAAGCTTAGTGCAGTAGAATGGTCAGAATTTCTCTGTTTCATCACATTTTAATACAGACACAAATAATGATTAGAGCAAATCAACTTTCTTTGTTTTATTCAATTATGCATACCCGCGGGATGCATACCCGCGGAATGCATACCCCCGGGATGCATACGCATGTTTGGAAATCGAATGGAAGTTGTCTTTGTGCACCTTGGTTCGTTGATATTAATTCGAGAGGCATAGCTTTCAGGAAGGCTAATTCTAGAAGACGGGAAGAATTTAATCAAACATTACGAAAGATGGGAAGAATTTAATCAAAAATTATAGGAAAACATTTTCATGAAACTTGGAGGAAGGGGCATGATGTTTTCCTGTGTTATTGTGTCTGCTCTACTCACAGACTTTTCTCGTTAGAAGTAATGTTTATAACGCTTATGCAAGGCAGATTTCTGATACAAACTTCTTTTACTCGAAGGTAAACAAGAAACGTGTACGACCAAGTGGATCTTTGTCAATGAAAATCCTTGGACATGAAATGCGTGTTTTCAGTTATGATGACATCTTCTGGGCAGTTGACCAAATTGACAACATGAATGTCATTGATCTCCTCCTTAAAGTTGCCAAGGGCGGACACAAAACTTTCACAAAGAGTGTTATGTTCTTGGAAATGACTCACTCTGTCCCAACTGGACTTGGTTTCCCGTTGAAACTTAACCTTAAAGGATCTGCTGTTGGTTCATTGGAGCTTGATGGTAAATTCGACATCAGGAATATGTTCTGGGGACCAAGCTCAATGGAAATCAAAGGATACGTACGACCAAGGTACAGTATTCTCTATTCAACTTCATCTAAGCCTTGTAGCGTTTAATATACAAATTCTATTATGAAAAGAACTTCCCATCAGCTCAAGGAGATATCCTATCATCATTAGTATTCATTATTTTTCAACCATTTTCAGACCAAAAAATATTTGGTATTCATTGCCAAAACGGGACGAAATGTTTGTTCACTTTACATTAAAACTATCGCCAACTATCGCTGTTTCTCAGTGTTCAATTTCTGTTGTACTTTTTATTAGATGAATCGTATTGTTCTACCATTATTAACATTTTTTGTTGCTGTTTCATCTCCAGTTTTCTCAGCTTTCCACAATACATTATTAACGCAGGAAACCATGTAGCTAATATTAAGCAGGAAGCAGGAAAATACGTTTGTGTGAAACTACCTTTCGATAACACTCTCTGTTTTCCATCCTTTCGTTTTTATTCATAACTGATGAACCATTCACTTTCCTTTCAGTGCCGTTGTTGAAGTATCAGGACAAATGGGAGTAAGCACACACTTCGTTGACACTGGAATCTTCGTCAACTCCTCCATGTTCACATCGTCAATGATCAAAGGTTCAGTTGCATACAAAGAAGGAAAACTCTTCAAGGTCAACATTGATGCTCCAGAAGAACCAATTGAGATCTTTAATATCTCGTAAGTATTCATTGATTTATCACTTGCCTTGCCAAGATTTGTTGTTATTGGTCTATATTTTGCAAACTTTATTGGGGAAGTGAAGGCAAAAGGATCAACGAAAATCTACATTGTTTGGAAATTTTTTGGAAAGCTGCAATATTTCTCTCGTACCAAATGCTCCATTTAATGTACAATATGCAAGGGGCATGCAAGAGTATTTCAAGAATCGAGCTGCCTGATATTATAACGTGCTCAAAATTTGCAAGGGATGATTATCAGTTCATATTTAACCCCCACTAAACGTTTATCACGTTCTTTGAAGAAGTTCTGTTTCATGTAAGGCTGTAATTTTCAAGTGAACTCCGAAGCTTTTTCACTGACAATACGATGCTGTAAACTACTGTTGTTCAAAATTTGCTACGAAGTTGCACTTTCATTGTTTCTCTTTCATGGAGAAGAACAAAGGTTCTGGAATATGTTTGGTTATTGAAACTAATGCAGACGAGAAATTCATTGAAAGTATCAATTTGTTTGGATCGCCCAGTAAAAGTGAAACAAACGACCCTACAGTTTTGGGATAGAACTTCTTTTGTCCCATGCTAACGATTTGTCCCCAAATTGTATCAAAATAGTCAGAAATTCATTTTTAAATATCTGTGCTGAATTATTTTGTAGCTTACATTCAGGTAGCTAAACCTTACATTCATCCTTTTTCAGATCGACACCTTTCTTGTTCACCAATGAGGACATCAAACTGATCCAAGGCGCACCAAGGAGACTGAGCCCAGACTTCTGCTTGAACTCGACCACTGTCTTCGGTTTGGGAATCTGCACCAGCATGTCTGTTCCAGTTGCTTTCAGGGAATACGAATCACCCTACTTCCCATTGTCTGGACCAGCTCACTATGGAATGAAACTCATCAAGACAGATCCTAAACTGACTACTTACCAATTCATGATGTCATTTTTCAAGAAAGCAATGTACAATGGCTACGAGATGATTGGCTCATTCCAATTTGGTACACCAGGTGCAACGTACAGCAGGGGAATGACCGGAGTTGTCAAATACCAGGAGACAAACACAGCCAGAAGACTCATCATTGGTGAATTCCAAAACAAGAACTCGGCTGAACTCATGATTCAATATCAGAATGAAACACATAGCTTTGAGGTGGATTTCCGCAGCAACCTGTTCACAAGCAAGCCAATCAACACTAGATTTTTGTTGTTCAACGAGACAAGAGACGGAGTTAAACGCATGGGTGTTTTGGCGTCTGCTGCATATGACTGGTACAAGTTTGAACACGTGACTGACTTCACAAGAAGCGAGAATCTGTACAGCCTGCGCAGCAAGACAACTTACTGGCCTGGCAAATTCGTCCTTGCTCAGATTGGCTACCTACCGAAAGAGAAAGAGATCACAATGAAGTTTGAAGCCAACCAGTTCAAACAAGCCATCAGGATGAATGGCCGATACATCGTTACCACTGACGAGAAAGGTCTCAACTTCACAGTGCAACACTTGCCAAGTCAACGCAAGTCATCCTTCTACGCAGGAATCATCAACACTAAGGAAATGAAGAGCTTTGTTATGAACACCACATGCCCATGGGGGAGACGCCATCAACTTTCATGGTCGTATTACAACACAGCAATGACCCGTGGTCTGCGCTTTACTGCTCAAATCATGAACAGAACCGCATCAATGTTTGCACACTACACCAACGCTAAAGACAAGTGGTATGGTGTCGATGTTGGTGCCAAATACGAAGGAAATGTCGTTGGCATCATTGGCAACCTCAATGGAGGATCTGGATTCGACAGAGAAACATGTCTGACTGCATACTACAACGACAAACGACCAGCTGAAACATGCATCTCATTGAAAAAGGCATCACCAGAAGTGACGAGACTGATGTGGAGCGCAAAAGTATTGAAGAGAGCTGGCCATGTATCATTTGATTACCAATCTGTTGGCGCAACAAAGGGAGTTAGAACCACATTATCATACAACAACAAGGAACTCATCAAGAACACCATGACATTCACGTACAAGAGCTTATGGGAAACCGAGCTGAAATCCCACACTGAAGTTGGCAAGCGATCAGTGGTTGCAAGAGTCTTCTCTGAAATCAAAAACAAAAATGTCGTATTTGGTGCTGAGGCAAAAGCGTTCAACAAAATGGTGAAATTGCAAGCAACATACTCAACAGTAAGAGATGAAGATGCAACTAATTATGTGATGACTGTTGAAGGATGGGTCAACCAGAAGCTACCAGTCAGTTATGTCGCTGCCTTGAAATACGGCAAACAAGAGATGATGGTGCGATCTGCCTTCAACTTCAAGGATTACCAAGTCACCTCAGCCATGAGCTGGAAGAGAGCAGCCAGTGGAAAGCGTACTGCAACTAGGTATTTCGGAATCGTCAAGAAAGACTTGGTTATCTTCAGCAGTGATGTCTCAGACATGATCTCCCTTGGTGGTGACATGAAATTCTACAGAAACGAATGGAGATTCACAATCATGAACAAGAACTTCAAATATGGATGGGACTTGATTTTCCAGGACAAGAGCACTGTAGGTAAAGCTGTTTACGCAGTCACATTTGGTGTTGATTATGCTCGCAACCGAAGATCAGCAATCACTGGCACCTTCTCAAATAGCCAAAAGGCAACCAAATTTGTCATTGATTTCATGTACATCCCACAAAGACAAGTTTCTCACGTCTTCAGCTACGACAAGCAAACCAGGCAACTCGATATCTCTATCGAATTCCTCCCAAGAATGTTCGTGAAATTGATGGGAAGACTCGACAAGGCTCATGGATTCAGGTTCACAACTGATCTCAAATTCACTTGGTCCAACTACGAACGTGTTTTGACTTGGGTCGCTGCATACGTCAATAGGACAGAGATGCAAGCTTTGAGCTTCAAATTCATGGCTTTCAACGAAGAATTCTTGGTTGCCACTGAATACAACCCAGCAACAAGGACCTTTGTCTCCACTGTCTCTGCTTTGGGAAGACACATCAAATTGACTGGATTTTGGATGAAAGAGCGTAAGCAGATGGGATTGAAATTGACAACAGAGAGCATGCACGGAAATGTTTTCGTCCACAATCAGGTCATGGAAGCCATTGCTAGTTACAATGAGAAGTACGTCATATTTGAACTGAGAAGAAAGAACGCCCACTATTTCAAGACCATCGCTTTCCTCGGCAAATCTGCTGGACAAGCTTCATTTGAGTTGTTTGTTTTGGACAAGAGCATGGTGAAATCGATTGTTGTTCTCAAGAACGGTGTTGCTTCATTCGAGTTCCTGGTGCGAGACAGAAGCATGTTCAAGGTCCAAGGAGAATTGAAGAAGTCACAAGATTTGGTCGCTGCTCGTCTTTTTGTTCTTGGAAAGGAGCGATTCCAAGCTGCTGCTAAATACAACAAGGAGAAGAAGACTGCTGTTCTTGTTTTGGATGCTTTGAAGAAGAACTTGAATATCATTTTCGCTGCCAAATGGGATCCAATCAGAAAGGAAGTGACCATCAGTACTGAAGCCATGAAACGCATCTTTGGTGTGGCTGCTCGATTTGACGTATCCAAATACGCTGCCAGCTGGTATTTCTTCTACCAGAAACACTTTGTTGGAGTGAGTACTTTTTATGACGCAAGAAACAAGGCTTTGGCGTACAATGTTACCTTAACCCCCAGGCTCTCCGCACAAGTTGTCATGCAAATCCTTCAAGACAGAATCATTGCTGTTACCCTTCAACGCAAGTTTGGCCTCAAAATTGTGAATGAAGCCTCGTTCAAGTACGAACTTGGATCAGATGCAAGCAAAATCATCTTCCACTGGAACAAAGAAACAACCAATCAGATTAGAGATGTTTTCAAAAACATCATAGTCCCTACTGTAAAGAAGGCTCTGATGAACGTGACAGAAATTGTAACCAAGATTGGCACATCTGGAAAGAAATTCAGTATTGAAGCTGTGAAGAATGTCACTTCACAAGTGTTGAGGGTGATCAATGAAGCTGACAAACGATTTGATAACATCGACTTTATTGCTATCAAGGACAAGACAGGCGAAGCCGCTGTTGTTGCACTGAAGAAGACTGCCGAGCTGATCAACAAGGCACTCAAAATGAGTAGCAAATTGTTGTTCAAGATTCATGAGAAGTTGCCTGAAATGATGGAAAATGCACGAATGTATGCCAAGAAGAGTGTTGAGCTGTCCCAGACTGCACTGAAAGAAGCAAAGGTTGTGATGAAGAAAGCAGAAAAAATTGCACAAATCGCTTATGGAATCGTTAAGAACATCACTGAATCTGGTATCCCAGTTGCCAAAACAGCTTTCAAACTTGCCAAGGAATTCAAGATTCGTGGAAAGACCATGGAGCAGATTGTGAAAGATGTCGCCGAAATGAGTGAAAAATTCGCCAAAGCATGGAAGGAGAATTTGGCTGAACAAGTCACAAAGATCAAGAAAGATGCTATTGTTTACATCCGTAATATGCCTGTGCCATACAGAAAGGAGAAACTTGGTGAGCTTTTTACACTGTATATGAACAAACTTCAAGAATTCAGAGCCAACTTTAACATCGAAGAGAAGGCCAGGGAATTGACCCGAAAGATCATGGAATACAAAATCAAAGGTATGACAATTGCTGAGCATGTCAAAGATTTCGAAAAGAGAGCCCGTGAAGTTGAAACCAAGGTAAAGCAAATCTTGAAAGATCTCCCAGAAGATGTTAAGAAAATCGCCATCAAAATGATCGCAGAAACAAGGACTTGCATCAAGAAGGCCAAGAAGATCGCCAAGACTGTCACATCTTTCCTTCAGCCAATTGTGAGATGTCTGAGGAAGGTCAAAACCTCCATAAACAAGCACTTCGGACCTTTGGTTACAAAGGCAATCACAGAAGCAAAGACTATGGCCAGGACTGAATTCACCAAAGTTTACAGACCAACAAGGGAAACAATCATGAGAATCGTTGAGATAATCGAGAGATTCATGGCTCCATTTGTCAAACCAATCAGACCCTTGATTGCAAAGATCAGAGACCAAGTCAAAGCAATCCGAGTCTTCGAGAAGGAAATTGGACCAGTTTTCGATGCCTACCTCGACATGTTGAAGATGAATATTGAAGCTAAGTTGATGAAGATTAAGTCACTTGTGTCTGCCAAAGTCGAAATGCTGATCAAGGAAGCTAAGGCCATTGGAAGCATGGCCCCTGAGCAAATCGTCGAATCCACTGTCGATAAGAGCATTGAACTGAGCAAAGATGCAATCAAATATGCACGAAGCTTGTACAAGAGGAGACAAATGATCATCAAGGAATGGAAACTCGAGGCTGAGAATCTCTACAAAATGGCCAACAAAATGTATGCTGTTGCAACCTCAAAGCCAGTTGAAGAAGTCATGCATATGGCATTCAAAATGAGTGGTGATGCTGTCATGACGACCCTGAAGGAGCTTGCCAAGACCATCGATCAAATCGCCAACATGGACTTCTCCAAACCACTTGAAGCAGCATGGAGAGAAATGGATCTGATCAACCATCTTGAGAAATATGGAATCAACTCCAACATCGCCAAGGCTATCCAACTTGCAAAGAATGTCAACCTGACCGAGTCCCTCTTCCGATCAATCGAAGCAACCAGAATGGCCATCATGAAGATTTACTCAAATGCTGAAGCAAGATACCAGAAAGTCTACAAAATGGCTGAAGGTGTTTACAAATACATCCGATCCATCCCAAAGAAGGACTGGGAAGATTTCTACACCGAGGTCGAGGAATTTGTTTTGAGAAACAAGGGAAATGCTTATGAAATGGCGAAGAAAATTGCTTCATTCACGAAGAGGAGACTCATCCAAACAAGAGATTTGTTGAAACAGAAGTACGAAAAATACGTCGAAGAATACGGAAAGCCAGTTGTACGTGTCTACAAGTTGATCAAAGACCGTGCTATGCTTGTGTATGATGAGAACAAGGACGACTGTGCTCTGGTTATGAGAGTCTACAAAGACATGGCAGCTGCTGTAATCAAGGCTAAGTACGCACAAGCCAAGGCATATGCAGAGGCTAAGTACAAGATGGCAAGAGCCTACGCAGAAGCCCGATATGAAATGGTCAGAGCATACGCACAAGCCAAGTATGAAGAATACTACAAAAAGGCCGTTGCTTTCTACAGAAAATACGAAGACAAGACCTGGGAAATGATTGGTCAAGAAATCTATGAAGCTGGAAACAAATACTACAAAATCGGGTATGCCAAGGCTGAAATCAAGATCCAGAAAGCGCGTGTAATGGCCGACAAAGCTGTTATGATTGCCAAGGAATTTTACGCCAATATGACCAGAATTGCCAAGAAATATGCCGCTGTTGTCAAGACAAGATACGAAAATGAAGTCAAGCCAGAGGTTATGAGAATGTATGCCAAGGCAGTCAAAATGTACAAGGAAGCAATGATCAAAGCCAAGGAGACATTGAACAAAGCCAAACAAACATCAAAGGTTTACTACCAACGTTCAGTTGAATATTACCAAAAGATCCGTGGACAATGCCTGGACATCTATGAATCCAACAAAGCATTGAGCATCAGACAACTGTACAAGAAAATCGTTGCCCTCATTTCAAAGATGATCATTGAACAAACGAAACTCGCAAAAGCTGTTGCTTTGAAGAAGTATGAGGAAATCCGTGCTAAAGTGAACACCAAAGTCATTGAGCTGAAGCAGAAAGTCATGGAGCTACAGCAGAAGGCAAAGAACATCCACGCTGAGGTCACCCCAATTGTGCTGTTTGAGGCTGAAAGCATCTTCAACCAAACCCTCCGTGCTACAGTAATCATTGCTAACGAAACCGTCAAGGCGTACACACCCCATTTCAACATCGTCAAAGCATACACTGTTGAGTACTATGGCAAGGGAAAGAAGCTTGCTATGAAGTATTACGCAGATGCTGCTGCCAAGGCCGTGAAATACTATGGTGAGATGAAGATGAAATCATTGGATATGTACAAAAAAGGTATGATGAAATTTGATGAACAGGTCAAGAAAATCGTTGAATACATTAAGGAATTGGTACAGAAGATCAAGAATCACCCAAAGTACCAAGAGATCTTGGAACACAAATACACAAAGCAAACCATCAAGATGTTGAAGGAATTGAAGGCTAAAATGGAACCAAAAATCGCTGAGCTTAAAATGAAAATTGCTGAATTCAGAGCCAAGATTGAACCAAAGATGGCAGAACTGCGTGCAAAAATGGAACCAAAGATTGCTGAACTTCGTGCCAAGATTGAAGAACTCAAGAGCCACCCCAAGGTTGTTGAAATCAAACAGAAGATCGCTGAATACAGACAGAAATTGGAGGCACTCAAAGAACACCGTTACGTCCTGCAAGCCATTGAAATCTTGAAGCAAGTGAGAGAAAGTGGTATGTTCACCGTGATGAAACTGAAAGGAAAATTGATGCCTCATGCGAAGAACATCAAGGCAGAAGCAATGAAAATCCCAGACCTTGTTATCATCCATGCTCGATTATTCAGACGTGACCCCGCAGAATGTGTATGGACAATCGTTGCCAACATCAAAGCTGTCCTTAGCGATATACGAATCTATGACTGGAAATCAATTGATGCCGCTCAGATTGCCAAGGATCTGATTATTGAAATTACTGATGATCGAACGAAAGAAATGGCAATGAAGTTAAAGACAAAAGGTATTGAATGCTACAAAGCGTGCAAGGCTGCCGTTGATGCTGCACCAAAATACATCAAAGAAGAGGCGAAAATTATGAAGGCAAAAGCAATTGAAATTTACAACCAACAACTTGCCGTTCTCAAAGTCAAATACAATGACTTCAAAGCCGCATGGAAGCGATGCCCATTGAACCCAATTGTCAACCATGAAATCTGGGGTGAACTTATCGCTGAAGTGAAGAACCACGAGCTTGTTGCTTTCGCTAAATCAATTGCCATCCAGACCAAATACACCTTAGACATCTACAGAGCACAGTTTGTGGACCGCGTCAGAAAATATGCTGATGAGAAGAAAGCTGAGATCAAGCAGAAGTATGAGATGATTGTTGCCAAAGTTAACACATTCCTCGATGAGACAACCTTGGAGGATATTGTCAACAAAGCTGTTGAATCATATGAAACCGCAAAGGCTAAGATCATGGAGAAGAGAGAAAAAGTCATGATGGAACTCAAAAAGGCTTATGAAAAGGCTAAGGTGCAATACGTCATCTACAAGCAGAAGGCTGAGGTGATTTACAAGAAATACTATGCCAAGGCTGACAAGATCTGGAAGGAGAAATACCCAGTTATCAAACGTAATGCAACCATCTTGTACCAAAAGGCCAAGCAAAGAGTTGACAGAATCATCAAGGATGTTATCAGATACAGCAAAGAAATGAAAGTCAAAGTGATCACCAAGTCATTGAAAATGTGGAACGAATCCCAGTTGAAGAAGAGCTTGTTCATCCTCAAGGGAATGACTGTTGGAGAGACTGTTGCCGAGATCAGAAAACTGCCACAAAGAACCAGAGAAATGTACATGAAATTGTATGGAAAGGCTTTGAAGATCGCTGAAGCTAAAGTTGCAGAAATGAAGGCCAAATATGACAGATACCTGCGACCACATGTTATGAGAGTTGAAAGGATCGTGAGAGCTGTTGTCGATGAAGTCAACGCAACTGCAATCTTTGTTTACAGGTACTACGACCTTAAAGGTAACATGTACAAAGTAAGGGACCTGGTTAGAAGCAACTTGATCAAAGCTAGGGAATTTGCTGTCGAGAACGCAAAGAAATATAAGGAACTAGTCATCATCAAGGTCAAGACAATCGTCCCTAAGATCCCATCAACTTTGAAAATGTACGCAAAGAAATTGGCTAAGGCTTCACTGAAATCTATCCATGCTTCAATGGTATGCGTTGATAACTTCGATGTGAAACCATACTTGAAGAAAATCACCATGTTGAAGAAATACATCCCTGATGTCAACAAATATATCATCGTGGACACTGCAGAAAGCCAACTTGTTTTCAGAATCCCACATTACAAGCCAGTTGAGCCAAGCTTCTCTTACCAAATCAAGAAAGTCGACACTACTGTCAGAAATGCTGCTGCCAAGATCAAGAAAGAGACCGTTGAATTAACCAAGAAGATGATTGAATACGCACGAAACAAGATTGAATTGGCAAGGAATAAGACTGCTGAAATCCGTGAGGACTTCAACACAAGCATGATGGCCCATTCTGAACTTGGACGCTATTTCTACAAACGTGCAGTTGATGTTTCATCAAAGGCATGGGACAGATCTCTTGCAGTTAGAGCCAGTTTGAACGAAACACTGAGGAAGACACTGAAAGATGCTTCCAAATACGCTCAAGTATATTCCAAGATTGCGTTGAAGAAAGGAAAGGAAGTCTCAATTGCTGTATTCACATTCGCTAATGATGCCATCGTTGATATCACCTACTCAAATGGATTTGGAGAAGCTTACGCTAAAGCAGAGAAATACGCAACGACCGCTGTGGAGACGATCAAATCTGAGCTAACCCCCGTCTACGAGATGACCAACTCTTATGCTAAGGATGTCTACAGAAAGCTTGCTCTTCAGTACTTCAAAATCGTTTACAAGACTAAGCCATACTACTTGCTTGTCAAGACCGCAGTTAAGGAATGGAGAAATGGTGCTGAATTCAGGACAGCATTCAGAGTGATCGAGGTCCAATTGAGAAAAGCGTACATAATGGCTTCCAAAGCTCTCGTTGAGAAACTCGAAGAGATGAAGACCACTGTTGTTAACTCAATCGTTCAAGAAGACTTGAGAATGTTGAAGGAATATTTGAAATCTCACAAAACCATTGCTGGCAAATACGCAAAACGTCTTTACAGAGTATACAAAATTGGCAAAGTCAGACTTGACAGAGCAATCAGAAAAGCCAAGTTGATGATGAGAAGACAATGGAAGAAGCAACCACTGACACCCTTCAGAAGTAAGTTTTTCTGCGTATTCTATATCCCTGCAACTGTCTCCCGTAGATTGTTCTAACTCTTGAAGGGAATCTACGCACAAACCGTTGATGTAAAAAGCCGTGCAAAAATAATTGACCGTGACACCTTCCGAACCATATTTAGATAAGTAATCTACGTCGGCAGGAAATACTGCTATCTGAAAAGCTAGAATTTGACTGCAAATGGCTTCAGCCACTTTGGTGTTTTAGATTCCCTCTGACTCCGAGATTTTGCCAATTAGCTCTAGAGCATGCTTTAAATCGTAAGTCGTAATAGGGTAAAGAACTTCAGTTGTTCCTGTCTTGGTCAAGATGTTAAGACGTTAAAAAATATACAGTTGGACAAGGAGGCGTCAGTCCATTAGGGGGAATGAAGAAACAATTACAGATCAGTGTTAAGCCCCCAAGAACACATTCAAATCCTTTGTAGTGGCAATTTTAACCAATGAATTTGGCGTATAGTAACTAGATGCATCTGCTGATTACAGAGTTTCAAATGGCAAAGTCCCTTGCTGAAATGTTTTGCGTTTCTGGTATGACTCTGCATGTGAGATTTACTTCCAATGTCTTCGTGTTCTTGGATTAAAATGCAACTTTTATATTTAAGGCACAGCCATGATTTTCGGAACCGGACACGTAATGACCTTCGACGGCAAATTCTACGATATCCCACATTTCCCAAAGAAAAGCTGCACCTACTTGTTGGCACGTGACTTCAAGAAAGGCAACTTCACCATCTTGAGCCAAAAGGAGCACCTCATCATCCAGACCCCAGACATGGAAGTTTTCATCCATCAAAACGGACAAGTTACATCAACCGTCAAAGTTTCCAAATATGGTTACGAACAAAAGAAGGAAGTAAGAGATCTGCCAGTCCAATCTGATACCGGATTCTGCAAAGCAAAGAGAGAAGGAGTTGTTTGTGAATTCAAACAAGGATTGCGCGTATCATGTGACAACAAACATTTCTTATGCTCTATTCACCTTTCTTCATGGCATTATGGAAAGACCCAAGGTAAATGATCTTGGATTTTACGGTCTTACTCTGTTTCCTTTCATCTCCCAAAGTTACTGCAAGACTTTTCTGTTTTTCCAATTGCCTTGTTTCCATCAGATACAACCATACTACGAAACCAATGAAAAGTTATTATATCAAAGTCTCGAAGACAACATTGCAATTCTTAGGAATATTCATAAAGTTGCAAAATCCTGTATACCACGGTATGCCCTGCCATCCTCAGGTAGTTTTGCCGGAAAAACACTTAATTGTTATCTCATGGAGTAAGTAAGTCAATGGCAGGCTTCAAATTATATGGGCAGTTTTTGTAAATAGCCCCTTTTCGCATGCATCTTGAGTGAGTTTGCCATCCAGGTTCAAAGGCTTCCTGTGACAACTGATTTACTTATACTTGCCTTAATTGACCCGACGCATGTATCATTGTTCGCAATGAATTATCCCTGGTGCTAGACTGTTGTAGATCAAAATCTGTGAGCTGCGTGTCTTGCAAATCAGTTTGGTTTCTTTTAAATTCATTGTAAGCCTCGAAATTCGTTGTCTGATATTTAATTTTGATTTGCTGTATGGTAAAGATTGCTGTCATATTCTAATGTTTTTTTTTACATTATAGGACTTCTTGGAACAAACAACAACGAGATTTTCGATGAATTCAAAATGCCTGATAACACAATCACCGACTCTGTGACAGAATTCGTCAACTCATGGCTCGTAACACGTGATGGAAGCTGCAAAATCAAACAAGAGAACAACGAAGCTCCATCTTGCAACAAGGCGCCATCAGAGAGATGTTTCTCACTTTTCAGAGGAGACAAATCACCTTTCGCACGACACTTCAAGACCGTAGATCCACTACCATTCCTGAAAGCCTGCCTCGTTGACACCGCTGACTGTGAATCTAAGGAATCTATGACAACATCACATTGTAATGTCACAGCTGCTTACAGAAGAGCTTTGAAAATGAACGGAGATTGTGCACGTGATCTGGAAGAATGCAGTAAGTTTCTTTCTTTGGTTGAGAACAGTTTTGAGTGCTGCTAACTTATGCCACATTCACACTGCAAGTTAAACCAGCTGAAATTATATCAGGTTTTCGACTAGGGCCTTCTAATTTGTCAAGCCAACAAATGCAGTCATTTGGTTGGTTGAAATTTAAACTGGTTGAAATAAAACTGGTTTAATTGTATCAGTGTGAATGCAGTATTAGAGAACCATTGTCACCCACAGTCCTTTGCAGGCACCCTGCAATTTCAGACTGTGTAGAAACAAAATCTGTTCCATGTGCTTATAGATCCACACGGTAGTAGGTGACGTGAGAGAAAGATCAACGAATGTCAAAAATCAGTTCAATCAATGCAATCTAGGCCAGAAGCGACTTTTGATTTCATATCTAGGTGAACATTGTGGCCACAAAGGGCTATAGTTGGCCTGAGATCTTTAGTCCCTTTAGGTCTTTTACAAGATATATGTTAGGTGAGATTTTCCGCAAAAAACTACCCCTCTTAGGCTCTTCAAAGGGAATTTAGGCATATATCAGCCTTTGATAGAAATATCTCTGCTAAAGCAATAGGCTGAGACGCTTGCCGATCCATATTTGGGTAATTGATATACGTCAATAGGAATTACCAATGTCAAAATTTTATTTCATCTTGCTGATATCTGATGGGCTGAAATTTGATTGTAAATAGCTTGAGCCAATTTTGTATGCCTACGTTCCCTTAAATCGTTTTTATTCGTGAATTTTTACAACTGACATCCATTTTGATATCAAATTCGATTTCACAAGTTCCTAATATGAAATATCAGCTTTGTGTTCGCAGCCTTTTTCTGATAAAGTTTTTGATGAATATGAATTTTGCGATATTTCAGATTTAATTTACTGACGAAATATTATTATCCAAATTAACAGAAAGCACAGTAGGGCCCGTTTTCTCCTTACGGAGTATGCCATCGTCAAAGATTTATTTTGTTTTGTGTTTTAGTGGTTTACAAAACGAAAAATGGCAAAATTGTCAAACAAGGAGAAAAATGGACACAGCCAATCACCAAGGATGTTGATGTGGTTGTCATGGTATCTGAACGTGCCAAGGCCCGCAGCTTGAGACGAACAATTGCTTTGATGATCTTCAATTTAAACAAACGGTTGGTAAAGAGAGGATTCGCAACAAGATATTCCCTCGTTGGATTTGGAGGAGATGAAGTCCACGAAGAGCCACATGTCCAAACCATCAACGGTCGGGTCTTTTCAACTGCTGGTCAGTTATCTAGCATCATCAAAGAAATGCCTTACACTGGTGAAGAACGCAATACCAACGATGCCTATGCAGCCATCTCCCTTGCATCAAAACTCAATTTCAGACCTGGTGCAAGAAAGGTGTTTGTTGTTTTCAACTTTGATGAAGGAAAGCCATGGTTCTTTGGACCCACTTTGGATGAAACTGTTGCCGATTTGAAAATGAGAGCCAACGCTACCTTGATTGTCTTCGACAACTTCAAATTCAGGCCTTATGGAAAGAGTCGTGTGATTGGTCAAACTGAATCACGTGTCTACTTGAGCCCAGACTACCAAGCAGTTCCAATGAATGACTTCGAAATGCCACACAGCAAATTCACCAAGTTGGTTCGTGTAAGCGACGGGGGTATGTTCATCAACAAATTAAAAAGGTCACAAAGCAAGATCATGGTCACAGCTGTCATTGATGCTCTGATGCAACCCCTGACCGCCCAAAGTTCTGATGTACAGTGCTGTCGATTGAATCACTATTACCCAGTTTGCAAGACCAGCAACCGCATGAATTGTTAAATTGTAAGTATCTTTCGCCATATTTTATATCTGATAGACCGTAAAAGTCAACTAAAGAGAAACAAATTCTCAGGAAAATCGAGAAAATTAAAACACGCTGAATATTTATAAATATGTTGAATATTTATAAAATACGCTGCTTGAAAAAGGTGAAAGCCGAAAGCAACCTATAACGTGCTAAAATCGAGAAAATTAAGACGTGCCACGGTAGCCTAAAGGTTAAGGCGCTTGCCTGGAAAACAGGAGATCCGTGGATCGATTCCCGGCTGTGGCGCGCTTTAATATTCTCGATTTTTCTGAGAATTTCAAAAAAATGTTTCCATTTGCACCGGAAAAGGAGAAATCCTGGTTGCTCGCCAGCTGTTGAATATTTCTAAAGAGAAACATATACCGGGGCTTATTCAATTTTGGAGTCTCGGGGGTGGCTTAAAAGAGATGGAGATTTTATAGAGAGATATCGCAAAGTCAATGACCAGGATATAAATGATAGCACTATCGTTCTTTTACCCCACATTTTAAGGAATCGAAATACAATTCTACGAGTGAAATTCAAATATTCGGCATATTTTTTTATCCCAAATAATTTCGAAATTAACTTGAAAACTTGTTTGGCTAAATGAAAAGCCTTTGATGACAAATTCTTGTGTTTTATATAAGTGGGGGAGACTTGAAGGAGTGGAGGCTCTATTGGAATTTTGGCTTAGAAGGGAAGGGCTTGATGTAGGGGGGCTTATTAGAGAGACAGACTGAGTAAAGCTTTTACGGGAAGTGTAGATGCTCTGATTTATTGCGTTATCTCACCGTCAATTCTTCCATTTTAGAGACGACGACTTTGGAAAATGAAAAACAAGATATATGCCGAAACCAGTGATTATGGATCGCACCAAGACAACTTCATAACAATAACAAGAACTCTATAAACTGTTAAACAAATTGTAAACGCAAGAAAAGGACTTGGACTTATATTTGTAGAATCTTTCTGTTATTCGTGTAGTTTTATCAAAGCTCTATAAACCAAACTAACTTGGGAGATTTGTAGACGTTTGTCACTGACATCATCAAGCATCATTGAATTTCGACATTCTTTTTTTGAATGCTAAAGAGTTTGTAAAGGCTTGATGAGACATTCAGCTCCAAGCTTACTTCGATGTTTCATACATGATTAATTAAATGATGAAACTCTACGAATTACCCAGGTGACATACTCCTGCCTTCCTTTCTAGTTTATAAATCTGTTCGCGTTCTGTTGTTAATTTAGTTCAAGGGTTTGTTCTTTCTTTCGAGTACAGTGCGTTTTAAGCACCAGTTTTGTAGATTTTTTATTGATCTATTATGTTGATATTGAGATGAAAAGTTTTCAGGATATATCTCTTGTATTTTCATGTGATTTTTCTGCAACGATTTTTGTTCTTTTACGAACGAAAACTATTTATCCTCAGCAGAAAGATATAAATTTCCTCCCCATCAGCATATGCAGGGTGTCTCAAAAAAATTTTCCACCTTTGATTAGATATTTAAAACTAATGATAACATGAGCAGGTCATGGGGAGGGAAGATAGCCCTGCCCTTAAGATTTCGGAATAATTATAAAGACCAGAATCCTGAAAATCTGTTAAACGTTCACTGAGTTGCTTGCATTCAAAGATAAAACATATGCGACAGCTGAAACCAGGGACCCCTATATGACTTGTTATACAAAATATCAGAGCATACTAAGCAGAACTTCAATTCAATTTTTGTATCTATCGTCAATTATCTTTAAGAATGTATGTATCCAAAAAACATCACTTGACGAGAGACTGATTTATTTTCAAACTTTGCTCTACAGAATCCCCTAAAGCATCCATAAAACTTAGGTTATCAAAATTCTTTTCTGATTCCATATATTGATTTGTTCTGAAATAAACGAGAAACAAAAGAAACGATAGTCCATGCTACTTTTACTGCAAATGAAGAGGCCTCTTGTCAGCTTTCCCACAAGGCTGTACTGTAGAAGCTTGTAGCTCTGTGAAGTTTTTCGGGGGATTTGAAAGGTTCTGGTGTCTGTAAAATTTCATAAAAATCTCAGAAATCATACTATCTCTACATGGAGTCCCCTCATTGTGTCGATATTCATTAACATTCGATCAAACGTTGCACAATATTTTGAGACACCCTTTATGCTGAAACATAACTGCGGGATGAAATGTCAGGCTGCATTTGATAGGCGCGAACTTTGCGAAACAAAGTGATACCGGTTCACCAAAACTTAGACAACAAACTTATCATGAAATTTATTTTTGATCACTTTTGTAAATGACCTGAATATATTTAGAGATATTTGCTTAAACGGTATAAGGTGACAGGCTGTAAGTCCTGATTCCATTGCCTAATGGCCATTCTCCCCTAGGGGGCACAGTATATTTTGCTGACGGGATGCGCACTTCTTCCCGGGTATCGCTTTGCCTCTATCGCTTTGCCTCGTTAACGCCAGGTACCAAGAGAAGGCAATTTTTTCTAGAGCCAGTTTTCAGAAGGGGTATTTTGTCAGATTGAGTTGCTGTTTACATTTTAGGGAGGGGGTTTGAAAATAGTCCAGATAAATCCAGTAAATTTCTGAAAAGCTTGGTTCTTCAAGAAGTAAAAAGCAAGGCCCCTTTTTACAACAGTTCATCTTTAATTTTTTCTAATGCAACTGATTTTTTTCATATGCTTCCAGGGCGATGCCAATTTTCATACTTTTGAAGTCATGGCAGTGTAGTGACATTGGTGCCATGTACACATGTACCGGGAGGGGGGCTGAAAAAATATTCTACATTGTCGAAGGGAGTACAAAAATGTTCTGGAAAATCAAAGAGGGGTTACGAAAATTCCATCAAATAATTTGAAATGTTTTCTACCCCCTCCCCAGCAAGAGTTAATGACCTGTCCCTAAAGTAGAAAATGACCAATCTTGGTGAAATTAAGAATGAAATTATTTCCACATCTAAAATCTAAGTTCACCTTTGCTATCAAATGAAGCTTGTAAGGAGCGGTCATAAAGAATGGAACAGAGGGGGGGGGGGGCGGAGGGGATTTTGAAATTCACCGTTAACTTATGTAGCCCAATGCAAGAAACAACCACCGTTGACATAGCCCCTAAACATCTGCACAGATGATTTAGCGACCCATGGCTTCAGCATGGACTCTGTTGCTCATGAGCTGCTTCAAGAACAATTATGTGCTCTTTGCAATTAGATTTTCTACCCATGCATCATGCTGTCAATACCGTATTTATGGCCTCCGGTATAACGTTTTAATACGGCAGGGAGGACCTGCAGACACCACTGTTTTGAAACTAAGTTTGAGAACAAAATCAGTGATCTAGAGAACTGCAAATATGACGCTGACAGTATTTAAAACTTGTAAAATATTGAAACAGATCCAGATGCAAGTAGCTTCGTGGCCCATGTTTATCATTGGAAGTAGTTTGTTAGCCCAACGTTTTCCATCCAATGGTTTTGGTGACCTTGTCAAATCCCTTCCGCCCCCTCTATTCCATACTTCAGGACAGCTCCCTAATACGTTGTAAATCGAGGATTTCTTTAAATGTTTATTCTGGCAAACGACAATACCTCTTCAACCCACCTGATAGATCACTACCCTCGGTAGCTTGAATCTCTGGTGTACGGTGGCCCACAAGTGTCAAGGCAAAACTTTCTTTCCCAAGACAAAACTTTCTTTCTCAAGGCAAAACTTTCTTTCTCAAGGCAAAACTCACTTTCTCAAGGCAAAACTTTCTTTCTCAAGGCAAAACTTTCTTTCTCAAGGCAAAACTTTCTTTCTCAGGGCAAAACTTTCTTTCTCAAGGCAAAACTTTCTTTCTAAAGACAAAACTTTCTTCCCCAAGACAAAACTTTTTTCTCAAGACAAAACTTTCTTTCGCAAGACAAAACTTTCTTTCTCAAGGTAAAATTTTCTTTCGAAAGACAAAACTCTGTTAGGAGGGAATCAAAAAGATGCCAATTCAATGTTAGGTAAGAGCTGCTATCATGGCTGTTGTTAAAAGGGCCCAAGGTACCCAAAGTTATCATTATTTTATCTCGCAGCGCTATATATGAATGGCATGAGTACCACAGAATATCGTAGCAGACGTCACAGGGTGCTCGGTTAATCTTATCACGTGATGCTAGAAGAGTCAGGCGCACATGGTTCGATCCAGGGTAGCCTCGCCACTTGAGCGCCATGATAGATGGGTCGCGAGCTTGATTAGGCCTTCTGCCTCAAAGATCCTTATGCTTTGCGCTAAGAACCGTGACTTCACCTTTAGAGAAATCAACCGCCCTTGGAGGTCATATCAGAATTGCGAGCCTTACAGAGCTTGGTGGCTTGGTGCTGATGGGCATGACAAGCTCGAAAAGTTCGGCTTCCCCATCTACAGACAAATCGAAGAGTGAAGCAGAAAGATTTTATAATTGTTGTGGCACTCTGAACCAACCAGCCAAAATGATAATTGCACCATCAATATTGAGGACGTTGTTGTATTTGTGCTTTCCTTTGATTCTCACAGTCAGGATCAAAAAGAATATGATAGTGAAGGTGAAGGCGAGTATGCAATTTTTAACGCCAAGCACAAGGACCTTAGAGGTAGAGAAGACATAATCGAGTCTGTGGCCCATCAATCATGACGCTCAAGTGGCGAGCCTATCTTGGATCGAACCCTGTCCGCCTGACTGTTCTGGAATCAAGTCAGAAGATTACCCGAACACCCGAGGACGTCTCTTTTGTGGTACTCATGCCATCCATCCTTAGCGTGTGACAGATAGAATAATGATAACTTTGGGTATCTAGGGCCCTTTTAACATTGAATTGGTTTCTTTTGGTTCCCCCCTAACAGAGTTTTGTCGTGAGAAAGAAAGAAAGCTTGGTCTTGAGAAAGAAAGTTTTGTCTTGGGAATGAAAGTTTTGCCTTGAGAAAGAAAGTTTTGCCTTGACAAGGAAGTTTTGTCTTGGGAAAGAAAGTTTTGCCTTGAGAAAGAAAGTTTTGTCTTGGGAAAGAAAGTTTTGCCTGGAGAAAGAAAGTTTTGCCTTGGGAAAGAAAGTTTTGCCTTGACAAAGAAGTTTTGTCTTGGGAAAGAAAGTTTTGCCTGGAGAAAGAAAGTTTTGCCTTGGGAAAGAAAGTTTTGCCTTGAGAAAGAAAGTTCTGCCTTAACAAAGAAAGTTTTGCCTTGGGAAATAAAGTATTGCCTTGAGAAAGAAAATTTTGCCTTGAGGAAAAGAGTTTTGCCTTGACACTTGTGGGCCACCGTACCTGGTGCTATGTTTGAGTAGTGCTAAGAAGCATTATAAGCCAAATTAAAGTAAATCGTGGCAAATTCGTCGTTGATCCTTCATTTTCGAATAATATTCAGAATATTATTCGAAAATAAATCACCACACTTCTATGCTTTGAGCCAAAAGAACTTGCTTTCTTGTTGAAGACTGTGCTACCTGGCAGTGGTAAAGAAACTATATGCATCCAGAAATACAGGACCACAGGAAGAAACTGCTGATTGGGGGGGGGGTAATTGTTCTCAAAACACTATTGAACAATACATCTCCTTAAAGTGAATAACCTGAGTTAAAAGATGAGATCGCATAAGTTTATAAATAGCCTATTGTATTTTATTATCCCGCTCGTGGCGAAAGAAAGCAGAGCCAACGAAAACAATGGGGAGGGATTAAGTGTTTCTTTGTCCTATTTATAGACAAGCGCTAAAAATCTCAGGTCATTCACTTTAATGCATATGACGTAGCACAATTATTTTCAAAATTATTTGAAAGTTTGAGCCCTACGTGCCCCCCCCCCCGCTTCCTTCGGGCCTGCAAAATTAAGATATCAAAATTCCTCATGGTCCGCATGCCACTCGGAAAGCAGGTAAATTTTGCTTTCAAGTGGTAGCATCAACTTTTTCATGTCTTCAGAACTTTTCAATTAAAAGTTGATGGGAAACGATAACGCTACATGGCAAGACAGACGTTATATCGAAGGGAATCAATGTGCAGAACAAAAGAAATCTTGTCATCCAAAACAAATTCTTCGTTCAAGATGTCCATAAAAGGTTTTTTATACTTAGCACTTTGCATGATATATTTAGTTGCTTTTAGGTTCATGGTAAATACCCGGGGGGCGGGGGTACTCCCATTGTGGCCTAACAGGGGGGTCCAGTCAGTTTGAGGGTCTTATCAATTGGCTACCAAATGGCCCTTTTTGTCAACCACATACTACCAATTAGGGGTATTCTAAGATTCGTAGCCATTTATTATATTTCAACCCGGTACGCTCCTCCGCACGCCAATTTAGTCATATTACAAGATCAGTAATAAATGAATTCTGAAAAATTTCTTGCTTGGTTCCATCAGTTTTGCAATAAAACATCTTGAAAAACCGTAGAAAATTTTCATCTCTAAATGCTACCAAATGACCCAGTTTTCAGGTTCATGAACTACCATGTGAGGGTTTTTGTAAAAAGATACTACCATTTGAGGGTATTTTTCAAAATTTTTGCTTTGTCCCTCTTTAGCCCTGACTGGACCCCCTGTCAGGCCACAATGGGAGTACCCCCCGGGGGGTAAATACCAGGGGGTAGTCATGATATATTGCTCCTCTTGGTACCGTCTTTGTAGTGTTGTATAGTAGTTCGTAGCATAGGCAGTGTCGTAAGTGATTCGTTATTGTGAATTTTTATATTGAATAGAAAAAAGAGAATGTCACACAAATGCGTTATAGTGGCTGCGTGGCAGTTTTGAGGTGACGCGCAGGCGCTTTTGATGTGTCGCCTCGTTCTCGTTTATTTCTCAGAATTCAAAGATGGCCGCGGAAACACGCCAGATAGCTGACTTTGTTTCAGACCCGAACTTCTGCACGGAATGTGGAAGCATTTTACCACTACCCGGCCAAGAAGAATACTTAGAGTGCAAGATATGCAAGCATAAACATTACTTGTCGAATTTTGAATCTGTTGAGATTTATTCCTGCAAAACGTACAACGAAGAGAAAATCAGCCTTGCCAAAAGTGCCAAATTGAAGAACTTCGAGAAAGAAATTGAACAAAGTGGACCAGTCACAAAAAGAAAATGTCCCCATTGTGGTTATGATAAGATGACATACATTACAAGGCAAACTCGATCAACAGATGAAGGACAGACTGTATTTTACACATGCATGAAATGCAAAATGAAAGAAACGGAATATTCTTAGACATTTGTAAAATGGTCTGAAATTTGAAAGTATTGAGATGCTTTATCACTGCTTTATAAAGATTGAGATCCTCCCCACGGATTTTCACGCACACTAATCACATTAATCCCACATATGAAAATGGCATCAAATAGTATGAATCATCTTATAGCAGAGTCCTTCATTTGGAAGTTAAGGAATCAGATCATACAGTTGGTATTATGTATTATTGTGTCGTATGTGATTTCTAGAAAGAGATTTAAATCTGCTGAATGACCCTTGATAAAAGAATTTTGGTATATTTTGGGCATAGTGCAGCACCTGCAGGGGCGGATCTAGGCCGGGTTGACAGGTTTGAATAAACCGGTCAGATTTCCAGAGAACAATTCCCCCCTCTTTCAAATGCCGTTCCATTCATGAACATCTATCATACGGAGGCGCAAACCGTGAATTTCTCCTTATGAAAATTGATATCAGCTTTTGCTGAACGATAAGTGAGGAATTCAATCACTCTTTTGTTGTGCTGCATTCAGAAGACAGATCATAATTATCTGTCGTCATACCGCATTAGTTTGATAGCATGACTCATGAATTGCGAAATTTTACAAAGGTGGAAGGAAAAACCAACCCGGTGGCACATTCATTTTGAGCTCTCAACGTCTCAACCCGGTGCCAACCCGCTCCAACCCGAATCTTATTGCGCAAGACAGATGAGAGCTTCAAACTCTCCTACGCAGAGACTATTCTGTCTCGTAAACTCTGTTTGCATTCAGCGTACATGGACTTTGTGCTTCCCTAGACTTGACACGAGATTCGATCGAGTGGTGTTAGAGCTTCTATCATAATTTTGCACATTCGAAAATTCTACAGAATGTAGCAATGTATCGTTCGATTGAGATTCTTTTTCATTTCACTTAATTTCAAATTCTTTATACAGGGTAAAGTCTACAATAACAATTGATTTACAAACTGCCCTGTTAAAAACCTGATTACAATAGTTACATAAGCAAATAAATACATAGATCGACCCTAAAAATACATTAATGAAAAAGAAAATTAAAATTTCAGAATAGCTGAAAGGTCTATTATGGAATTCTTCAATTAAAAACAGACTTCCCTAAAAGAAACTAAGGGCGATGTCCAAAAACTGTACTGAAAAAGGGCGTTCCCTCAAAAATAAATGGGCGTGGCCCTAAAAAATTTTTCCGGGGGCTTCGCCCCCGGACCCCCGTATTACCATTGCGACTTCGCCGCAATTCAACCCTGTCACAAAATATCCTGGATCCGCCCCTGACCTGTACCTTGAAAATATTGTCAACCCAAGATAAATTGTGAACTAGGTTAGGATTGCTTTCACAATTTTGCTTATATGTATAGTAGCGAGTTGAATGAGAGCTTGAGAATCATGCTTCTCTGCAGTATCCAACTAATTTAACTTTTGCAATCCTTCCGTTACAAATTTGTTTATTTTGCGTAATCCCTGTCATTCTTAAACTAAGTTAAAACTCTTAGTTTCATGATTCATTTTGTAGTAGTTTGTATGTGTATTTTTTTTACAAAATCCAACAATGCGGTGAGTATAGATAGTTGAGAAAGCTGCAAGAGTCACTGAAATAACAAGAGACTTACTGCTCTCGGATGGAAGAACCTTTTTCCTTGCTGTAGCTTCTTTATGAATTAAAGGATGGACTTATTCCTTGCTTTGTGTATGACAGTTATGGACATGCCATACCCACTATGCCCATCCCGTTTTGTTATCAGCATTCTTTAATATCATGATCAGTATTTTTGATAAAAAGCTGTCGGGTACTGTATACCTTCTAACAGTAATTTCCATCCATTGGCTGCTGTACCTTTTCAGGACTCACACCACCCCTGATTGAAGATATGTAACACATTTGTGTAATCCATGAGCTTGCAGCGTAAGGTTGATGGTTTGGGCCTCATGTTGCCACACCAACATCATGGCAAGGGTTTGCAGGTATCAGAAGCAACAGATTTCTTTATCTCAGTAGACTTACCCCAAGTCTGTTTCGTCATCTGTAATAAGTCTATCTGAAAGTTATAAATGAAACATATCTATCATTCGTTTATAAGTATCCTAAAACAGACAAAGTGCAGGGTATTCTGAAGTTAAGCCATATTTTCATTTGTTTCCTATCTTATTACTATACTTCAGTAATGCCTAAACGGACTTCAAAAGACCCTCCGTTGAATTTTCACGAGGAAGATGAAGTTAGTTTCTGGCCCAATTTCTTTGTTTCTTATGAAAAAGTATGTGAAGATTTCCAAACAAAGACTTGCACAAAATCCTTTTGTTCTTTTTTTGAGACAATTAGTTTATAATTACTTGAAGTTGTTTTATTTGATGCTGAAAATATTTTGTGGTACAAAATTAAACTCACTGTCTTTTTAGGTTTAGAGAAAAAGTGCTGAGTTTTTTTCAACTTATTTTTGGATCAAGCCAAATTTTTACTTGCTCATTACAAAGTAAAATCTGCTCAAATAAGCATCCCTGAGCCGCCCTGAGCATCCCAATTTGAGATTTTCCTGAGTTCTTCTCTAGGGCCATAGGAGGCATCTCAAACTTGGGGTTACAATGCTTTAAGGGCACTTTTCTCCTTGAGAAAAAGGGACATTTCCTAAGAATAAAAGGAGACTTCTTTGTTATTGTAAAATCTTAGGGGTACCTGCCCCCAGTGCTCCCATGTTCCCTTCTCTGTCCCTTGAATTCAATTTGCCAAGCCCCTGTGTTGGTGTGAAAACGTCAATGACATGGCACTTCCTGGTCAATTTTGCAGTTCTGGCTAAGTCAATTTGGTGAGAGTGGTGACCGAGTGGATTATATATGAAATTCCATCCTTGATCTATTGTTTTTGCCACTAGTTAGATCATAGTCTATGGTTTGAATGAAGCGATACCCTGGGTGCCAGAGCTAACAGGAAATAGATAAAAATAATTGAAAGAAAAGGCCTTTTCCTGATTTCCCCAAGTTCTACAAATTCTTTTGTACTTACACCAAAAATGGGCAACATAATAATGCAAAATTTCTCATTCATAATATAACACCTTAATTGTTTTGTTGCTATTCGCCATGCTATTCACAAATATTTCACGTGACGTCTAAACAAAACACATTGAAAGGTGTCAGAATATGATGTCACAACAGTATCATGCCCGTATCACTTGTCAGTCGAAAGCTGCTTTATCAAAAGACTTTGATAAGTCCTTTGTTTGCCACTCAAAAACACATGAAAACACACGCGATTGTTTTTCCGCACTAAAACACATCAACTCGATTCAAACATTCCGTTATTCACTTATGAATTAGTAGACAAAAGAAGTTATTTAACTGTCTTTGTCACTCAAAACGTTTTACACAATTTCGACACAGCAAGAGAGAAATGAATTTATTAATGACAGACGACACAACAGCAAGACTGAAAGCGACTTCGTAGCGAAATCACCGCAAATTTTGGCCATTAAAAATTAATTTAAATCAATGAAAAGTCATGAGATTGAACACAAATTCCTGCTGGTGACCTAACTCAAAACAGGGTCCGATTTCAAAGTTGATGGTTTCATGCTGGTGGTTGCTAAGGACAAACAAAAGGTATCAAGCAACAAACAACAACCACAACAAGGAGGTCATGGCGACAAAATTGAAATGAGCAATACACCAAAAAATGTCGAATTGAAAGCGCTTCCATTTCAAGATGATGAAATTTCAGTTGATTTGTGTTTTACGATGAAGTTCAAACACACAAAAGAATTTCAAATATGAGTGGAAGAAGACCGCCATCCGAAGATGTAAGTATAAAGGCTCTGATTTCTTTACTTGCGGCGGCGACCGCCTTTGCAAAACCCCTTTATTTCAACTCATCAATCATAATTTGGTGGCCTAAAGCAAAAGAAAGGCTGGATTTATAGTTGGTGCAGTTTGACACACTGGCGTCGCCCCCCCCCCCCGTGGTGATATTCCCAACAAAATCAAATTCTAATTTCACAACTAACGTAGGACACAGAACTGGACAGCAATTGATGCGTATATTGTTGTGCTCAGGCTAAAATAAGCTTCGATATTCCCGTCATGTTGACATTCCTGCGAAGTTTTTTGAGCCAAAAACGATAATAAAACTGATGTTTTGCTTCTTGCTGTAATTTCCATTAAGATGCCATCAATAATGAAAACATTGATGTTGTAGCCGCACTAATCCTTGCGGATGACCCAATGCCCTTATCATCCACAAAATTCCTAATTTATAATCTCCCTAATGTTATCTTCCTAACCTCCCTAACTTGATATCATCAGTAACATTTTTGTGGATATTTATACAGTTCAAGAACTGTAACTTGTGCTTTAAAATTCATTTTCTCAAAATGATGACCTTTACCTAATTCTGAAACATGTGGGAGTCTAATACCTGGCAAATCAAAGCTGATCGTTATGTTTACATAAAGGAAAGATTATCATTATCTTATGAATTTTTAATTTGAACAGATGCAAAACAGCTTTAACAGCTAGTTGACAGAGCTAAGCAGAATAAACAGGAAAAAGAAAAATACAGATGCATGCAGTTGTTGCTCTAGCTAAGCAATATCCATACACATATCAAAAACATCAAATGCTAATTTTTGACATGCACATGCAGCCCTCAAGTTAGCTTTTGGATGTATATTGTATTAATTTTTTTACTGATGTATCAATTTTCTGTATCTTATATTTGTGTAGTTAAGTTATTTAGTTATTTCATAAATTGCATGTACTATTGGAATTTAAAATATATGAAACCAGTTTCAGGTTTCAGTTTCATTCCTAAATTCAATCCTAAATCAATCTTAAATACAATTTAACAAAACAGATACACTACTATTGAGATACACACATGATTACTACATGTAACACCAAGAACTAAAAACTAGCAATATTGATGAAAATAATGATTAAAGCTACTTATGATTGTATTTAAGATTGATCAATTAAGGAGGAGCTCTCTAAGTAGATAAACTAATCAAGAGAGAGCCCCCCCCCCCGTCCCTGTAAAAAAGACACAGAAACTAAAAGAAAAATTATTTTAAAAAATCAAGACAGCAAATAATAACCAGATGAACCTCAATGGGACAGATCATGAGTGGTTGAGTTAGTGTGAATCAGTTTTGTGCATATGAATCAAGGAAATAACTTTTCAATTTTGAACGAAAAACCACAACAGAGCTAGCAATGCGTATGAACAGTGGGAGAGTGTTCCAAAGTTTTGAACCAAAAAATTGAATTGTTTGAAGACCATACAAAGTAGTGATTTTAAATTATTTGAAGAGATCACCTCTGGTGGCCTGGCAAGTACCAATCCTATGAAAAGATGAGTTCGGCTGATGGGCATCATGAAAACGGGAAGGAGTAAGCTTATTGATAGAATTGAAACTGAAAATATTTGCCTCTGCCCTGCGGGGGGGGGGAGGTTGGGCACTTGATGTTAACGTATACAGGGTTGTACCTATGGAAGCACTATTTACTTTGCTTCAGAGCATTCCCTCCAAGCTACCGGATGACCCAATAAAGTGACCCAACACAGTCAGAAAAATAGGGGCGATCAATGGACTGTGAAGTCGCATTTAGCCACTCAATCAACGTGAACTACGTTTTTCCATGCAGCCAAGAGTGTAGCTTATATCAAAAACCTTTCCCCATCAAAATTGGTTACTTGGTGCAGTTGTTAAGAAATATTTTCAATTTGAGCAGGGCCCAATATTCACTTCCCTTCTTTAAATTCCAAGGTGTTCTCTAGAACCCCAGGGAGGGCCTCTCAAATCCTGATGATTTTGAATTTTATTGCAGCTGATTGATCTTCACTTGCTTGTTGTACCTACTGAATCATGGCTTGGAAAGTATAGTTTGGCATATAACAATGTAGCACTGCAATCAACATCTGCTGGTTTTATCAGGTAATATGATCAGTGCCAGTGTTATTGATTATTTAGCTTTTTTACCTGGTGGGTCAAAAAAGAATCAGTGCTTGACCAGCTACTGCCTCTTGAGTACATAAGCAATGATACTTTGCAATGTCTGATTGAATAGCTAACATATTTAATTACTTTTAGAATATTCCCTGTCAGAAATCAGTCGCTTTCAAATTCTGCAAGGAATTTTCTAAAAAGTGTCCTTTGAGAAACCATAAAAATGTGCTAAGATTACCAGAAAGTTTCCGCAACACAGTATGTTTACCTTACAGCAATGACTTGAGCACACTCATGTGGAATGCTCTTGGAGGAATGAAATGGTAAACCTCCTTGTGAATACTTTAGGGGCAGAAACTTTTGGGGGCAGAGACTTTCGCAAATGACAAGTTTTCTGGCAATTTTCGCAACAAAAACTTTCGCGATCAAGAAAAAGGCATGCATTTCCCCGTGAAAAAACTTTCGCAACTGAAGAAAGGTTAGAGTTAAAACACAATTTTCTATTCATTTTCAGTACTACCCATAGTCACGGTGACAATTTACAAGGCTTTATAGCCCAAGAGACTAAAGATCAGGGTGATTAAGGAAGAGCAACGCAAAAATTTGAAGAAACGAAAAAATTGGATTGAAAAAATTTTCGCGAGTCGAGAATTTTCTGTAATTTCGCGAGCAAAAACTTTCGCGAATTTTGACTCTAGATTATGCCTTGGCAGAAACTTTTGCGAAAAAGGCCAAAAACGCGAAAATCGTGAAAGTTTCTGCCCACGAAAGTTTCTGCCCCTAAAGTAACTAATTCAGGGGGATTCCATTCTCTGAAGGAGACAAACCTATGTGAATGCATTTAAGAGTCATTGATGAATTAGGTTTATTGCGATAAACTAGGTTTATCAACTGATAAACTGGGATTATCAACATCTTTTTGATAAACTGGGTTTATCAAATTGATTAACTCAGTTTATCAACAACAAATTTGATAAAGTAGGGTTATCAACTGATAAACTAGGTTTATCGAAATTCCATTGTTTATGATGGGTGCAATACAGTCTCGCTATCGGGGTGTAATGGACAATCAAATGTAACATGTGTTGGTGCATTCATTGCAATTAGAACATCCTGACGGAAAATGCTGCCAATGCACCCGCATTAAAAGCACCGGCATTAAAAGCACGTCTTGTTTACGAACAATAGATACGGGATAATTTCATAAACAATGGAATTTTGATAAACCTTGTTTATCAGTCGATAATCCTGCTTTATCAAATTTTTGGTTGATAAACTGAGTTTATCAATCTTGATAAACCCAATTTATCAAAAAGATGCTGATAATCCCAGTTTGTCAGTTGATAAACCTAGCTTATCACAATAAACCCAATTTATCAAAGTGATAATCCTAGTTTATCAGTGATAAACTAGGTTTATCAGGTTTTTGTGATTTTCGCGTGCCATAAATGCTGCTCCTTTCCTGAATCTCTCCAGTGCTAAAAAGAATTTTCATAATCCTCAAAATCCTTACAATAGAAGGATCAGGAAACAGAAACTGTTTTTTTAGTCATATAAAAATTTTACAACTGCATATCTTACATTCTACAAAACTTCCCAAATTTCTTTACAACACTACAGGGACAACACCATGGGGAGCGAAAGACAATGACTACCCCATGGCCAACATATAAAGACAAGCAAGTTAATCTACCTTGCACATGAAAAACTACGAACAATTAAAAGCTAATGGATTACTGTACTAGATTCTGTCCTACATTAGGTGTCAAGTTGCGATGATTTTTAAAATGTCATAAGCGCAATTCGTTAGATGTTTTTGGTGAAAAAATGACCTGACACCCAATGCAAAACAGAATCTACAAAGGAAAAGAACATGTTAAAGGACTTATTGGCTGGTTTGTACATAACTGAAACTTCAAAAGATCTTAGTCAAACCGACCAGTTTCATCACAGAATTGCAAGGTCAGTTTGAGAATGTTTCTATTCAAGATTGTTTTCCCAGTGGTACCAAAAAATTCTTTTCCAGTGATTTGCCATACAGCAATATTAGTCAGTCTAAGAAGCTTATCAATCATATATATATATATTTTATGCAAATATAAAAGTTTACAATGATTTCTACATCTAACTTTATGTTCCTAATTACCATACAACACTACAGGTACAATACCATGGGGAGCGAAAGTCAATGACTACCCCATGGCCAATATGAAAGACATGCAGCGTTCAAATAACTACGACTACACTACAAACGATAAAAAACTAATGGATAATGTACTTGATTCTGTTCCACACCAGACGTCAGGTCAAGGTTGCGATGACGATGACTGGAAATGATGTCGCAAGCACAGCTCATTTCGGCTCATTTGTTGCAGTAGATAAAGGGCCTGACGTCTGATGTGGAAGAGAATTTACAATGAAAAATCAATCATATGACATTGTTTATAATGATTTCTTTATTGACAGGGTATATCCTCATGCTTCATTGAAAGATTTGCGTGATTTGGTTGAAGAGCAGCTTGACCATGATGTTGTTCCAGAGGACTATGTATTTTTAAGAAGTGTTGGAAGATGCCTTGCAATTGTAAGTTTGACTCTATTTCAGATTTTTGTTATTTCAAACTTATGTATCCTTGAATCTTTCAGAATTTAGAAGAAAATGATTCTTTTAACAAATGCTCATGCATCAGTGTCATCATCATCATCATCATCATCATCATCATCATCATCATCATCATCATCATCATCATCATCATCATCATCATCATCATCATCATCATCATCATCATCATCATCATCATCATCATCATCATCATCATCATCATCATCATCATCATCATCATCATCATTAATTTATTTTAAGTAGGCTATAAAATGAAAGCAAATTGCTAAATTGCAGCTAATTAAGGCCTACTTGATACATATTTACAATATCTAAAAATATCAAGAAAAAAGAAATTACAATGTTTATTCATAAATAAATTACAAGATAAAAACGGCTATCCTGTTAGCAACCAAACTTGCGGAATATATGTTTTGCAAAGTCTGCAGTTGCATTCACCACCTTTCCAACATTTAATTCGTTTTTGAATATGGGAAGGGTGTTTGATTGTTTTATTTCTTGTGGCAATTGTTGCCACAATCTACTACCAAGATAGGTTATGGTCTCAATCCCAAAACTAGAATACAGAACTTCACTCTCTATGGTTACACAAGTCTACTAAAGCACTATTTACTCTTTTTCAGGTCAATCAAAATCAAGAGAAAACATTGAAGGCGAAACATTTTCTGCCACCAGTGGTAAGCATTTTACTTCTTTAGTACTAGCATATTTCAGACGATTTCTTTTCACAAGATAAGTGAAAAGGACACATTGTTGCTGTAAGAAAGAAAAGATTCAGAAATGTCATTGATGTTTTCAGCTGCTCTTGCAAATTTTGGAAGAGTTTTTTTGGAACCCCATCGCATTGAAGGTCCCATCTGCACTCAATAAGCTCGTTGATATATTTCAAGGTCTCGGCTATGGAACAACACATGTTTCAAGTTCATTCCGTAATCAAATATGAATGTACATAGTAACAGACCTTTTTACTTCATAAAACAGAGGGTTGGATCGAGCGTCCAAATCTGATAAATTTGTGACGGAGAGCAAAAGCATGACCCCCATTCTTGTTACGACGATGCTGGCTGTGGCAGAAAATTGCTTCAGATTTTAGAACACTTCTCAGAAATTTGACAAAGATGACTTTACGCAAAGCGAGTAGGAATGATTTAGTTTAAACACTGGCAAGTTTTAGTTGCCCTTTGGACTTGTTTCTCACTATTTTCAATCATTTTTAGATGATTTTGTGCTGTAACAGTTTCAGCTCAACAGTGTGACCATGCAAGGGTTTCATTTTGCGAGTTCTAAATCGAAGACTGCGTTCACACGATGCCGGCACATTTTGAAAACGGTGAAAAATTCGACGGATAGGCCTCCTCACACGAAAACGGCACATTTTTTGCCGGCAGATTTTGAAAACGGCAGATTTTGAAAACGGAACTCTAATCAGCACATTTTGAAAACGGCATCGTGTAAACACTTTAAAATGATGAAAATAGAACATTTTCAGACGCTTTTGGAGCGAGACTGAACGATTCTTAGGGTTTAGGTGTACACTTAATTGGCATCAAAGTCTTGCAATGAGCTTTTTACCGGCAAATTTCTTACCGTTTTCAAATTGTTCCGGCATCGTGTGAACGCTAGCTCAAATTTTGCTACCGTCATATTTTTCATCGTTTTCAAAATGTGCCGGCATCGTGTGAACGCAGTCGAAGTTTGCTGTTTTCAATTGTCGTTACTCAGTTGAAAGAAAATTCAGCAAACAATGAATGAAATAGCAAGAAACAAAGCAAAAGACCGTAAATTGAACCATTACTAAGTCACTGAAGCCTTGCCTCTGTGTTAATTGAACCATTACTAAGTCACTGAAGCGCATATTTGTCGATAATAAACTCTCTGAAAAGTGTTCTGAAATCTGAAGCAACCGTCTTGCTACAGCTAACATTAGGCTCTTTTAGCAGCAAGACGCGGACGTCTTCGAAAACGCAGCTAATTTTTATGTTTTAGAGCATTCAAATTTTCTCTCCTAGAAAGCAGCTCACAGACAGACCAATTCCCTAAGAAAAGTTTGCATTCTCGCATTTCCATAATTTGTGAATAAGCTCACATTCCATTCTGCTTCCCTTCTCGACGTCCTATTTTTGCAGTGCGGCCTTCAAAAGCATACTTTTCAGGTCGTCATTTTCAGAGTGGAACGTACAATGAGTCTCTTGAGACTCGCAAAAGTTTTGAAGCTGATTTCACTTTGTGATTTACATCCTCGAACAAAAGAATTATGCTGGCGTCTTCTTGACTCGCATCTTCTTGCTAAAAGAGCCCACTGTTAACCGAGAACGGGGGTCATGCTTTTGTTTTCCTCGACAAATTCACCAGATTTGGACGCTCGATCCAAACCTCTTGTTTAAGAAGTAAAATGGTCTCTAACAAAGGTAAAGGTTTTCAAGTCCAAACTGTATATATTTGTTTGTCCTTAGGCATTCTCTCCGGAGATCTTCATTCTACAAGGAACACATGAATGGATCGCTTCATTACGAAAACAAACAAAGAGTTTTGTCATCAGTGGAGATCTCGCAGCCGAAGGTTAGATGCACATGTTTGAGGAATCTGATTCAAAACTTTTTGTTGCTTATGAGGACTTTGTTGCGACGCTACTGACCGTTTCGTGGGGTAGCGTGTGTAAAGAAGCAACTGAGGCTAACTCTTTCGTCAATTCTTTTGCTTAACTTATTCTGCTAGAATGAATGGAAATGATTAAAATTTCGATGGTTTTGAAATACTCTATAAGGCTTTGCTGACTCATGATAGTGCTCAATAAGTTGATTTAACAAACATACGGCAATACTTAGACTGCGTTCACCCGATGCCGGCACATTTTGAAAACGATGAAAATTGTGACGGTAGCAAAATTTGAGCTAGCGTTCACACGATGCTGGAACAATTTGAAAACGGTTGGAAATTTGCCAGTAAAAAGCTCGTTGCAAGACTTTGATGCCAAAGAAGTGTACCTAAACCCTAAGAATTGTTCAGTCTCGTTCCAAAAGCGTCTGAAAATGTTCTATTTTCACCATTTTTAAGTGTTGCCACACGATGCCGTTTCCAAAATGTGCCGATTAGAGTTCCGTTTTCAAAATCTACCGTTTTCAAAATCTGCTGGCAAAAAATGTGCCGTTTTGGTGTGAACAGGAGGCCTATCCGTCGAATTTTTCACCGTTTTCAAAATGTGCCGGCATCGTGTGAACGCAGTCTTAGGCTACGTTTCCATTACTCCGTTTTCAAATGTCTCCGTTTTCCTATCACTCCGTTTTCGGATGATTTTAAACCGTTTCCATTACTCCGTTTTCGCCAAGAGCGCCTGGCACGAAAAAGGGGGTGTTTCCATTACTCCGTTTTCGTTTGTTTTCATTTCCTTTGTTCGCACTCGTTTTGAAACCGAGGATGTTGTACAGATTGTTGTTCTAGTTTTTCGCATGACTCCGTTTTCGGTGTTTCCATTGAAAACGATGCGTTTTCAGATGTCTCCGTTTTCAAATCACTCCACTTTGAACAGCGTTTTCAAATGTCTCCGTTTTCGGTCGTTTTCAATGGAAGCACTAACCCAAAAACGGAGACATTCCACTCCGTTTTCGTATTTCGATTGGAAACGGGGCCTTAAACAGACAGGGATTCAGGTATTGGTTGAAAGACTGATTTTCTCGTTTTCACAGACCACTTAATCGCAATTTCTCCTTTCATCTTCGAAGTATAAGTGTTATCTTTAAGTTCAATCATTATACTTTGTATTACTGCTTAGATGCAAACAGATTTGTAAAAGTTAGCCCCAGGGCCTTAGGGTCTAAGGGGCCTCATAAATAAAGATTTTTAACATTTGACTACAGGAATTGCTCTGAAATGCAATTTAAGCCAATCTAAAGGGCATGATCGAAAAAATTTTGTGCTCGCTTCGCTCCCAAAGGCTTCATTTCGCGGTTTTCGTCCCTAGGCCTCCGAAAGCTCTCGATGGCCCTGCCATTGAGAACAAAAGAATTGAAGCAATAGCAAAGATATACATGCGATCATGATTGATTCGCTCACAACAAGGCTGAAGTGCAATTGGT
This sequence comes from Aurelia sp. 3 sensu Dawson et al. (2005), assembly GCA_964020215.1. NCBI lineage: Eukaryota > Metazoa > Cnidaria > Scyphozoa > Semaeostomeae > Ulmaridae > Aurelia > Aurelia sp. 3 sensu Dawson et al. (2005). Next base: position 9,093,350 of record OZ026588.1, on the reverse strand, counting down.
AACAAGAAATACGGTCAGCACTTCATATCCCTAGTGATGACTCTGAAAAGGTTTTCTCCTTTCATCTTCGAGGTTTTTAAGGCGAACAGGTAATTTCAAATGAACTTTGAAAATGCTGCAGCGGGCGTAAAGTCTAATAAGAAAAAGAATAACGAGAAGTTTCATGTTTCAACATCCATTGATAAAAAGATTTAACAAAATGAATTTTGCATTTCAGATGAGTATCGCCTCCAGAGTGGCAACTACTATCCCAGAGAAAGAACTGAAAATAATTCTCAGTCAGCACAACAAAGTGAGGAAAACGATATATATGGAAACCGAGACATTTCTCACTCAGAGAGTGAAGAGTTTCCGGGAAGGGCACCGCGAGAAAATGAGCGACTCGATAAGACACCAAGCCAGGCGAGCGATGAAAACACTGACCCATCTGAAATGCTTTTAGAGAATGCGAACTCGAAAAAGCCAAAAAAGCATCTCAGTGAACAGATTAAAGAGAAGAAAAGGTCAGGAAGAAGTCACCCTGATGAGGAAGAACGAAAACCGATTAAGAATCCCAACGGCAGTTCAAAACCAACATCAGAGACGGTCAACGGAAGGAAGAATAGTCTGACTTCATCAAGTCATGTCCACTCCAAGAGAGAAGTAAACAATGAAAGATCTACAGAAAGCAATGGAGTTAGGTCAGGAATACAGAGCAAAACACAAAACGAAGAAATCGCTTCTGCTCGCAATAAACCACGGGGAGTACCCGCAATTCAGGTGCTTCATCCAGAAGTTATCAACCATTCGGTTCCCCAAGGGAGATTAACAACCCCCACTCCTTTACCCTCTGCCAACGTGATTCATAGCACCCTAAGATATGAAGAATACGGACGAGCAAGTGAGAGTAAATTTACAAGGGATGGTGACATCAGAAAAACGTATAACATGGAGGTTATGAATAGCATAGCCAAAGATTCGCTTGATTCCGAGGCGGATCGAGATGATTTCGAGACAGAAGGATATGGAGAGAAATTGTCCGAGAAAGATGCAAAAGCTGTTGTTGCTGTTGAAGTTGAACGGGATTCTGGTATATCAGAAGAAGATACGAATGAGTAAGATTCTTATTTCATTTTTATTTGAAGGTGAATGTGAAGTTGCGACAGGGTACATGGTGTGGAGAGATTTGCCACAAATCCCCGTAACTCCTCTAGTCAAGTACCCCTCCCCCAGATTAGCACCAAGCGCTGGGATCGCAGAATTACCTAAGCGCTGGTCGAGTCTGCGACCCTCGTCATGACGGTCAAGTGGTGGGGTTCTACCGGGTATCAAACTCACTCCGTCTGACTGTTCTGGCTGCAAAGCCAGGATTGTACCACCACTTCACAACACCTTCGAAAAAAACAAAGTAAAAGAATAAACTAGCAAATGTTCCTTATTGTTTGTTAATTTTTCAATGTTTGTAACATCAAATCTAATTAATAGAATTTATCAATTAAATTCTTCATCCTGTATCGAATGAGTCAAAGAAAAACATCTGCCTTCGCCAAAAAATGGCAGTCCAGAGAAAACCCTAAGTTATTCTGTGGTTAAACGTACTTTATTTCAGATAAAGGAGGAAGCCTAACTTAGGTGGGGAAATTTATCTTACTGAGACCTGTTTTATCGTCCTGGAATGTAGAGCTCGGAACAGGACATGCAGTTGCAACCAAATTTTGAAATTCTTCCGTTTTATAATGTTGGCAATTGCTTCAAAATCTTCTGAGAAGGTAAACAAAAGGCGGCATAAAAGTCGGAATTAGAAGAATTTCCTTCTTTGTTTCTAAAAAGATAAAAGATGTTAACGTCTTTTAACGGGTGAGTGGCCGAGTGGCTTGTACAGTCTTCGTCAGGTGACTGAAGTTAAAGTTTGGTCGAGTGAGGTCAAATTCTGGATGGGTGACCTCGGAGGTCTGACCTCACAACTCACCTCGTCGTCCTTCGGAAGGGACGTTAAACTAGGGGTCCCATGCCTGGATGCGGCATGCACAGTGGGCCTAAATTAGCTTTTAGTAGGTAGAAATCCTGACAAGCCCACTCAAAACAAATTGAAAGCAAACAAAAAACATCTTTGTTTTGAAAAATATTCATACCGATCCCGTGTAAACGCGGCATGATGGGTACTGTTCCAAGCAGTTCCAATCAGTTCCATGCGCAACGGTTCCAACAGTTCCTGTGTAAACGCTGCCTCAAATCAATATGATAGGTGACTGCAGTACATATGACGGAACTGGAACTTTGACCATACGTTCAAATGCATTATGCTATGAATAAGAAAAGCTCAGAATTCGGGATAGGGGATTAGCATGATTGCTATATGGTTGGAAGAAGAAACCAAGGAATCTTTATATAAGTTGTCTTACCTCATCTCTAGTGCTGTCGACAGCTACAGTCTATTACACCTTGCAAAAGATGAAATATAGTTACACTATAATCATGTTGTATAAGCGTTAGAGGGGCACGGTCACGTAACCGTAAACAAACCTGTTATCTCTATAATTTATATTGTTGCACACACGTAGCCAAAGTGTTCTGCACAGATTTTGGTGGATGGGGTGAATCCACAACAAAGTTACTCCCAAACATCCACCAATATCTCTGCAATTGTACAACATATGAATGTTCCGTTTGTTTCTCTGTGAAGCTCAAGAGTACATCTTCAAAATAACACCTTTAGTTTGAGAAAAAATAGTGGAAAATCTCTGTAATATGGCCTATCAAAAATACTGCAAAATCGTCATTTCGAAAGAAGTTTGTTTACATTACGTGACCCAACCCCCTTAATTACAATAGAGCTACACAACCACACTTCTCAACTGGGACGAGACCATGGAGAGCAAAAGAGAATTACTATCCCTTGTTCGTTACATCAACAAAACAAGGAAGAACACTACCTGGACGACCAACAACAACGAATAAAACAACCAAACAATGCTTGCGAATGCATCAATACTCGCTAAAATTAAATGCAATGCAAGTTTGAATTAAAGACTGCCGAAATGAAGGTTCTATGTGATCCCCTGCACCCTACCAAAGTACAGTCGTGTTAGTATATTTGGAGCTTTGTAATATATTAGTTTAGAAGTAAATCTGCTCTTTGTTTGATGTTATTATTCCTTCCGTTGCAGGAGGAGAGGTGAACTGCGTGCGAATAAGCGATACGGGAAAGAGAATTCGCCAAAATCAAAGAAACAAGATCTCGACGAAACGAAAAGAAGTGGCGAGTACAGAAAAGTTTCAGAGGAAAGTAAGGAGAGGACGCTTAATTCAGGGACCAAGGACTATGAAGAAGGTGAAACAAATGGGAATGCCGCGAACAGAAATGAAAGTGAGGCCAACACGTTGCATGTTGGACAGACTGATGAGCAAAGCCCGAATTTAGGGGCTTCAGAGACTCAAGCAAATTTGTTGACTGATAGATCCGATGGACAGAGAGAAGAACGAACGCCAAGATCAAGGGCACAAAATTATGAAGATATGAAAAGAAAAGAAGAGGAACGGAAACGATTAGAGGAAGAGAAGATGAGAATTGAAGAAAAGAAGAAAAATGTCGAAAATGATACAATGGAGATGATGAAACAAATGGATGAATTATTGAGAAAGAAGAAAGAGGAGGATGAAAAACGAAGGCAGGAAGAAGAGCAGAGAAAGAAAGAAGAAAAGGAGAATATGCAACGAATGAAAGATGAAGGTAAGTACCGGGCGATTAAAAAAAGTTTCATAAGCCAAATTGCGCAGGTCTTGTTATGAACGCAAATTTTGTGTCTTTTTGTAGCTGGTAAGTGAAAAAGGTTACCGCTCTTGATGGGCTGTGGAATGAGGAGTATGAGAGCATAAACTGAAATGTTGATCTATCAGTCAAAAGTTAATTTAGATGTCAAAATTTTGTACTCGTCGTTTAGACCTACCGGGTAACAAAAAAAAGACTTCACGAGCTAGATTGCACATTCAAGATGAATACAAACAAGGTATCAGCTTGTGGTTGAAAAGCTCAGCTATCTTTGAAATATTGCTTAGTCTCTTTAAGATATGCCTACCGACCGAGAAACAATTCTAAAAATATGGTAATTCATTCATTTCTCGGGCTGCTCCCTTTTTTCCAGTCGATGTTTTGGAAGATGTGAAAATTCAAAATTTGCTTTGAAGCAAGAAAATTGAACGGGAAAGAGAAGTCAATCATTTTGTAAACAAAAAACCTTCCCAGACTTTGTTAGAATGAGTTGATAACAAATGATTCTGAAACCAAGGCTTTTCCGCAAGAACTGTTCAAACACTCATTTTTTTGGGACACTCGATAGGTAACTTCGAGCAAATTTTTATGGTTGCCAAATTGCTGAAGAAGGCCTGGAACAGTTGATCAACTCACATATAAGCTTTTTGTACAAAATAGTAAAGAACGTACGAGTTTTCACGGTGCAAAGACATATTTTGCACATTTATAACCATCGGATTGAAAATCTTAAGTATTTGTTCGAAAATCTATTCCATGTAACTCCCGAGAAAGGTAGAATGCCCTTGCGCATTGTTATGTGTGAGGAGATTCCTTGTAATTTTATCCAATATTTTGGGCCTATTTTCAGGCATTTCGCAACCAAGAAATTTTCGTAAAGTCGCATTTACGTAAATTTCAGAGCGGAAGAAACATTAAGAAATTATTTGATCTGTCAACTTTTAACTAGAATTTAGATCTTTCTGATCCGTCAAGTACTCTTGGTGCTTTGAATTTTTCAAAGCAAGAACTTTTTTGTCTCACCCGGTACAAGGTTGTGTGACAACTATGAATAAAGATGCATCTTTCGGCCATACTTGAGTTACCATGGGTACCAGAGCATCAAAATTAAATTGAAAGGAAGATTGCGAAGAGGAAGAGAGAGAAGGAAGGAAGAAAGAAACTTTCTTTGCTTCTGTTTCTCTTTTGTTGTTTCGCTCTGGTACCCAGGGTATACTTTGGTTTGATTTTTTCCAAATATGATTAATGAGATTTTCATAGTAGCTCTCCATCCAGAGTAGCATTCCTTGTATCTCATGTTTAGCTACCCTGACCTGTTGATCATTCTTTAGATGCTTCACTGTCTTCTTGTTAATTTTCAGCCTCTGAATTACGAGACAAACTGATAAAAGCTAGGGAACAAAGGTCAGTGAATATCGTAAAAGTTTTTTCCTTTTGATGGCTCTTTTTATGAATTCGTTTGATAATGTATTCTATCATTGAATAAATCAAGTTAGTGAGTGCTTTGCTTCACAAAATGTGCGCTACAGGAACTTATAGTTAATGCTGTCTGTGTGGCTCATTATTGGTTTTTGATCTTTGTAAAATTTATTCTTTAGTGTCTTATTTCAGGATCGAGAAGCAAAAGCAAAGAGAAGTCCTGATGAAAAACGCAAGAGAAGTGAAAGCTAGACTTGTCGCAAAACGAGGACCTGGTATGTATTTGCAACTTTCGTTAGGGTTACTGCGCAGTCCCCCTCTTGTTTATCACAATTTCAAAGACAGTAACTGTGATTTGCATAAGGCCTTTTGAAGCATGCGTTCGTCTAGTCCTCTGTGACACGCAGTGAGAAATGTAGACCCTACAGTAAATACCCGCATATAAGAACGTACTTTTTTGAGAGCCAGGCTGAATTAGGTTCTTATTTCAAATGTACTTATATCTAATTCAGGATAAAAAACTTCTTAAAGGTTGTTATCTAAAAGCTCCTTTTTTACAAATTTTTATCAAAGGCTCATGGAAGGATTCATCACCAAAAGACTTATAAACCCTTTTATTTGTTTTGTAATGTCATTATCAACTAATATCTAATTTGAAGTGTAAGAGTAGCAAGGGAAAAGGTCCAAATATTCCGCCTATCAAAAATAATCTTTATTGCCCAAGTGATAAGAACATATTAGTTGATCAAACTGAGACAGGTTCTTAATTAGAAGGTGATAATTCAGAAATACAACCTGCAGGCTCTTATTTTTGTAGGTTATTATATACGGGGAAGTACTGTACTGTGCAATCTCCAGTGATCTAAAACAGGGGATTGTCTCTTCAGACAGAATACCCGGCTGACTTACGCTGGCAGTATCCCGAAGAGGGTTACTTTTTTATCACATAAAACATTAATACATGCAGCAAAAACTCATTGCAGGAAAGGACACTGACACAGTCAGCGAGTTCCCACAATGATTGATACTTAGAATTGTCTAAGGAATTAAACTCAAAAGAAACGTTACAATAGAAAGGAAAATATAACGAAGAGCCTGATCGCCTGATCGCTGAGAGGTTTACTAAAAGGATTGGGGCATCCAAGGAGACTAGAAAGCAAGGAGACCAGTAGCCTACGCGTAGACCCATTATTCCAAAAGAAGAAAGGGTCTACGAAACAAAGAGCAAAAGCTTGCTACGAGGTTTCTGGATTTCTGGAAACTTAATTTATGCAGCCTTTGTTTAGACGCGCTTCACAAATAATTTGAAAAGAGGATTAGAATAATTAATTGGGCGGCCGTAGCAAGCGTTTGCTCTTTGTTTCGTAGACCCTTTCTTTTTTTGGAATAATGGGTCTACGCGTAGGCTAGGAGACCAGTAATTTGCTGATTTTATTGTTACTTCTGACAACATCAATTGGCAGAGTGCAGACATTATATAACTGCTAGAAAGCTTCGGGTCCATTTTTCATATTTCGAATTAAGGGACTTTTCGTAAATTCAGATTCGCTCATGTTTCCACTTTCCAGTGCTCAGAATTGTATAGTCAACCACTAGGGGTATTTTAGACCCTCAGCTAACAACCAAACTTTCCTTCATTTAGATTTATAAAGTTTTCTGCATACAATGACATTTCAAACTCTTGGAGTTCTTTTTGGCACGTCCAGTATGATCATTTGATCGCACCTGTTTGAAGTCAGGGGGGGTGGTAGCTTTTATAGTGGGCTTGGTGTATATGTATCATTGAGAATTCAGAGTTAGGATCCATAACCAGGACAAAATTTTGAAATATGACCCCAACAGGACAAAATTTTCCACAAGTATCGTGAAAAGAGTATGCTTCGTATTATTTGTGGAGCTAAATTCCTTTTCACGAAAGTTTTTTGTCATAATAGCTTACAATAGCTATAAATTGCCAACATTTACCTATAATTACCGCAAATCTCCGTAAAGCAGACCCATTTTCATGTCAAGATTAACAAAACATGACCCATTACCCGAGATAAATATCGCACATTGACCCATAACGCGAGCAAGCACATGTATACCAAACCCCCATTCCTTCCTTTACCTTACGGTCATTCTTATGACGATGATGTGTGCATGTACAGCGAAACATTGTGAATTTTTATCAATGAATAGTGAAGTATCAAGCTTCTTGTTATTCTCTTCCTTATCAAACTCTACGCCCAATGTAACATTTTCAATTCTTTCGTTTTCTTTATTCAGAAACAAGTGCTTGGGAACGAAAATACCAAACAGAAAAGAAAAGAAACGCCATTTTAGAAGGAGACCTTGAGAGTTTGAAATCTGAACTGAGTACAAGCCAAAAGAAATTACTGGCCAATTTGGAACAGAAAGGTAATTATGGCTGTCGGTTTGTCTGATCTTTGTTTAGACTTGAATTGGGTGCATACAAACCTTTACTGATTGGGTCCATTAAGTAAGGGAAATATTGCAATGGTGGAAGAGAGTTTCTTTTCTCGTGTAATATTTTCTTGATTTTTCCAATTTCCTTTTTTCCAGAATCAAATGGAGCTGAAGAACAAAAGTCGCCGCGAACTGCAGTTGGTCCCTCTCAACTGGTAAGTACCTATACTGCATATTATTGTTTTGTTTATGGAAGTAATTCGTTATATGCTACAATGCATGCCAGAAGTCTTTGAGCACCTTGGCTAATTTTGCCTTGTTTTGTGATCCCCTCTTAGAGCAAGGCGTAACTATGAAATAAAGATGAAAGGACGATTTGTGACTCTGATCGGATGCTGGGACAATAGCCTTGCGAATCAACATTATTGGGGCAGGGGGGTGCTTCTGCTAATTGTTATGCACAAAATGCTGCTGTGTCTCTATGAAAGAACGGCCTCAGCGTTTCAAGGACACTAAGCAGGAATTATGATCCATTGAATATGAAACAGTTGAAGTCTGCACGGAAACCAAGAAAGTCTCGATATTTACAAAAATGTAAGTCCCTCATACACCAACTTTGCGCCGAACCAAAATTCATTTTGAAGCAGAAATGTTAGCTTGATACTTGTTCATTGTACTTGCGTAGTAAAATTCTGTAGTCCTTCTTTGGTTGAACGTTCATAGGTTTTGCTTTTACATGTGCATTTCCCAAGATAGAAGTATGTCGCATGCTGGGAAACTCAGAAAAAACATGAGGCATTTTCCAAGCAATATTTTGTGAGAAGCAAGTCAGTCGGGTGCCCTAAAGTTTAGTCTGCAAAAAAAAGATTGAGTCAATTATAGAAATTAGTTTGTTGAAATCGGTCATTCCTGTCAGTATTTCATTTGCGATTTGGGACAGTAAATGACTTGATTGTAAAAGTAAAATTGAAAATGGTATACAATTTTACAAATGATGAGGCTTCCTCGTATCTTGCATTCCTGCTCGACAGGTTATCAGAAACCAATACCCGGGAACTTCGGAACATCAAGACTAATCTTCGTATCCTGCTCCTACGAACAACATTTGTTAAAAAATACTTTTCTTTTAGAGGGGCGAAATTATGGAAAGGCCTGGACGCAAAATCAAAATCAACGAAAAACTCCAAAAATTTAAATCCTGTCTCGAAAACTTCAGAACATAAAGGAGCCCTTTTTGTCGCTGCCGATCGTTGTAGTATTTTAACTACATTTACTTTGTTAGTACTTTTATTATTTCATATATTTTTATGGTAACTTTTAAGGTTTCATCTTTTGCTTTGTATATTTAAAGTCGATAACTTTACCCTATGTAAAATGAAGAAAAATGAAATGAAATTGAAAATGAAGCTATTATTTTGGTTAAAAGTTTTGCTGTTATGGTAATTCTTCCAACGATGATGCTCAAATTGTTAGTCCCCATGGGATACAAAATGAATGATAGTACAATTTCATTTGTGCTCCAAAAGATGCATGCCTTGTTTACAATTTGTTGATAGAGGAATGGTATGTTTATGGTTTAGCTTTTAAAACGTACATAAATATTAATATTATTAAAGACCTATTTTAGGAATGTTTCAAGGCACCATTTTACTAAAATTGTTCGTAAAATGGATCAGAAAGACCAGTTTCGACCAAATAAATCTTCGCAGCTTAGCTAACCCTTCTTCTTTAGCATGGGGCTCGAATCTTTGCAAAAAATGTAAAATTATCTGTGTAAAATGCTATTGGCCCTTCACTTCAAGTGCATTGATCAAAGGCAACTTCATGGAATTTACCATAATCCTAGAGAGAGCCTTGTCGATACAGCTATCAAAATTGTTACATTCCAAACAGCTATCAAAATTGTTAAGAAAGTATTTTTAAGATATGCACTGTTGCACAAGGATCCAAAAGTTTGAACCAATACTGACATACTGACAGTTTCTTGAAATTGTAACAATCTGGGCTTAAAATTTTCATTCTTATTTCTAGAGAACTGAGACCTATTGGAGCCATATTCAAATATATGCCATAAAATATTACTATGTACCATTGTAAAAGAAACTGAACATGAATGAAACTGAATAGTTTCTTGTAGAGAGGTATTCTATTCAGCGAAATCAGGCCTGAGTTTCTTATAACGCAGTGTCTTAAAGGTGGGACTTTACTGTATCATCATTATCATTATTTTCAGAATTACAGACGCCATCAAATTGCTAAATCGTAAACCATAAAAGCTACAGATGTTTGCTTGCTACCATCCTGTAGGCCTTAAAACTTTATTGTTTCGTGTCTCGAGAGAGAACCTTGTTGCTATCATCATCGTTTTCAGAAATACAGCACTTACAAAATTCCAGCGTGCTTTCAAGTTGTAGCGTCATCCAATGGCTAAGTTGTGAACCATAAAAGCTACAGACGTTTGCTTGCTACCATCTTGTAGACCTTCAAACATTGATTATTTCGTGTCTTGAGAGAGAACCTTGTTGCTATCATCATCGTTTTCAGAAATACAGCACCTACAAATTTCCGGCGTGCTTTCAAGTTGTAACGTCATCCAATTGCTAAGTTGTGAACCATAAAAGCTACAGACGTTTGCTTGCTACCATCTTGTAGGCCTTCAAACATTGATTATTTCGTGTCTTGAGAGAGAACCTTGTTGCTATCATCATCGTTTTCAGAAATACAGCACTTACAAAGTTCCCGCTTGCTTTGAAGTTGTAACGTCATCCAATTGCTAAGTTGTGAACCATAAAAGCTACAGACATTTGCTTGCTACCATCTTGTAGACCTTCAAAAATTGATTATTTCGTGTCTTGAGAGAGAACCTTGTTGCTATCATCATCGTTTTCAGAAATACAGCACTTACAAAATTCCTGCTTGCTTTGAAGTTGTAACGTCATCTAATTGCTAAGTTAAATGCAGCACTTACAAAAGTTCCGCTAATTTTGAAGTAACCATTTTGTAGATTTTGTAAAACCTGAATATTTCTTGTGCTGGTCATTTTAGAATTCATGGAGCTTTTGATACCTCCTTTTGATACCTCCTTTGAGTCAAAACTCAGATACCTCCTCTCGACAAATCCTCCCTTTAACCTTAAAAACTCTGTAATTCTGAAAACAATTATCATATCGAAAATACTCTCTCTGTGATTATGGCAAGTAACATAAAGTCACCTTCGATCAGTTCAGTTGAAAGAATGCAGCAATAACATTTTACAAATTTCATTTTAAATTTTTAGAAAGATCGAACCGCATGCTCCTTCTATGCAACGAATTACAAAGAAACGAATTTGCAAAATAACCTGCATTAATAGAATTAATAGACATGTGGCAAATGCCCTGCGTGTTTCGACTCACTGGTAGAATTTCCATATCTTTACATCTTTTCTGCCACTTTTTTTGCTAGAATAACTTGAAGAATGAAGTTCGAAGACTAAAGAGAGATAAAGATGTCCTTGAAGCTGATATTGAAAGAACACAAAGAAAAGTCGAGATAGAATCCCAGGTATATTAACATTTGTTTTTTAGGATGGGAGAAACTTGTCACCGTTGACCAAAAAAATAACTATGTCGTTTGTTACTAGATGTTCCATAATACAAGGTGTTCGAAAAACGATGTTCAATATTGGATCAAAAAACAATTTGATTAGAAAGTAAAATATTTTATTAGTTATTAGAAAATAACGCTATAATTAGCGAGTTCCATTGAAGGAGAATCCAATTCTGAAGATTTAACTTTACTGTAAAGCTCTATAAAGCCTTCAGAGGGGAACTTATTAGAGAGGGGGGCCTATTGGAGAGGGAGGCTTATTCACAAAGTCAAAGGACAAGGATATATATGATAGCTTTATCAGTTCTTTTACTCCATATTTTATGGATTCAACATACAATTTGCGAGCCACAAATTGTGCAAATTGTCAAGTGTGGTATCGCCAAATTCTCTCCACAGGCAGGCTGGCAAACAACAAGTGAACAAACGACACTTGAAAACACAAATACGTTGGTGGGAGGTCAGCTAGTGATGTATAACAAGTCGAAGTTACCTACAGTAGGTCAAATTAACATGCAAACATTCAAACTTTAACAAACAATTGAAACTCAAATGTTTGGTAGCTCCTGGAATCTGATATAACGAGGGGGAGGGCTTAATAGAGGCGGGAGCTTATTTACAATTTACAATAACGCAGATCGTCGATCGTCAACCTTCTACATTTTCTTTTGATCATTCATGCTAATGATATACTGTTATTCCTTCACAGAGGAAAGCAGCGGCTCATCGAGAATTGAAAGACTTACGAAATAGCAGACGGATAGCAGTTGCTGCATCGAAGACCAACAAAGACAAGGACTCCTTGCATCGGACGAAATTAAGTAACGCTGAAACTTGATATCATAATTTACACACGTAAATGACCACTCACAGCAGCCTGCGTGGGCATAACGGAAAAACCAGACCCAGAACCAGTAGGACCGGACCCTAACGGACCGGACCCCGGCAGAATACCCATTCATTTCCATGTTTCCAGATGACTGATTGGGTACATTGATAATGGGCTACTTGCTTTTTTACACACTAGAGCCTATTTCTTGGTTGCTAGAAAGCCCCCTGAGGTTTAACAATGTAGCATCCTAAAATGAAGAAAGCTAAGACAGTTAGCTGTGGTAGTTTTGTTTTGTATTAGAGTTTGGCATTGTATGTTATTTGAATCTTTTTCTGAATGTCAATGAGAATCTTGTCTTTGGGACATTGAAGTGAGTTAAAGGGCCTTGCTAAAGTTGATCGTGCGTCGATCTTCATGGGTCTTCTTTCCATTCAACTGGGAGTGTGTCTGTTGATTAGATGATCAATGTAGCAGATTGTGCATTCTTGCAGTTAATGTGGTATCCAGAGTTTAGTTATTTCTTTTCAGCGATGATTGTATTGGCCTTGTCTTCATTTTCGAAATGAAACTTCTGTACCGTCATTACAAACTCACGACGGAAAGGAATTGGCATTCATAGGGGTCCTGTCCGTTAGGGTCCGGTCCCATTGGTCCTGGGTCTGGTTATTCCGTTATGCCGCCTGCGTGCAGCCTCAGCGATCCTCTGTGAAACGAGTTTCGAGGCTGTATGCAGGCTTACTTACAGCTGTTGAAAACTGTACTTTCTCGGATATTTTCCAAATACATTTCCAATTTCTTCGGTTTTGCAATGTTGAAGGGAATCTTAAAGGGAATCGACATAGGTAAAAGCTGGCCCGGGCCAGGTTAAAATATAATCTATTGAATTTGATAATTTCAACACGTGTGGCTTCATTGTGGAGCCAAAGAAACAATGGATGCGTAGGCGTTTTCTATAGCCTATTTATAGCAGCTACGAGATATAGCCATGTCTATTCCCTTTAACGTACAAAGTGACTCAAACCACTTGTGGTCGAATCCTAGCCTATCAGATGTCAGTGTTTCCTGTTGACATAAATCAGTTATCTAAATATGGTGCTGCACGTGCCACTTTCCTGCTTTTGAGTGGCTATCTTATCAAGGGCTTATATTTGTTTTGATTCCTTTTACTTCCTTTTAATTGCGAATTGCTCGAATCTTCTGTTGGTATCCCAATATCTACGCAAATGTTTTCCTAAAACCTGCCCTTGTTTTGTTAAAGTTCTCGTTCCCCGTGGTTTCCAAAGCCTAACGAATTGCTTTCCAGTTTATGGCTAATAGGGGACCTCAATGCTGGTAAACATTCTTTTGCATGAAAGTGAATTATGGATTAGAGAGGACACTGTTCGCCCGAAGTTGGGTGTATTTTCAGGATTATGGAGATGCTTCAAGTAGTGCATGAAATTACGTTAAAACTGCTCCGACAGTATTGAGCCGCCGTTGTAGGGTGGAGAAAAGAGCAAGAAAATTCACTTGATTGATTTTTTTTTACATAGGAGGGGAAACAACCAAAGTATACCAGGTGAAGGAAAAAGGTTTACACATTTGGCAGGCTGTGAAGTAAATAGTATGAGACCGATATTCAAAATTGAAATGTTAATCTATCAGTCAAAGGTTAACTTAGACTGCGTTCACACGATGCCGGCACATTTTGAAAACGGTGAAAAATTCGACGGATAGGCTTCCCGTTCACACGAAAACGGCACATTTTTTGCCGGCAGATTTTGAAAACGGTAGATTTTGAAAACGGAAGCGTAACCGGCATAAATTTGAAACAGCATCATTTAAACACTCAACAAAGATGAAAACAGAATATTTTTCGACACTTTCGGATCGAGACAGGTCTATTCTTAGGGTGTAGGTACTATTCTTTGGCATCAAATACTGCAACGAGTTTTTATCGTCAAATTTCCTACCGTTTTCAAATTGTGCCGGTATCGTGTGAACGCTAGCTCAAATTTTGCTACCGTCACTTTTTTCATCGTTTTCAAAATGTGCCGGCATCGTGTGAACGCAGTCTTAGATGTACAAATTTTTTTTGGTAAAATTACTTATCATTTAGATACAGAAATTAGGAAAATGCTTGGTAAGGGGCATATTTGGGAATAAGGATTCTACATTCCATTATGATCCATAATTTACTTACTATTGAAATTAAATTCTGTTTCTTCAACTGACAATTTAAATTTCAATGCCACATAATTATTGACCATAATAATAAATAAATAAATAAATTCTTTGTTTAAGGTTGGCGTAGGTGATAGCACTAGGCTAATTAATGCCAACCATAATTACAACAGCATGAAACTAGAATAAATTAATATAATAGATATTAAGGTGACTATGCCCACCGCCCCCGCGAAGCCGCAAGCCTCCGCCCAGCGAAAAGCCACCCCCAGGGACCATCCCGCCCCCGAGCCCCACCCAGCCCGCCGAAAAAGCAGCAGAGAGGCGGCCGCTCCGCACAGTCCTGACAATAGAAGAAACTTTGAAAGCCGAGACCACGCAACACAACACCGCCCCACCGCCCCCCAACAGGCCGAGCAGCACCCGAGAAGCAGAAACCCCCCAAAGAGGGCGGCCCCCGCAGGACGGCAGCCCGCGACCCACTACAGCGGACAGCATAGCCACCCTAAATGTAACCTAAATTTACAATGTACGTCTTACATAATCTACAGTTGCATGTAAAATTCCAAAACTTGAAAGGAACGTTGACCAGAATGGAACGTTGAATTTTCGATTCTCATACGAATGCCTTGCATGAATTTTTCTAACTGTTGGGTCTTAAAGACGTGTGATTTTACCAAATAAAGTTTTCTCATCTGAGTTACTTTTGGCTGCTAGATTAAGATTTTAATTTTGAATATCAGCCTCTTTACTTTTTATTCCATAGCCCGCCAAGCGCGCAAACTTTTTGACTCACCCGGGAGAAAGACGAATTGTACTGTTTACTTCAAAGCGGTTTGTTCCAGAAATAGTTCGCCACCTCTATTGATCGATTTAAGAAAAATAATATATTGTTTAAGGGGAGGTGTTCCTTTGAAACAGAATTTGAAGTTGCATTGGGCCATTCTTAAGTGTAATGTCCTTGAAAGTTTGGCAGCTGCAATGGGAGACAAATGTCACTGGTATTGTGTTCTGTTTCACGTTTTCAAACCGTCAAATTAGTGTAGTGCACTAACTTTTCAGTTATGTTCAGCATAGTTTTTAACCAACTTGGCAACCCCACTGCTCGGCTCCTCATCTGGCTATCATATTTCGAACAAAGGCAGCATAGGATTCTATTACATTTTTCTTTAATTGAAATGGCGTGGAAAGAATTTATGATGCTTTGCTTTAAATTTGCCGTGGAAGTCTTTATCAGCTTCAATGTGGTGGCATTTATTGCTTTTGAGGCTGTGACGTCGTCAAGTTTTTTAAGTCCTACATCAGAATTCTGCTTGCCACCATGCTGTAGACCGTCATAGACTATGATTTTCTTTAAGATTGCATAATTTTTCCTCTATTGATTGAACGGGGCTGGGTCACGTAACTGTCAACAAACCGCTTTTCTCTAAAGTCTGTATTTTTTCCCAAACGTGGCCATCGTGTTCTGCACAGATATTGGTGGATGTGGTGAATCGACAACAAAGTTACTCCTAAAAATCCACCAATAACTCTGCAATCATGCAACATACGAGTATTTCTTTTGTTTCTCTACGAAATTAAAGAGCCCATCTTCAAAATAACCTCTTCATTTTGAGAAAATCTGTGATATTGCCCATCAAAAATACTGCAAAATCGTCGTTTCGAAACAAGTTTGTTTACAATACGTGCCCAGCCCCTTTAAGGATTTACGATGATTTGATTTTTCCAAGACTTTCCATGTTTTCTTTCAAAATGGTTAAGATGGCACCATTTTGAAAATAATCTAGATGTCAAAAAATTTCCACCGCAGATTTATAGCAAAATACACGAAGCTCCTTTCAAGCTATTCAAGTCAAAGAAAAATGTAATCAAATTTCGCTTTTTTAAATACCTAGAAGATTTGAGCCCATGGCAAGCCCTGAGTGAATTTATCATCCTTATTTGCAAGATTTTAGGAATTTTTCCATTTATATTTGCTTTATGTAACATTGCATAATTTTGTAAATACACTTAACTCTGTTGACTCGACTTTGGCTTTCCTGTTACAATGTATCGCAGTGGTCAATTTATCAATAATCAAGATTGTAATAGCACCTATATTTGTATATTCATATATTTAATATTTGTAACTTAACCGTTTTAAATATGTCTCTTTTTGATGTTCTCTTGTAAATTCGAGAGTTTAGATAAGGAACCGATGATTTTGATGGGAAGAAGATAGATACAAGTGGAAATAAAGCAAAAATACGTGAAGGATTAATTCCTTTATAAAAATGGGGAACCGATGATTTTGATGGGAAGAACAACTGGCGAGGAACATTTTTAAGTCAAACTCGACAGGAAAAAACTCTTCGTGACGAGGCATTATCAATATCGGTAGGAAAACCGACAGCAGATTTGTCCAAATCCTCACTCCAGGAACGCACAACTTATAGTTGGAAGCCTGTTAACATGGGGAACCTAAGCATTGGCTTAAGCTTGGAGAACTTAACTTGGGGAACCTAAGTTCTTGTACACTGTCAGATATTTTACCTCATGCTAAGATGCAATGTACTTTTCCTAACTATTAACTTTCAACGAAAATCACTTCACCTTTATCATTCCGCAAATTTGCTGAATGTGAAAGGAAATAGGGGTACTTTGTCTGTACGGGGGCTTGTGGTGTGCCTGTTTTTTCTTCTTTGAAGAGCAAAAAGCCTTAGGGTACACTCAACTCATATGCTACATGCGAATCTGGGAGGGTCTGGAGGTGGCCCACAAACTGCCATAACCAGGCATTCCAAAATTATGAATTCAGCTTCATTGCAACGCGATGATTCAGGAACAACACTAAAGGGAACGGTTCAACGGTCAAACGGATTGAGGATATAGATTCGGAGTAAGTCTACGAAAATATCAGCTCTTGCTTTCGGCACTATTCAGATCCAGAAACATAAGACTGACCCCCTGACTGCCCTGGCCCCTTGGAGAGTGATAGGTGTTGAAAGAAAAAGTGCGAAAGCCATGTAAATGTAATCACTTAATCGGTAATCGACAATCGTTCAATCAGCAATCAATAATAAGAGAAATGGAGAAATCAATGAAGCATACTCAAAGTGAGGCTATTTTATGATGTCGGCACCTTAGCAATAAAATCTGGATACAAACAGAAACAAAAACGCTCTGAGCCAGGAGATCAACATCTTGAAAAACAAAGTTAAACCACCACTGCTCCATGGCAACTGTCAATACAGCGTTTAGCTGTGGTGAAAGCTGATAAAGAACAATCAGGAGGGAGGTGCAAGTGGACAGTCAGGTAAGTAGAATAGGATATTTATTATGTACCACCTCTGCCCCTTCTTTATCACGCAACAAAAACCAAGGAGCCTACATGCCTGATGAGGCAAGCCTTATAGCCTAGCTATAGGCTCCATTATAAATGCTGACAAAGTATTAAATGTTCTCTATTTTACTTTAATCTAAAAACGTTGTTTTTTTTAACTAAAACTGACATATTCGAAAACGTTTCCCAAGTGGAAAATTTCCTCTACAGGAGAAAATCTCTTCCTACTCCTATTACCATACTATTGTGAAGATATCTAGCCTTATTCACCCTTACGAATATCTCGAATGGCAGTTCTTCAAAACATTTGCATACAATGAAGGTGAAGCCAAGGTGAAGTTGCAGTTTTTAGCACCAAGTGCTAGGGATCACAGAAAAGGGAATTGACCTAATCATGTGTGCCACAACACCTTTATAGGCACTTTTTGATGACAGGTGTGGTGTGCATGTTGAAATTTTGAAGTGTGCAGTGTACGGTGTGTAACGGTTAGCAAGTGTACACTGCAAGTGTCCACATCATGAATCTTTTCAAATAAAAAGTGCATAAAAGTCTTTCAGGCAACTGGTACTTTCCTCATTGGTTGTTATCCTTCATAGTTGCACTCGTCTTCTCTTTTTTGCACAAATCTCTGATCTTTCTACGCATCTATGCTATTGTGTGACCCTGATCAGTTAAGCAAGGGGGGGGGTGCAAGGTTAAAAATTTTCACACATTCAAATGCACTTTCTCCTTGGCCGTTTTTGTCATTTATCACTCAGGTGTGCAACCAGCAACTCAAACATAACCCCTGGGTGTACATCTGCCATACTTCCTTGCTGGGCTTACACCACTGCACCACAACAATTCCTATATGGTACTGACTCAAACGCTCTTGATATTGCTTATCTTAGAGCTATTTTTCACAGCTAAGAATTAGCAATTACTTATTGCCTGTTTCTAATGAATTGGCAAGTTACCTAGCAGAAAATTTTTAGCTCTTATCCTTTTAGCCATGGTGCCTAATTGAAGCTCAGTTAAGAAAGACTGTTATTAACTGCTTCTATTGGTCCATAAGATGAATGAGCAGGAAGGAACTGATCTTTTAAGAACTAACACTAGCACAGTGGGCATAAATAGGGAGCCATGAGGACATTTCACATGTACCGAAAGTAGCAAGATTTTATAAGGCATCTAGTTGCAGCAACTGTTTGAATTATTTGAATAAACATTTTATCAAAGATTGGCAACTAAAATATAGATGTTTTATTCAGTTAAAAAACCAGCAATTGTTTCTGTGAATTTTTTTCACATTACACCATCAGCAACAATGAATTGCTCTTCTGGGAGTTTGGCAACCTCCGCATTAGAAAAAAAGTCAGAAGTTCACTGCATGTCATCTGAGACTCCAGTTCCTCCTAATTTCAAATCTGCAATAAATTTTTCAGAAACATATACACCTTATGAACTATGACCCAAAGACTGGACCCTAGTTCTGGCAAAAAGCATGTCTCTCTGGTACAATGAATAGCTTATAATTAACAAACTACGCAATCTACCAAGAAATGAAGTTCAAATTCAGAATCAGGGTGAATTGGTGGTTCAAATGACATATTGGTGATCTTGAAGCTTTTTTGCTACAGGCGTTTCCAGAATTCCCAAGGGTCTAATTGTTTGTTTTATCAAATTATCGAAAAGGCCCAAATTGGGCCCATATTTGGTTAAGCTCATCTGAAAGCTGATAATTCATAGATTCAGAATCATATATGGTTTATATGGGCCAAATTTGGGACTTTTGAGCTATTTACAAATATTTGGAAAAATTCACCCCTAAAATGCGTACATTTTTCTTAAAAATCTGCATTTCTATGCCTAAATTTGGCACAGAACAGAAAAATTCTGACTGAAATCCTATTCTAAAAGGATGTAAACAATCATAACATTAAGTTGAACGCAAAAAGTAAAATTTAGAATGATTTTCTTTAGCTTTATGCATGAATATCCAAAAAATGAAGAATTACATCAAAGTGAAAAAATGTCTATATTTTGGCAAATTCAAATTGCAATATCTCTTTATCGGAAAAAGATAAATGCATTTTGTCTTTTCTATTCAATAATGCACTCTTTGGGCTTGCAGTATATCATAATGGATAATGTGGTTTCAAAAAATCATTTTTTGCGAAATGTCCTCATGCGTGCCCACTGTGACTAGGTCGAGGAAATAACTCTTCAGCCCAAATGGCTGCAGGATTATCTTTTATAAATGGCTGCAGGATTATCTTTTATAAACCCATTATCAAATATTTAAGGGTTTTGGCATTAGGACTTCCTACTTGGCCTTTGGTTACAGAAAATTACATTATCATCTCAAAGACAAAGTGTGGGCTCTATCACATGTGCCACAGCATTGGAGTGTGATCATGCACCATTCCCACTGTTGCACAGTGCGATATGTACATTTTCCTTCAAAATCAAGAAATTTTCAGTACTGTGGACTGATAAAAATTTTCTTATAAAAACATTGCAATGGCTTAGAACCTTGCTGTGTGATAACACAGTCAATTGATATAATCATTTTTTCCATCAGATATGAGATTAAAAAGATGTAAATATTGAAATCAAAATGGAAAGGGAAGATACGAAAGATTCCAGCACTTTTTATGATTCCAATGATGATGACGATCTTGATGATGATGAGGATGATGATGTTGAAATTACTGGCAATGATTCCACTCACAATGAAGAAAATAGCAAAAGTTCAACTTTGATGCCATCTCAGCATTTACCTAAAAAAACAACCAAGCCAGAAAAAAATAAGAAGAAGGGAGCAAAGAAGAGAAGAGGAAGAGTTGTTGCAAATCTTGCAGGCACCAAGTTTTCAATACGTGAGATTTGTTCCCCTTTTTTCCAGTATATTTGATGCATGAAGAATTTTTTTGTAAGGCTACTGCTAAATGTATCTCTAAGAATGACAGTTTTAGAAGGCAGTCTCTATATAAATATTGTTTTAGCCTGTTAACAAGCCTTGGAAATTTTGGAAAATTTTAAAGAGGATGAGTATTGTTTACAAAATACACATGTTTTACATTAAGAAGATCTTTGTAAGTTAAACCCATCCTCGTACAGTACTAAAATATCAAAACAGCTCTGAAACATAGACTTGAGAATTTCTTTATATATATATATATATATATTGTCTGAATTATTTTTATTTCACCAGCAGCATATTTACTACCTTGTTTGTTGTACTTCAGTAATCTGTACTTACTTATACATGTAAGATCTCTTTTACAGTTAAAAAAGTTTGCAAAGAACTTGGGATGAAAGTCACGGAGGGTGACAGCCCAGACTGGTGAGAGATCATTTTAGTTGACTATGCTTCGATAATAACCAAATTTGTCACACATATATATAGCAGGTGTCCAAAATTAGATCTGTTTAAAATTCATCAGTAATTTTTTATTTTTTCTGGGAACTAAAAATCGTTAGGGATGATGAATTTTTTTTAAGAACCAAAATTGCAGAGTTTTAATACCCTTGAAATCTCCAGTTTGTTGTGCGTATTTCCTGTGCCATTTACAGTACTGTAAGACCACATCTAAGACTTGATATCACAAAAAAATTGATCAAGTAATCATCTGTACTTTGCAGTACAGTTAGCTCTACAATGAGCAACACAAATCTAAATCAATCACAACGTCGTCAGAATTTCCTTTGAAATATTCAGACTGTGATCTACTTGCCATAAGTGAATTTTAGGGATCGTTCTAATCAAATTTTGATGATTTTCCAACTGGGGTACTATGTCTGCTGTCTTTAAGACACCAAACTACTATTTGTTCAGTTTCATGTTAGTTTCAACACAATTCTAATTACATACAATGACTATGAATTACCATACTGTACTCGCAATAACAGACAAGTAATAACAATTTTATGTATAAAATGTTGCGTGCAAGGGATTCTTTTCAGGTGGAGCTATCTCAATACAGGGTGTCTCAAAAAAATCACTCGACGTTTAATTAAATATTGAAAAATAACGACAACGTGAACAGGCTCATGGGAAGATAACCCTGATCGAAAGATTATGAAATAATTTAGAGACTAGAATCTTGCAAATCGGTTGAAAATTCACTGGGTTGCGAGCTTTCATAGGTCAAAAATATGCGATAGCTGAAACCAGAGACCCCCCCCCCCCAGATTACTTGTATTGCAAAAAGCTCGAAGACCGAGGTAACAGAAGCTTATCCAATGTCATACTTCTCGCTGATATCAGAGCAAACCTAATAGGACTTCTAAAGTAATTTAATTCTTGCGATCATTCTCAAAATTTCCTTAACATTTCATAAGTTCAAAAACAATGGTTCAAAACATAATCGCCAAGAGCGAATCTATTTCCTCAACATGCTTGACAGTTAGGTTATCGAAAACCTGTTTGAATCCCATTTGGTTCACCCTGAAATAATTTAGAAATAACAGAAACGATGGCCTATGGGACTTTTATCTAAAATGCCATTTGGAGGCCTCTGGTTTCAGCTTTCGAACAAACTTGAACTTCAAAAACTTGTAACCCCATGAATTTTTAGCGGATTTGCAAGATTCTTGTGTCAAAAATTAATTTAAAATCTCAGGAAAAAGGGTGACTTGACGAAGGGTCCGTTCAGCATATCGTTATTGTTTAGTATTTAATCAAACGTCGAACAATTATTTTGAGACACCCTGTAGATAAACAAATAGAGTTTGAAGATGTTATGTCATGGAATATTCCTGTATTTTTTGTCGTTTTTGGAAACTCCAAATTACCTCTTAATAGAATGGTTGTAATTTTCTGGGTTTTCCACACTATATATGTCTATTTCATAAAATTTGCTTATGGTTATCCTATGTAATTCCTTTCTTTTCCAGCATGTTGACTTGGAATGATGCAGCAGTAACAATTGACAGAATAGTTGATTTGAAGCTTTTTCAGGTAAAATTAATTTAAATAGATGATGGGTGTCCAAAAATTATGTATCAACCTTTGCCAAAATGTACTGTTACCGTAGACTTATTACTTTGAGTCCTAGTACTCAACGTAATAAGTCTACTGTAATGTGATGCATTCCTACATTGATTTGAATGGTAATGTAGCAAAAAACCTAATTTTGATGTCTAGGAATTTATTTCATATCGATTACACCATCGTAGAATCCTGAGTTATTTCCTTAGGTAGTTACTTTTTAAGATACTTCAAAGAGAAATACACATTTTAATCACATTTCCCAAAATTTCAGCTTTACAGAATGAGAACGAGCATTATAATGCAACCTTTTAAGAGGAAAAGTTTTGTTTTGTTAGAGGATCAGACTGCTAAACCCCAGTCAAAGTTTCAGCAAAACCGTAAATCTCTAGAATTTTTATTGAGCTGGCTAACTACATGAGAAAGTTTACGAAAAATTAGAAGGAAATAGTGTATTTACGTGATGGAAGAAACGACCCACATAATATTTAGTTCTAACTCTGAAGGAATCGAAGAATATTGGATATTTACTCTCATTTACTAGGAATTATTTATCACGAATTGTTTATCGAAATACGAGCAGGAGGAAGATGCGGTTTCGTAAATCCTTTCCTTTTGTATGCGAACTGATTGTGCTACGAGAAGGCATGCTATAGTGTGAATCGTATCTCTGATTAATTTCGCTTGTTTTGAAAGAAGCTAGGCTTAGGAAAAATTTGCAAGCTGCAGTCGTTGTGATTTATTATCGATTGAAATTGAACGTAATTATACAGTCCTCTTTATTTTGAATTGAGCCTTGAATCTCACGTCGTTTTGAAGCCTTTCGAGGCTATTCTAGCCAGTATACCTAACTACAGTAGCTTGGCATGACATGGCTCTTTTGTAGGTTTCATACATTAAGTAGGGAAATGATACAGCGTTCAAATGATGTTGCAATAATATCTTTCTTGGTACGCCATAGCAGTAACCAGAGAGTCAAAATTCATACATTTTCTTCTTACTGTATAGTTTATGCATGATCCATTTCCTCAATTTTATTCATCTCAGCGCAACTGATAAGCGCTTTATCAACCAAATATGAGTACCAGCATTTGCAGTACCCTTTGTCGTTTTGCACAGCTTACAAGCTTTAAGGGTACTGAAAACTGTTTACACCGTAAAGTCCATGTACTGTAGTGCCCTTGCATTTGGTGGGTAAAAAGTGTCATGAATTCATCAGCACATTAAATCTTTGTCTTCAGCACCAAGTAAAATATCTGATGAAGTTTTGCATTAGACACAGGTTCCTGTTTTAGATGATAACATTAACATAAAGATGTGGTAAAATGGATCAAACTTGCTATGACTTTGCCAGTTTTTGTGTGATATCATTTCCATGCTATCCACACCAAATGAAATATATTCATACAATGTCGTTGATCCCTTTCAGAAAATAAACCATTTTCCTGGAATGGGTGAAATTTCTAGAAAGGACACGTTGGCAAGGAACATGTCCAAGTAAGCATTTTAGAAACTTTTTACAGTGTATATCTATGTGCATGTGTTTTTATAAGAAACTAAGATTTGGTGCTAGTACTGAAAGTTTCTTAAAATTGTCAGATTTTGACTACTCAGAGTTTCTTACGAGTTTCTTAAAGTTTCCATATCAATTTTCATGTTCACTTACTGTTCCATCGTGAACATTTCAAAACAATGATTTTTCAAGCCGTACCAATGTTCAGATATTAGTCAAGTACCTTCCGAGTAATACGATACAGGAAAGAAGTGAAAATATTCGTGAAGGATTTTCTGTATCAGAATAAATAGTAAGTTTTATTTCCCCAATACTGGAGTTGCTTTTTTGGCGATCTGAAAGATTTGGCGATCATCAGTGCTTTTGCAATATGTTTCGAAACCAGGTGGCTCAGAAAAGAGCTATAGATTTACTAATTTTAAAACCAGAACGATCCACGTTTTGTGTAAGAAACTTGGATCAGGTCATAGTACTAGTTTCTTAATCTAAAATGAAAATTTGTCCATTTTAGTACCAAAAGTTTCTTAATTTGTTTCTTATTTCTTGAATGCATGAATTATCAATTTGGTCTCTAACTAAGTGGTTTTTATATTCGATACCTTAATGTGAAAATTTGTCCATTTTAGTACTAAACGTTTCCTAATTTGTTTCTCATTTTTTGAATGCATGAATTATTAATGTGGTCTCTCACACTGCTGTAGTTATGTTTCTTGAAATTTAAAACATCATATATAGGAATAAACTGTGTTATTTTATGTTCAAAACATAAACGGTTAGTTAATATCACTCCTTTGCTGCCTTTAAGTCAAAGCTTTTATCAATAATTCGTCCCCCTGCAAAACCTGTCTTTGGGATTCATGACCCATTAGGTTTATCGTATCTTTCCCAAATAAGAGTTGGTCTCAGTAAATTAAATTTCCACAAGTTTAAGCACAACTTTAAGGACACCATAAACCCAATGTGCCCTACAAATGACGGTATTGAGGATACGGAGCACTTTTTGCTGCATTGTCCTTCATTTAACATCCAACGACGAGATCTTCTCGCTGGCGTGTCAGAAGTATTACAGCCATTTGTTCAAATCAACACCCTCTCGAACAACGTTCTGGTACAACTTTTATTGTATGGTGATAAAGACCTTTCCAGTGACGTTAATAAACATGTTCTCGAACTGACTTTAAATTTCATTCACCAAACTGGTCGGTTTGACTAAGGAACTTCTAAACCTTTGTTTTACACTTTATACTCACCAAGTCTCCTTACCCATAGTTCTTTTGCTTGTAAGTTTGTTTCGCATTGGATGTTAGGCTCATTGGGCACTAATCCATTATCCAAATCCGTGATTGAATCTCCAGTTTAGCGATTTTGCGACCGACCCGTTTGCCCAAAGTTAGCCCGACATGCAAAGCGAAACGAACCTTAGAAATTATCAGTAAAGTTCATGTGTATTTTTCGTAGCCGTATATTTAATTTTAGTTTAGTTACATGTTCTCTATGTTAATGACTGCGGAGTTGTCATGGTCTCCTGCACTCCGTGGTATCGTCCTCGTAGTTTAGTAGAGTAGCTCGTACGTAGTGCCTTGAGTAGCTTCGTTCTGTAAAATTTTATATTGAATATAAAAAAAAAAAAAAAAAAAAAAATATCACTCAAGAACATAAGTTCAGCGATATATTTGCTATGATATCCATACTTTTACTTTTAAAGCTTCTTGATACTTCTCAAACATAGTACTCGCGTTTCTCAAAATTTTTGGCCATCTTAGTACTAGTTTCTTATAAACCAGTTTCCCATGAAAATGTGTAATTTTGTCTGTGATCTACTTGCTACGTAAAGAAATTTCAAGATCAGCCTTCTATTAAAATTTTGGTGATATTTTGTACTTTGTTTCTATCTTACTTTGTTTCTTACACCCAGTTGGATTTCTGTCAAATTTTTCTTTGTTTCGCAATACTTTCGTCACTCAAAATGCTTTCCTTGTTATTTTCAGAGTCCAAAAAGAGTGTCCGGAAGAGTTTAACTTTGTCCCGCAGACATGGAACTTTCCTGGAGAGTATCCTTACTCATCTTCTTTTCATTTTGTATATAAAACTTTAAAATAAATCAAATTGTATTTGAAATAAGTCTGATCCTTTTGACTTTGCCAGTTACAGACACATTTCCACAATTAAACCAAATCTGTCATTCATTATATCAACCTTCCAGAACATTTCCTGCTGCTTTGTCATTCGTATAACGGTCCTAGATCTGATCTTCTCGATAGTGTGAATGCAATATTGCTCCCTCATGGTTTTTCGTCTCTTTCAAATGAAACTTTACTCAAATTCATTTTGTATGGTGACGAGCGGCTAACCATTGACACCAATAAGAAATCACTTCAGGCAACCCTCAAATTCATTCATGCTTCAGAACGCTTTTAAATGTTCCATTGCTGCAAACTCCCATTCATTAGCACCTACTTTTTGTCAACTTTGTATTTGTAATTAGTTGTTTACTTATTTTTCTTTCTATCTTTACTTTATGTTGTGCGTTTTTTATGTATTGGCCATGGGATAGTCATGGTCTTTCGCTCCTCATGGTGTCGTATCCGTAGTGTAGTAAAGTAATTAGGGGTAGTATAGTAGAATGTAAAATTTGTATTGTAACTATTTTATATTTTATATGAATAAAAAAAACCTTCCAGTAATCAAATAACTTCAAGTTTACTGCGTTATGTCAGAAGTATCCTGCGATTAGGCTCTCATTAAAGTAAGAGAAACAACAGTTCGGAGAGAAGAGGTTGAGGATGTGATGAATAATAATCGTGTTTACGGAGAAACCTTAACTTGATTTCATGTTGCAACCTGTGATTGGTTACTGCTAATCATTCATTTTTTTTCTTTTTCGTTGAGAAAAAAAGTAATACGGACATGCCATACGTAGTGGTAAAGGGCTTGTCACCGACTAGCGAGTTCCTACTATGTATGAAAGTTACAATTCAACGATAAACTGTTCCAGCTATGTCATAGCAGAGAGCAGAGACATCCCGGAAACAAGCAACTGCCCTTTTTTCTGCGATTGTTCACGCTAAGTTATTCATACAATAACGGTCGTATCTACATGTAGTTCTTCGCTCTGTGGATAGAGATTCACACGTTAATTTAGTCATGGCAAAGTTGTGCATAGTCCTTGATTCTAGTCCAGATACACAGCTTTTCAGTCATACTTGCGAGATTTAAAGAAGAGGAAGAAACACAGAACTTTTATTATCAAACCTGCTAGTGGTGCAATGGGAAATGGGTATGTATCATGCACTTTACTGTAAAGGATGTTGTTACCCTTCCCTCTTATTAGCCCTCTTTCCAATGAGCAGTTATAAACACGGGGTGAGTGGCCGAGTGGCTTTTACAGTCTTTGTCAGGTGACTGAAGTTAAGCTTAGTCGGGTGAGGTCAGGATCTGGATGGGTGACCTTGGAGGCCTGACCTCACAACTCACCTCGTCGTCTTTCGGAAAGGACGTTAAATTAGGGGTCCCATGCCTGGATGCGGCATGCACTGTGGGCCTAAATTAGCTTTCAGTAGCTAGAAATCCTGACAAGCCCACTCAAAACCAATTGAATACAACCAAAAAACAAAGAAATAAACAATCAGCCCCCTCCTACTTTTTCAAATGAAAGGGTCTAGGCAGTGATCGTAATGTGATATCTGCTTGTAAACTTTTGCTAGGCAGCCTCTGAAGACTGCAGCGTAGCCCGTGAAAATTGTTTGGTCTTAAATCAATGTTAAATTGTATAAACTGAAACAATAAGGCCATGAAATGAAAGCCGTCCCTTCGTTTTTTATCACCCATGACCTCTAAGAAATTTACTTAAGGATGAAGACGCAAGGTGAAAACTGGGAAAAAGGTCAGCTTGCTGCAAGTCTCTCTATCTGTTTAGTCCGAATTGCAGTTTTCGCATTTTCCGGACTTTTCGGACTAGAAAGAGAAAGAAACTTGTTGCAAGTCCAACAGAAAGGATGATATTTTGATCACCATCTCGACAACATAAGATGATGTTGACACCTTGATGCTGACGTGATACCTTAGCTTTGGCTCTAACTCTCTCAAAATGAATAAGTTAGTCTTTCTTGGAAAGGAAAAAGGATGAATCTTTGAAATCAGCCTAGCTGATAAGTGTCCGCAATTCTGCACAATTTTTATGACCATCCGGCTTCCTCTACAGCTTCCTCTCCTCATCGTTAGCCATTTTTAAACCAGAATACTTGTAAAATTTATACCTTTAAACATAAAATGCCTTTAAAACTTAAGCTATCATCAGAATGGGACTCTTGAATTGATCCTCCCAGTCACACTCTGATGATAACATAAGTTTGAAAGGCCTCATTGTGCTAAGAAAAGTTTTCGTTTTTTGCATCTGCCTCTTATAGTATCTATATTTTAAACCAGAAATGGGACTTCCCCTAGAATAAGCCAGACGATTCCGTAAAGCACCAACTTTTGGAGTCAGTGCCACAAAGCTGACCAAAAGCTGACCATATCTCCTCAAGTTCACCTCTGAATGACAGATCCTTCCCTTCCCCTTTCTCTGCTTGGACAAGAGCATTAGATTCTGAGCTGATACCCAAGATGTAATGCATCAACAAAATTATTCCTTTCTAGGATAAGACTGACTAGAAGTGCAGATAAGCTGTTACCTCATACACATGACAACATTATTGTTCAAGAATATATCGAAAAGGTATGTGTTTGCAAATGGTTTCGTTGCAACTTCGTCAATGTGTCTTAGGCACTCGTTTTTATCACTAATAAAAACAACTAGATGCAACTACGTACTAGTACTAGCCGTCGCTAATCAATGCCCGCGCTTGGAAAAGAGAATTTATTTGTCATGTGACTTATTTCTTAATGTGACTTATTTACTACGGCATCCAAGAAAAGAACAACTTAACCGGGCGTCTCAGAAAGAAGACCTTTCTCCACCTTGCAGCAGATAACTGACACTGACAAAATACTCAGGCACCCTTAGGCTAGCTTCACTGTCGCTGCCACTTTTAGAGTAAGAATTCTTTATACTATGAATAGGTATGTATTACTTTGAACAAGTTCCTTTCTGCAAGGAAACATTGCCCTCTTCGAATAGCCAGCCAAAGATTTCAAAGAAATTGTTATACATTGTTGCTTCTATTCTATCCTAGCCTCTTCTAATGGACAATTTCAAATTTGATTTGAGAATATATGTTTTGGTGACGTCATGTGATCCATTGAAATTGTTCATCTATAATGATGGCCTGGTAAGTTGGTATCTTCAATAATTCCCCCTTCAATTATAGATCCTTGAAATCGTTTCATGAAACGCTGTGAAATGCTTGAAACGGTTCTTCAATATATGTCAGTGGCAACTCGTTGTTCTAAGAGTAGCTTAGCATTTGACAGTCTGTAGTACAGTAGAAACCCGGGAATGTCCACGTATAAGAGCTTTGCAACTACCACAAATAAAGACACAGGGCTATGGGCAATAGTCAGTGTCATTTAGAAGGAGTATACTCCGAAACACCCTAGATGATAGTGTCAAAAATAAGCCAACACTTTCGGCTTACAAAAAGAGGATCACAGACTGGGCTTGTGACAAAGGCACCTGCAAAGTATGCCGCTAATTTTTTGTATAATATAGATTTTTTTGTAAATAGTTGGTTTGAATTAGTATTTTTTATTAAAGTCGGCCTGACTAGGCTCTTATATATCGGGTATTTAGTGGGAGATGAAGCTTTTCAGGTGCCTAGGCTGGTTCTTATTTTATTCAGGGCTTTCAGGAATTTGTTTGTTCAGTTTCGAATTATAAGCCTATTATTTATTGTCAAATTGCAGCACTGGAGTTCATGAGATATTATTCATGAGGTCTTATTCACAACAGAAGTTTGTTGAAGACTCAGGAATTTATATAATCTAGTGAAAAGATTTCAAAGAGCCATTTGGAACAGAAGTACTTGAATTATTGAACAGGACACTGAATACTGCATTTTTAAGTTTTTTGTTATATGCACATATTGTATTATCAGTTTGTGTAGATTCAATGACTGGTGTTTTGATTCAATTTGATGATCTCTACAAATGAGAACCTATTTCAAACTTCAAGCTAATTGGGTTCTTATATAATGGGGCTATAATTTGGATATTTCAGCCCGTAGGTCCTTAAACACTAGGTTCTTATACGCGGATTTTTACTGTACCTGAGTATTGTATGGATCTGAATGAATCAAGTTCTACCTGGTAGCCAAACGAATCAAATACCGGGTGAGTCAAATAAAAGTTAATGCTTTTGGTGGGTTGTGGAATTAAAAGTATGTAACCGATATTCAAAACTAAAATGTTAATCTATCACTCAAAGGCTAACTTAGATGAGAAAATTTTGTTTTGTAAAATCAAACATCTTTAAGACCGAACAATTAGAAAAATGCCTGTAAGGAGTTTGTATGGGAATCGAGACTTCCACGTTCTTTCAATCTCGGAATTTCATGAAAAGAAACATGTAACTTATGATCTAAGGATGAAAGATCTTTGCAAACTGCCGCAAATAAAGACACAGGGCTATGGACAAGAATCACTGTCCTTTAGAGGGAGCTTCCTCTAGAATACCCTTGATGATACCATTAAAAATCAGCCAAGACTTACTGCTTTCAAAAAGAGGATGAAAGAGTGGGCTGGTGATAAATGCTAATACTGTAAATTTAAGATTTAAGTACCAAAATTTACAGTATTATCGTTTATTTTGCATACTAGTACCACACGCAACATACAAACTTTTTTTGGTGATAAATGCACCTGCAAAATATGCCGCTAATTATTCTTTCTTTGGTATAAAGTAAATTTTTCTTGTAAATAGTTGGCGTGAATTAGTATGTTATTATCTACTGTTGTAAATACCAACTTTAAATATGTTTTAAATGGAAAATGTTCTATTCTGTTCATGATTTTTTGTGGCATTGAAGTTTACATTGTTTGTTTCAGCAATGAAATTTTGATCTCAAAATATCATGGACCACAATGTAATGTGGAATCATCATTCCCAAACTTGCCCCATACCATCATTTTCCTAATTTCTGGGTAGAACTGATGAGTAATTTGCCAAACAAAATGTTCCCATGTAAGTTAGCCTTTGACTGATAGATAAACATTTCAGTTAGGAATATCAGCCTCATACTTTTTATTTCACAGCCCGCCAAATGCATAAACTTGTTTTGACTCACACGATATTTCTTGCGAGTTTGCACTTACTTTTTGAGTACTTGAAATATAATGGAGCTCGATTTCTTCCTAAGCCTACCGTTGCAAGATGTGCAGAAGGGGCCTATCAAATTTTTAAGAACCTTATCACACAGAACAGTATTTTGATTTCTTCAAGATTTAGGGAATCAAATTCTGGAAAAGCCATCGTAAAGTCTACTACTTTCTTTAAAGATTGATTTGCTGACTCTAAAGCAAGATGAATTGTGCTTCCATACACCACTTCAATGAAGCAGTTTCATTTTGGAAATTTATCAAATTCCTACCTATTCTTCATTTTGATGCGACAATTTTGAGCCCAGATTCAGATTTAGCATCCAAATTTTAGTCTCGTTACGCTACACGTTTTAAACTGTTGGCAATTTTGATGGCGCAGTTTCCAGAACGAGGCTGTTAATTGAAGTGTCATATATTGTTCTGTGTGAGAAGATTGTTCGTGATTTGATAAATGTTCTTCTTTTGATATATTTCTTATTTCCGTTCTCTGATAGGTAAGAATGGGCACTGTTGAATATTCTGCGCCATCTGATGCCAATATTGTGAGTATACTGTAGATACTGTTGGTAAGCTAACAAAATGTTGTTCAATACTCTGTCAAGGTGATATCAAGTGATTTAGTCATTGCAAAATATTTTTTCATGTAATCATAAAACAATTAAATTGGCAAATATACAGTTAAGTCCGAAATTATTCATCCCCATGCCATATTTGGCTTGTTCCAATCGTTATTTTTGCTTACTAATTCGTAACGCATTTTTGTTGCTTTAAATGTCTCCTCCTGTGCTTATTTTCAGCCTTTTATCATATTCTTACGAAGCTTTAGCAGAACGATGTAAAATACTTAGAATGTCGTATGGGTATGAATAATTTCCGGCTTACTGACCGCATAAAGATACTGAAGCGAGCAGAATTACATAACTACCCTGTGGCATTCAACGACTATCTGAAAATAGATGTTAAGCAAAATGTTTTTTGTCTGACACTAGGTAGCACAAGTCGTTGCATTGCCCTGCAGTATAAAATGAGGAGGTTAAAACATACAGCATCATCAGTTATCTTTATTTAGTGTCATTGTAGCAATATGACACATCTAGTTATTTTGTTGAAGTGCAATTTGAACCTAGTCTTTGCCTTTACAACCTCTGTCCTCACACCACCTTTTTCGGAGTTTCTTCTTCTTAAGTCAGTCACTTTTGAAAATAGCCTTAAATAACGGGCTCATCATACTGAACCCATAAACCCTACAAAGGCACCGTAATCCGTAGAAAGAAGACTGTGAACTCTTGTAAAAGAACGTATAAGAACACCAACCAAAATTAACTTGTTACTAGAGAGAAAACTGTTGAATCCTACAAGAGAAAAACGAATAACTTTAAAATCTGAAAGGAGAGAAATGAGTCAGTAACTCACCAGTAAGTACTATAAAGAACAACACTGAATAACCAAATCGCGCTTCATCGCACAATCGTCAGTTTGGTTCGTACGAAGAGCTCTTTCACTCAATCGATCACTTTTTGTTGAAAGTATACAAACAACTTGAGACTTTATCCTCAAGAAATCCAGATACGGAAATGTGATCATTAAAATACTCGTGAAGTAGGCATAGAAGGTCAAATAGTTTCGACTCTCATAAACTATCGAACTGTATAATTTTTTACGTTATTCCTTTTCTCCTTTTCTACAGAGTTGCCAGTACATGCACCTGACAAATTATTCGGTCAACAAATACAATGATGCCTTTGTCAAGACTTCTGAAGCTGAGCAGGGCTCGAAAAGGTGAGTGTCACAGCTTTTATTCACATGTAAGTGTTTATACGCATCGTGACACGTGACACATGACAAAACACGTGACCCATACCAAGGGGTACTTCACTATCCGATCATACGGGGATATGCGCCAGTTTTTGGTCGTTTTGGCACGAAAATTCTGGGAATGGGATATATTTCCTTAAGCAAAATTGCGGGACTGGGATATAATTTCTGCTAGAAATTCTGGGAATCTCCAGCTTTGGGATAATTAGCATTGTTCGACCTTGTTTTCAAAGCTACTTAATACTCCCACATTTGAGTTTCTCAACAATTAATTGATATGACAATTTATGCTCCTTCCTACTTGAAAATTGCTCGGAGTCCACTTTTCAAGTGGAACAAGATACTGTGTCCTTTCGTGGCATACATTGATATGACAATTTATGCTCCTTCCTACTTGAAAATTGCTCGGAGTCCTCTTTTCAAGTGGAACAAGATACTGTGTCCTTTCGAGGCATACATTGATATGACAATTTATGCTCCTTCCTACTTGAAAATTGCTCGGAGTCCTCTTTTCAAGTGGAACAAGATACTGTGTCCTTTCGTGGCATATTTTTGTTTATAACTTGCTTTATTCATATCTTTTAGGACTTTGAAATATTTGTTTGAGTGGCTGAAATCTCAAGGCAAAAATCCAGATATTGTGTGGGCAAATATTCAGGTGAATATTTTTATAAGTTTGAGAGCAGGAACACCGCAATGCGACGAAGAACAACAGCAAATATGTGCGAAATTAAGAAATGTATATTCGATACCAATATTTCGTCCTGCCATACAGGACTTCTTCAGGGCTGTTATGTAGTAGTTACATTGACGATATGAATATGTACAACGATTTGAAAAAGAGAGGTTACTTGTGATTGGCTAGATATGAATATCTTTACGTTTAAATCATCTGTTAAATTTTGTTGTGATATCACATTGCCACTCCTGGAGATACAGCATGTTTTAGACGTAGTAGAGGTCGCAAACATTGTTTTTACGGAGTCCGTCCTTTGCCGCTTGATGAAACAGTGAGTGTAGTGTGAATGGTATTATATTTACCCGTTGAGTAAAGAAAGGGGCTTCTTTCATAAACTTGTTTTCATTTTCATTTCATTTATTAAGAAAGCACAATACAACTTTGTATACGACTTAAAAAGAACATTGTTTAAAAAGGATGCAATGCTAAAGAACTATGATAGAATGTTACAGCGAAAAATAGTAACTGTTTATATCTAATAAAAAAGTATAATAAATAAAACGAATTCTTTTTTGGGTTATGGAAACATACTCTTGGCATACTCTGTTTTGGAGTATTTTCATGGGCAAAAATTATCTGGTTGCAAACTTAAGGTTTTTGTTCTAAATTCTCCTGCTTGTTGCAGAAATTGTGGAATTTTTCTGCTCGTTAATATCTGAGGATGCCAATATGTCAGGGAATGCATACCCTCCTTGTGTTGCTGTTAGTATCCTATTTAAATCAGGTCCAAGAAAAGTCTGCCTTAGGTCACGATATACCTCACATTCAATTAGAAAATGTATTTCGTTTTCTACTTTGCCTGTCTAACACATGTGGCAAGTTCGTTGTGATACCTCTAGTTTTTGGTTAGAAAGACTCACCTTTTTTAAAAGCTTGACTTATAACCCATTCACATAGGCAACCTAAATTATCTTAAACTAAACCAGGTTAGCAAATCGGACCTTTACATTGGTCAGTCAAGCAAATCAAATGCAATTGGCTGGTCGAAATTCAACTGTCTTTAGATAAAAACTCAACTGTCTTAATATTCAACTGTCTTAATTTTTCTTGCCTATATCTTCCTTATTTTTGGGTCTACAAGATGAGTGATTTTGCATAACAAGGTTTCACATCTAAGTTAGCCTTTGACAGATAAACATACATTTAGCTTTGAATTTCAACCTTGTACCGGTTGAGTAAAAAAAAGGTTTAAGCGTTTGATGGGCTGTTACATAAAAAGTATGGGGCAGATATGCAATACTTCATTGTTAATCTATCAGTCACAGGCTAACTTAGATGAGAAAATTTTGTTTGATAAAATCACTCATCCTTTAGACCCAGAAATTAGCAAAATTCCTGTAAGGGGTTTGTATGGGAATCGAATATTCCACGTTCCATTCTGGTCCATGATTTATGTGACATTGAAGCTCACATTGTAAGTTTCAGAAATAGAATTTTAATTTCAATAGCAAGTAAATTATAGACCAGAATGGAGTGAGGAATTCTTGTTCCCAATCATGCCCCTTATAAGCATTCTCCCTATTTTTGGGTCCAAATAATGAATTGTTTTATGACACAAAACTTTCTCATCTCAGTTAGCCTTTGAGTGATAGATTAACATATTAGTTTTGAATGTCGGTCAAATACTTTTTACTCCATAGCCCGCCAAACGGTTAAACTTGTTTTGACTCACCCGGTACTCTTCATTTCACAGCCCATCAAAGGTTTGATATTCTTTGACTCAACAAATGCAATTGTGTGCTTAACTACTTTCATGTCTTCAACAGGATGTTGTAGTGAAGACTCTACTGGTTGCCCAACCGCACATCTATCGCGCGTATCATGTTTGCAGACCGAGTGATCCCGCGGGCAGTGAAAGCGTCTGTTTTGAAGTTCTTGGATTTGATATTCTACTGGACAGAAAACTCAAGGCGTGGGTTTTAGAGGTATTATTTTTTGCTAATTTTACTTGAATTTTTTAGGCTTTAGCTAGGAATCACATTCTTCTCAACGAAAAGTAGGGAGGGTTTCCTTCAGCATTGTTTATCTTTGATCCAGATAATTCGCCAATACCCCTAAAGAATAATGAGAAGATTCCTGCCGCACCTCATATCATGGTAAACGGCCACCTTATTATTTTATTATCAATTTATTTATCATTGGATAATAGGATACAATAGCTAAAATAAAGAGTACCTAATTAATTCCAACGTTAAAAGATGTATATACAATATTGCATAAGAAAGCATGAGTGGTGGGACACTAGTAAATTAGATTAGGTTAATTTAGCTTCTTTACCTACCTTGAAATGCCATAAGATTCTCTTCCTTGACATTGGCAGCCTTTCTCAGCCATAGTTCTTGCCTTGAACTGAAGAGCTCTATCACATGTGCTTTCAAAATGTTTGGGCCTAAATTAAACTTTGTTATCTCCTGCGCATTGCTGTGCCTACGCAGTGGTCTCGAAATAAGTTCGATTTCGAGACCACTGCGTAGGCACAGTAATGCGCAGGAGATAACAAAGTTAAATTTAGGCCCAAACATTTTGAAAGCACATGTGATAGAGCTCTTCAGTTCAAGGCAAGAACTATGGCTGAGAAAGGCTGCCAATGTCAAGGAAGAGAATCTTATGGCATTTCAAGGTAGGTAAAGAAGCTAAATTAACCTAATCTAATTTACTAGTGTCCCACCACTCATGAAGAAAGTGGTAGATAAAATACTTACAAGTCAGTAAAGTCTACAATTGAAAACGAAGATATCTCTTCAATAAAGAGGATTTTATTGAACTCGTACAAGATATTCTGGAAATTATTCCTAAACAGATCTTTTTAGAAATCCGTCTGCTTTGAGGCCATCGTACTGGCTAATTACATTGCTGAACAAGCTACTCAGCTACTCATACTGAATCCTAAATCCAAGTACTGAAAGAATTTCTTTAATAAAGTAAGCAACTTCTAGTATCTTTAAATTTTTGTGAGATGGCCGAGCGTTTCAAGCGTACAATATGACCAGCATAGTGTTACATAAAGAGTTCACTGTAGATCGGCTCGTTTCCATGTAGTTCCTTGTTAGCTCTATTTTGTATTTTTTTAGTATGTATATTAAAGGGAGTGCAAAGACCAGCATGCTTTGCGCGACGTCAACGACTTGCTCTCTACAGCTTCCAGAATAACTGACTGTACGAAATTCACAAAAACAGAAACAAACGATTGCAAAGGCTGTTGGTCTTTGTACTCCCTTTAAGTGTAATAGTTGCAGGGTTGCAGTGTATTTCCATGCTGTCTGTGGTATCGTCTTGTTAATTTGTTGTTTTTGTAGATTATGCATCTTAGAAAAATACGTAAAACGTGAAATAAAACAAACGACTTTCTGCACAGAAGGTCAGAGTACAGTGTTCTTGTTGCAATGGTATGGGCTAGCCAGTTAGCCAAATGCCCTATCTGATCGCTGGTCTGCCTATCCCTTTGATAGTCTGACGTTCCATTTCATTTGGCGTCGTGACTACTAATAATATCTACTTTTTTAGGGTTTTTGTATTATTTGGTAGAAAGCTACCTTGGATTCTACTTTCTTTTTCGCTTAAGTATTAAAGTTGTAAGTCCCATCCAAAGTGGGGACCAGATGACCTTGTGCCTATCCCTGCTTTGGGTGGCACAGTAGATTGTAACAAATTTTTGTGTTTTAATCTTGATATTGATAGAAAAAAAGCTACTAATACTGGCCGCATTTTTACTATATATCTTATTTTTGTTTTTGTTTGTAATAGGTCAACAGGGCTCCTAGTTTTGGCACAGACCAAGCCCTGGACTATACAATAAAAAAGGGAATGCTGAGAGATGCATTCAAACTGGTCAATATCAGGTATGAAACTAATCTCGCATGTATGATCCCGATTGTGTTGTAAACTCTGATGACGCTTATGAGAATGCTGGGTGAAACCCTGATGACGCTTATGAGAATGCTGGGTGATCCAAATTGTCAAACTTTCTGAAAAATAATCAAAACTGGATTATGTTTCTAATCATGAAAATGTCTCATGCGAATTTTATATCAAAGGCAAAATTAATCTAAAACACGTTTCATAGTCTTGAAATGGCGTTGAATTTTTGGTAAATTATCCTTTTACAGGTTACGTTCTTTGAAGCATACTCAGAAAGTACACGAAATGATTGCAAAATTTAATCTTCACATCCCCCCCCCCACGTCCCCCAGTACCATTAGATTAGTATTTTGACCTCGATGAAGCTTTTGTATTGCATGAAAATCGAAGCCTTATTCAAATAAAAAATAACTTTTTTGCCAAAGATTCAATGTTTTGTGAAATGCTGTTTGTCAAAACACGTTTTTTCACATGGTAAATTCATTTTATTTCCTGTCAATGAATAAAATAACTTCATGCATTTCCTGCCAATAGATGAATTTGCATTTTGCTGCTTTTAGATTCTGGCTGTGATAGAATACAGTAAAACCCCGCAAACAAGAACATAGCAAAATAAGAACCTGCAGGCTGATTTTATGGAAAAAGACACTCAAAGATAAGAACTAAAAACAGACTGATTTACTTCAATGTTCTTATGAGATGGTACACTTAATTAAGAAATTTCATCATATCAGTGTAAACAAACTCCCAACTATTGATAACTGAACACCTCTATCAGTTTTCAGGGATATGCAAATTGTTTTATCAAGCCGTGTGATATAAACTGCTTTGTCAACAACAAAAATACCATACTCTCTAATATCTAAATGCAATCATAATACCCTCAAGTTTACTTAACACATACTGTATACTGTAGCTATATATTCATCATAGTCACAAGCATCCTTGCCATAAGAACAACACCCTGAAAATGTCATAAGTACCTCATTTATAAGAGCCTAGCCAGTCTGTTTTTTAGAAAAGTATGTTCTTGTTTGCGAGGTATTACTGTACAGCGAATTCTTAACTACTTTGAAAGTTATTTTGTATTGTTTATTAACTGAGATCATCGCGACTTTCTCGAGGAAATATTATTAGGAAGCAGAGAGTATAGACAGCAAAGTTTGATTATCAAATTTGGGGAAGCAATTTATCACAAAAGTTGAACTTGCTGTTAACTCGTAGTTAGTGTATTTTGTTTTATTTTATCCTTAAACTTTACTTTGAATCACTTTGTTGGCTTTCGTAGACTAAGTGATAAACGAAAAGGAATTGCACAAGAGAAACGAGAAGCACGTAAGAGACTACTGAAACCTGTGAAGAGAAGTGATGAAGTATATGTGAGTTATCTTTGTCATCTTTTCAATTTTAACATGGAATTCTGGTTGGATGCGTTTTATCGTAAGATACACTTTCCTACCGTGGCCTGTAGGTGCCACGCTTAAATTACGATTTGGGTGAATAGATGATATTTCGTTAATGAATTGCATAAAACAGATCGATGTTTGTTAAATTCACAGTCACGGAGTGAAATTGATGGAATTCAATTAAGATGATTGTTCCTGAACTATTTTCTTGCTTCTCAAAAAAAGCTACAGCTAGAATGATAAAATCAACTTGCAGTTAAACAGTGGATGGTCAAGACTGTAAATGTATTCCCTGCCAAACAAATGATATCAGCAATGAATTGTCCAAATTGCTTTCATCTTTTAGTTTAAATTTATTCAAAATTTTTACTCGCAATCGATGTTGATTACAGCCTCCTCCTCATTAACGGCCCCGCCAGACATTAAAAACAGCGGGAAAACTTTTTAAGATGTACATTTTCAACGAGGACGGGGACAGTGCCAACCCTGAAAAATTGGAGTGGGCAAGGGATGTAATTGATTCCAGAAGGTGCAACTAATGTTTTTCAAATCGTTTTTACTGAAGAATGAACACCTACCCCAGTCCAAGCAGTGGCGTCGCTCTTGAACGGGTTTACAGTTATCATGACGGAGAAAGAAACAATTTTAGCAAACATCTATGATGCAACTTGTATAATTTTTGACTGCAAAACAATGTGGAGGAATTTTTTCTGTGTGAGGAAACAATTTTTTTGGCGGTTCATCCTTTTACCTTGGTTGGGCATCGTTTCAGCGAGGTTGTTAATGGGGATGCTTGATCATTCACTTTTGCATACTTATGTAGTGATCTAGACTTCACATTCAAATAAAGATGGATTCAAATAAAGTGACAAACGGTTGGGAGTCACTTGTGCAAGCATCTCTATCAATTTCATTACAGGCACAAGATAAACGAAAACAAGCTTTGGAACAAAAGCGAAGTGAATTGGTATGCTCTCGTATTCCTCTATTCATTCCTTATTCTTTGAAAATTGTTTGATATCTTAATACATTGTGGCTTTGACTATACTTCCTATCGTAGATTTGGAAACTCTGTTCATGTGTCCCTTCTGAAGATTCTTCACCCCACAAATAACTGCGCTTCATGGATTACAATTACTCTGTGTTAGTTTAATGAACTGCAGGAATTTTTCCTGTTATGTTTGTTATGGTAGGTTGTGACAATAACATTAAAAGCCAAAGGTTTCGGACGTTGATATTTTCGGACATTTCAGACGTCCGAAAATTTGAACGCCCGAAGTTTTTTCTATTCCGAAATAGTTGGTGTCATAAAGTTTTCACAGCATAGAAATATCACGGCAAGGCATTGCCATTTTTGACAACGCAATGTGTTCCTCACCAAACGGTTTGTATTGAGAAGAATTGTGTCAAGAGTGCCCATGAGTACGAAATAATGTATTTCCTTAAATTAAACCCATCTTAGTAATTATTCACATTTTCTTCAACATTGACCATTTGCGGAAATATCTGACTAAGAACTTTGAAATGAAGCATGCTCCATAAATGCAAGATATTTTGCAGCATCAAATAAGCAAAACTGTAAATATTCATTTCTTTAGTCGTCCAAAATTTATGTTAAAACGTCCGAAGTTTCGTGAAGAGACGTCCGAAAGAGTTTTTTTGTCCGAGAATATTTTTTGTCCGAAGTTTTTAGTCATCCGAAATTTTCTGCTCTTAATGTAATCAAAATCGAGTTAACCGGATGACTATGATAGTGACACTCTTCTCTTTAATCATGTTTTCGCTGAAGGAACTAGGTTCAGGTTCATTATTTCAGTCTAGGATGTCTTAGAGCCCGTCAACTCATCCTCATCAGCATGAAATTATCCACAGTTGGTAAATACATAGTTACTAAGAACTAATTCAAACCAACTATTTGTAGTATACAAAATTATTTACAAATTAAACAATTAAATCCTTTGCCATCCCATTCTTTGATCCTCCTTTGAAACTTCTCAAAGTATCAGCTCTCTTTAAGGCCCAGTTTATATGAGGGAAAACACCTCACCTGCCAGACCCGGGGCTGAGAAGCGAGTTAAATCTCAGCCACTGTTTATATGAGATTTTTCACCTCACCTGTCAGCACCGGGGCTGAGAGGCGAGGTGAAGTAAAGTCTTTCTTCCGTGAAATCAGAACGAACTGACCAATAAGAATCAACGAATAATTTCAGTTCACCTCACCATGCCGGTGGTGTTTCGTTTATATGGAAAAATTTCACCTCACCCAGGCGAGGTAGGATTTCACTATACCGGTAGTGTTCCGTTTGTCATGTAAACGCGAAATGAAAATACAGAGGATTCTATCGGAAGGTGGAATCTCACCTCTCAGCCCTGGGCTTGGCAGGTGAGGTGTTTTTCCTCATATAAACAGGCACTAATTCATCATCTACTTTTTGTCTTTATTTCAGAAAGTCCGTCTTGCAGAGCTACGAAGAGATTCTGCTAAAGAAGAATATGAGAATAAACACATGGTAAGCAACAGTGTGTCCCAAAACAGTGCACTATACTGTTATTTATCGTAACGTACAAGCATCAATTATGCTATGATCGCATTGAATTACAATCATTTTAGGGGCTGCACAAAATTTATTATATTACGTGACCGGTAGAGAGGAAATGTCGTTGCAAAAAATCTGCTCGCCCCGTATGAAGTCATTGCAGAAAATACAACTGCCCAGTCACCTTTTCCTTAAAAATGCATCTGCCACGTATTCATGAACAACAGATGTTGTATAGTACTGTAGTACCGCTGATTAATTAGCCAAAGACCATAAGAAAGGCAGTTTATCTCTATAGGAGTCTTCGTTAATGACTGATGAATCCTTCTTGCAAGAAACTAACAAGGAAATTTGGCGTCATTTATACACATCTTTGCATGCATCTCTCAATTTGCATGATTCACAATTTTGTCCTCTAGATGAGCCATTGAATATTTAAAAGATCAACCTATCTTGAGCTCGTAACTAGTGAATGCCCCGTTCAAGCCCGTTCATATTTGCTTAATAAACAATGTTGACCCAGTTGTGTACAAGCTCAAAAAAGTAGCTGCCCCGTTATGTTTTGCGATGTTTTGCACCGGCCATGTTATAAGATAAACTTTGCATTGTTCCTTACGGTAAAAGGACTAGCTTGCCTCTTGAGATTGATTTCAATAAAATCAGGCATACTGCTGTAGAGTTAAGACAGATTTCACCTTGAAGCTGTAATGTTTTAGTTTCAGAAATTGCCATCAAATCTCAATCCTTTTCAGCTTTATAGTGTGACGACACCTCGAACGTTTTTCAATTGATTCCATGGTTATTGGGTTGAATAATTATGAATAGCTTCTAAGATCACTAAATACTCGTTCCTTGGCACAAAAACAACCTCTTATGAGAAAAAGAGGTATTTGACGCTTAAACCGTAGAATTTCCGTGGACATTATTTTGAAATGGGAGTCCAATATCATTTGTGACACAGAGAACTTTGAATGTAATTTTTAGCATTCTTAATGTTTGGCTACTGCAGGACTAATTTGTCGGAGATTTTATTTCGTTGCTTTTCGGTAAATCTTTTTACAATGAAAATTCCAACTGCTCGTCTTCCAAATTGTAGGGTAATTTCAAGAGAATTTACCCATCAGATGATAAAGTGAAAGCTGCTAGATATAAAAGATTAGCCGAAGCTGCTGCTAAAGCATTTACAGGTAATAGAATTGTTACATTTTACACTTGGCTTTCATTAAGTGGACCAAGCTATTGTTTGATTGAAAGGCATTGTTTATCTCGATTCTTTTCAAACGAAAAATCTTTTATTGCAGTTTTTGGGGATGTCTTCCTTGCCTTAAGTGTTCGCCAACCAAGCCGTATAGATGTCTCGATTGCTACTTACAAGTTGCATATTTTCTTAGTACGAGGAATAAGTGATATTTTCCTGATTTGCTGATCAGCTGTTAAAATTCGAACTTGTCTGATTGTGATGTTTAAGTTCAAAGCTATCAAATAAGACAGATTCTGGTGTACTGTAGCAAGAATTTTTATTGTAATGGATTTGCTACAAGTCTGTCTCGCAGCAAAAACGGGAGAAGGAATGAAAGCGAGAGAGACTTGTAATTTTTGGTAGCCTGGGTCGTTGGCTGGACAGGATTCTGTCCAGTCGGCATCCTTGAACAAAAAAACCAATATCCAATCATACGCTTAGAAAGGACAATGATACAACAGAGCGAGGCTCTGCGTTGTCCTTTGACAATGGCCGACTCAAGTTTCGATGAAACGGTTGACAACAACCCCGTCTTTTGAAAATGGAAGTAGGCTCGATAGCTCATCAATATTAATGAGCATGCCGAGTATTACAAGTCTCTCTCGCTTTTTTTCCTTCTCCCGTTTTTGCCGCGAGAGAGACTTGTTGCAAGTCCGTTATTTTAAAGGAAACGGGTGGTAGATGTTTGTTTAATGGTGAGGGGGTGCCTGATGTTAGTACTACTATTGGATAAAATTAATTTGTCAAATGCATAGGCTTGAGGAAAGCTTGATCCATTGATTTGCATTTCCTATTCGTGGCAAATTTGCTTATACACCAAATTGATCTTGGTTGATCGTTCGCTGAGTTACTATCTATAAACAAGAAAGAGGTTAAAGGATGGCTTTGGTTTAAACGCCGCAAGTGCGATTAATATCAAGAAAAAGAAGCAAGGGAAAACAGCTTTTAGATATTGTGGACTGGATGAGAAATGTTCTTGAATGATTGCTTTCCAGTTCCAACGGTTTCTTAATTTTTGTGACCTGAGAATTTTTTGCATTCAACTACACATATTCAATTCATCTACACATAAGTTCAAACTTTAACATCTACGTTATTGTGATCCATAAACCCTGACAACTTAAAGGCGCAATGTCTTGAACAGTTTGTATTGTTCGGCATCCTGCGCCTCCGTCGATGACCTTGCATGCCAATGCGAAACAGATTCCAGTATCCATCAGTATCGTATCGTATGTGTACCATTTTGTAGGTGTTTATTTAGTTGTTGATTTAGTTGTGTATTTTATGTGCTGGCCATGGGGTAGCCATCATTGTCTTTTGCTCCTCTTGGCATCGTCTTTGTAGTGTTGCATAGTAGTTAAAGTATAGTAAAATGTAGCATATATTGTAATATTTTATATTGATATGAAAAAGAAAAAAATTTTTTGGATAGTTCATAATGAAAGCAAATGTAAGATGCAACTAAATCACAATCCACCTTTTCAAGATAAGAGGTGCGAAAGCGGAAGTCTTTTGTTATTTGAGGTTTTGCATTTTGGATGCTAAAATCTTGTTCTACATGCAAAGTTTAGTGTATGAACCAATTTTCACATTGATTTCTATCTTCATTTGGAAATTACGGGGATATAAAGAATTAGAAATCATAAGGGCTTTCACCGTGAAATCAGAGTTTGGACAAAATTTGTCCAAACATCTGATTTC
Source organism: Aurelia sp. 3 sensu Dawson et al. (2005) (assembly GCA_964020215.1). Classification (NCBI taxonomy): domain Eukaryota; kingdom Metazoa; phylum Cnidaria; class Scyphozoa; order Semaeostomeae; family Ulmaridae; genus Aurelia; species Aurelia sp. 3 sensu Dawson et al. (2005). The sequence continues at coordinate 9,048,827 of OZ026588.1, read as the reverse complement.
ACGGTCAAAGCCCTTATATCTTTGAATTCTTAGAATCGCCGTAATTTCCAAACAAAGATAGATACGAAAGTAAAAATTCGCTTCTGTACTAAACTTTGTACGCAGAACAAGATTTCAGCATCAAAAATGCAAAATCTCAAATAACAAAAGACTTCCGTTTTCGCACCTCTTATCTTGAAAAAGTGGATACAAAGGTAATGGATAGTAAAGGTAACTGAATAAAGAGGAAGTAATACCTACCACCTATAGGCCTTGCCAGCTGCAGAGGTGCAGGGTGCAGTCGGCAAGGATGTAATGCTTAGTGGCAATTTCCGCGTAGATCATGCTGGTCAGAGATGGGCAATATCTTATCTTTTTATCTTGAAGTAGTAATGCGATACTGAAAACAGTAACAGTATCTTATAATAAGATACTCCCCATACCCAGTAACTGCATCTTGTAATAAGATAACAATTTGGCAGAATAATAATATCTTCTAATAAGATATTTTCAAAAAACAATTTCAAGTTACAAGATACTTGTATCAATCAATTTTCATGAATAAAACTGACAGACTTTTCAGCTTTGCATGCAACCAAAACGAAGAATGTTGGGACATTCGGCTTTTGAGAGACTCCTGATCTTGAAGGCAAATTAGGACTTTATATTGAAATCTTCGTAACCAGCTTTGGTTCATTTACTGAATACTTCATTGCGCTCTGTTTACTCAAAAATAATTTATTGATAAGTCTCTCTAGACCAAAAACGTCATGTTCTGTTGATCCTTGTCTCCACTGCTATCTAATGCAGCATGCGTAGATGCTTTTGGAAAAATGAGAAAATACGGCAAACTTCTAAGGAAAATTCAGGGGCTAGTGAACCAAAATGGAATATTTCTTATGAATAAAATACAATGCACTCCAAAGGAGTCGTGTCTCTGAGGTATGAGGAAATTTTCACATGATTTGTGAGTAGGACTGACCAAATGCGCTCAGGCATTACTGCGATACGTACGCACAAGGAATTGACAAATATGCCAACTATAAAGCAAATGCTAGAAGACATTTGGTCATGTACGTCTCGGTAAAGTATCTTGTAACTAGTATCTTGAAACATTATGTTAGATACTTTTTTCTAAAGTATCTAGTATCTTGTTATAAGATACTCTTTTTTGTGAGTAAAAGATACTTAATGTTGCCAATAACAGTATCTTGTAATAAGATATTTCTTAGAGTATCTTGCCCATCTCTGATGCTGGTACTGACAGGAATCTGTTGGCATGGTGGAGGCTTCCAGGTATTGGGAAAGTCTTTCAGTAGGTGAACCGCAGCTTGAGACTATTGGTCTCCCTGGTGTGATGTCATCGACTTTTGCTTTGTGTATTTTGGGTTGTAGGCGAACTACTCAGTTCTAAAAAATCATAAGTCTGAGTAGAGATTTTTTTGTTTTGTTAGAAGGTCTGTGGGAAATGAAATGATTTGAGCTGTAAGTTCTTAAATATCATTAGGTTGACATTTTGTATAGTGTAGTTTGTTTTCAAGCTGTTTTGAGGCTTTCGCTAAGTAGGATTTCACAGGCCAAAGGACGGTAGCACCTCCTTTGTCAGCTCTCTGGATAATAATTTCTTTCTGTTACGCCAATGTGTCTATGGCTTTTGTTTCAATTTGAGAGAGGTTAGATGTTCCTGCATCTCTCATGTTGTCCATATGGTTGTTAGTATCGTCTGTTATTGCATCAAAATATTTTGTAGGGGTGGAAAGTATCTCCTGGTGGGACTCAGGTGGATTCTAACCTAAATGGTTCACTGTTTTGTGTGTTCTATGGTGACAAAGATGAAACTGAAGTTTCATTCTACGAATAAATTTATGGAGACCCTTTGTAATCTCGTTTTACGGTACCCGTGTTGGAGTTGGTACAAAGGATAGACGTAGTTGTACCCAAGTTGACCATGTTATTCATTGGCTTGCATTGCAAAATGGCCCTGCGCAAGTTCTTTTCATTCGCGTTCATGCCTATTGTACCGTCTTCCTTTTTCCGATTTTTGTTCAAAATTTTCCTTAATACGGGCCTTTAAACTTGTCCGGGTGAACTCTAAAATCGATACAATGGCAGAGAGATGAAAGAAAGCACACATTGAGGCCCAGGTTGAACCATTAAACCAATGAATATGGAGAGTATAAAAATAACGGGCCATCGACTTTCGATTTTCGTATTTTTCTAACGGCAATTGGCCGTTATAGGGGGGGGGGGGAGGGGGTCTTACCTTTAGATCGTTAAGAAAATATGAAATCGTACGTAAATCTCCGTAAGGGAATTTTTTAAAACTGTAGATAAAATGTTTACAAATAATGTATTATGTATATACACAAAAACTAAAGATAGAAAATGTTCATTGTCTGTTCCCTCTTCTATTGTTTCTGTTGTTAGCAGTCCTCTCTCTGCGTTCTCTGTTATAATCCGGACTATGTCCGGTTCATATAGTTCTCTCAGGTTGTTGATGATGGCTGTTGTTATTCTCCTAGCTTCCTCCTGTTGCAGGGCATGGTGGTGGTCTCTCATGATTTGGCATATATTTTTTCTCAAGGTTGCTACCGCCTCGTGGTACCGAGCACTGAGATTGTGGCTTAGGTTCTTAGTACGTTCAGAGTTAAAGCGAGAAAGGTGAAGTGTGGAAAGTAACGAGATTCTATGCTACGTGAGAAGAAAGCTTCCTTAGCGTGATGATTAGTTTTGAGAGCAGAAGCGTCGAGACAGATCAGATACGAATGTTTGAGGAAGAGGTAGTCGTAATGTCTCAATGAGTACCGGAGCAGAAGCCAGAGAAGTAACTGTGCGGAAAGGAGTAGAGAATAATAGGGGAGAGGGAAGGAGTGAAGAAGCAGTAGAAGCTGCAGATGAGTGAGCAGGTTGACTAGAAGAAGATGTGTCAGGGGCGTAATTTGAGATAGAGTAGGAGGAGTGAAGGGAGGGTGAGAGGAGATAAGCCAGAGGGCCCTAGATGAGAGGGGATAGAGGTCGAGTCGGGTCGAGTAAGGAACAATAAAGGAAAGGGCGAATAAATGACGGAGTAGAAGGAGTGGGAAGAAGGCCGGTGCCTTAGGGCCGGTTAAATTTATTAGAGTTACGTCTAAGACCAAGTTTTTTGTTATTGTTTCGTTTGCTGTCATAATCCTGCATGGGAGCAGGTTGTTTTTGAACAATGCCACAAATTTCGATGTCGTCTGTATGACTTCCTTTTCTTGTTTCGTTGGTTCATCCGTTCGTTGTAGCCATTACACTAGTGGTTGTGGCGGGTTGTCGTTTCAGTTTCTATGATGTGACCCGAGCGGCAGGGTGCTATGGAGAAGAGTGAATGATCAGGTTAACTGTAGATAGACTTGTAAATTCAATTCGGAGTTCTAGTTTTCCAGAGGTGTAATGTAAATTTTATAAACAATAAATAAGGGCTGTAAAGCGATAGCTTAGAAAATAAAGAAAATAATAAGAGCAAATGGATACCAAATACGCGACCAAATACATGTATGAAAACTGAATTTAAAAAGACAAGAAGTAGACCAATGTATGTGGTGTTCGACATATTATAATCAGCATTGCAAAAGATAGTCCAAGCAAAGTACGGATCATATGCAATATTGGTTGGGTTTATTGTAATATAACCCAATATGTGCAATTCAGGTGTAAATAAGTACATTAGGCCGAGACGTAAGGGTGGAACGTAACAAATAATAGCCAATACCCAATAGCTGATAGCAAATGAATGATAAATGAGAGTATTATGCATATAAGGTAGTTGGTTTTAACTTACTACTTTCTGTGATAGAGTTAGTTTCCATTCTATTACTTTCCTCGTTATTTTGCAAAGTGTTCATGTCGGTGTTTGTGTTGGCGTTCGTCGTTGAAATTTTGTTGCTGTATCTCTTTCTGTACAAAAAAGTTTGCGACGTTTACACTCCAATGCAGAGGTTTCTCTGTGCAGGAGAGTACACAACGTCTTTTGCAGTAGAATTCATATTTATCCCCATCATTTTTCTTTGCCTTGGCGACTGAAAATTTTCAGGTGTTTGTGTACATATTTGGTTAGCTGCAAGCAATGATTTTAAAGCGTTGCAGATTTCTATGAAAACTGAGCCTTATGAGATCCTACTGTTATTTCCTCCTGTTAAGCCTTTGATTGCAAGAAAGTCTCAGGAGCTTTTCTTCGTTTTCTTATTTGTTCAAACTCATTCCTCAAGAGGCTTTTAAATTATTCTAGTAATCTTATTACAAAATAGCCAATGTACAAAGCTGCAATTTGAGATTGAAGAATAAATAATTGTATTCAAGGTGGATGATATTTAAGTGTTGAATTCTCAACTTGTTTGATTTCGGACAAGTTTATTTACTGGTTACTTGGCTTTAAAGGCTATGCCATTTATTGGTTAAGCATGGCCTGACATATGCAAGAACTTTACTTATATCAAATGTTTTTGACTGAAATTGTTGATCAAATATCGTTGTTGGGAAGAAAGTACTTTGCATAACTTTCAATGGCCAGCTTTACAAGACGAAAAGCAGCATTCAGTGGAGTGTTAAGTAAATTTCTTTCTGTATGTCGAATTTCAGGTGACGTACGCAGGCACTTGGCTGATCCTGGAGATACATTATGCTTCTTGTAGCCTGTGTTGTAGAACAGGCTATGCGTTTTCTGCACCGTACAATCTTGGATTTTCATTATACGAACGAACTCCCCCTCCCTGCGAACTGCAGATCACTTCGTAGGGATTCAGTCCGCTAAGATTCTCAAATTATTATCCCCGTTCACACCTGCTAGTTAAACCAGTTTATCGATTAGCTTCTCCTAAGTGATGAATCCAGCAAGTCGTATGACGCATGTTTTGATTGGCTGAATTTTAACTTGGTTTATATGAAGCGGGTTTAACTGTCTTAGTATGAATGTGGTATATATTTATATGCTGAAGTTATCGGCGATTATGTTAGGATTCTTCTTCTGTTTTGAATCCGAAACTGGTGAACAAGTCTTTAGAATTCTTCAGCCATTTTTAAGCAATCTCTTGTTCATTTCTTGATAAAGGGCCTACGATTTGTTTGACTCATCACCCAGTATAACAGTGTGAAATTAAGCTATTGTTGGAATACTAGCCTGTGCGCAGACTTTACCTTTGCGCAGGCTATTGGAACACGAGTTTTCATATGTTTAAAATGAGTTGTTTTTCGTGTTAGGTCGACCGCATCTGCAAAGGGATGGTGCACGGCATTTTCAAGCACTCAAGGTAAATCAATTAAGGAAAATTTTTTGTATACTGGGAGAGTAAAAAAACGTCAGGCGTTTGAAAGGCTACTGCTCCCTGAATATACAAACAATGATATTTTGCAATATCTGATTAAATAGCTAACATGTTCAATTATTTTTAGAAATTTTTATGGCTAAAATCAGTCACTCCGTTCAGATTCTGTAGACAATTTTCTGAAATGAATTCTTTTGAGAATTACAAGAAAAAATACCTAATGTGTTTACCTCGCAGCGATGACTTTCAGCACGCTTTAGCACGTGGTTTCCTTTTGGTGGGTTGAAAAGTCTTCCCCCTAATATGAATAACTCATTCAGGAGGCTTCCATTCTCCATGAGGACAAAATGCATGAGCACATCCAAGAGTCATTATTGCTACAAAGGAGAATAATGGGAAATTTTGCTTGCTGTTTTCGCTCATTTTTGCAGGTCTTTGAAAGGGGCTCTCTACAGAAAATTTCATATTTTGAAGGAAAAGAATGAACGATTAAAGCCGGGTAAATTACTGAAGCTAATTTGACACATCGGGGATAAAACAAGACAGTTTTCAATATCATTACATTGATATTCAAGGATCAGGATTTTTTCAAACGCCGGACGTTTTTATTGACTCACCGAGTAGTTTACAGCGATTTCTTGCTACGTTCCGTTGCTGTCTTTTTCACTACGATTTCACTCACTTTTTTAGGGTTCTTATTTCCACAAAATTATTGACGGGTTATTTCCATTGATTTCCACTAAATTCAGAAAATGCAACATTAGGATTAAATGTTCAATGGGGCTAGTGTAAATGGGAAAGACTTCTTTCTTTGGACCAAATGATTTGAAAAAATTAAGCTGCGGTTTGCTTATGAAATTTTCCCTACTTCCAGGATTAGAGGGTTTTTCTTCCTTTTTAGGAATTCAAAAAAAGTTTTGAAAAAGGATGGATTTTGTAACTGTTTAATCCTTTGTGGGTAGATTGAACAATTTTCAGGAAAAAACCATGGTTTATGAATGACTGCAATATGGTAGCAACCGCAAGTGTTTTCACTCTTATGGTTTACAATTCAGAAATTTGAACATCCCCAAACGAGTTGCAATTTAGAATAGGCTGTAATATCAAAAAATTTTGGACTTCAGAAAGTCCGAAGCTATCCGAGGGTATAATTGTTGCAAAGAATCTAAGGTTTTTGTCAAATCGAGGGGTTTATCACTCTCTAAAAATTCCGTACACCTTCGGCAAGTCCTTCTCTGTTTCAAGAAAAATCCGCAAAGAATCCTTGAAGATCATATTGTTTAAAAAAATCTTGTACGCTGTTTGAACGAGTGGTGGACCCCTTGTGCTACGTCATTCAATTGAAAGAAAGATGGAACAGCCATTTACATTACCAGGTGTCTCAGAAAACAACGAAACAGATTTGATCAGGGCTGGCTCTAAGAATTTAGCTTAACTACGTTCAATTCCACAATTAGCGAGTTAACAGTTTAGGCCAAACCTCAAAAGCTCTGGTTTGGATGTGGAGGCAAATCTAGACTTTCAAGATAAAAAATTCTACTCTCAATGCTCCAATTTCAACAAACATGGTATCTATCTTCAAGTTAATTATCGAGGATTAGTTTAAAGATTGTTTCCGATTGATTCAAGCAAAGTTATTAGCGCTAGCCCCGATCTGTTACCTTTTTACTGGAACACCCTGTACCATTTTTAAAGGATTCGCCAACTATGCTACCGGGTGACCCAAAAAAACTTCACGAGCTAGATCGAACATATTTTCCTGAAAGCAAACGTTATGAAGACAAACAAGGTATCAGCATGTAGCTGAAAGGCTCCGCTATCTTTTGAGATGTTGCTTGGCCAGTTTAAGATATGCATACAATCCGAAAAAACAGTTTCAAAAATATGGAAATTCATTCATTTCGCGAACCATTCCCTCGCTTTCCAGTCCATTTTTTTGGAATGTGTGAAAAAAGCTGAATTCCAACTTTGCTTTGGGGTATGAAATTTGAATGAGGAACAGAGGTTAATCATTTAAAAAAAATTTCCCCAGACGACTTCTAATCCATCGCTATGTTGGTTTTTCATAAAATGTTGACTGGAAAATGATGGCGATTATTTCACTCAAAATGAGGAATTCTGGATTCAAAATTTTCATTGAATCTGGCTCTTCGGATGGTAATCATTACTTAAAATAGCCTTGCAACATCTCAAAAGATAGCTAAGCCTTTCAACTAAACTGTGATAGACAGCATTTGGCAATAGCTTTTGATTTCAGGGAGCTAGTTACGCTCTAGCTTGTGAAGTTCTTTCTGGGTCACACGGTAGAAAATGAAAAGGGAAGTTCGTTGTTTTAGGAACATGAAGTCCTGGAGTTATTGGAACAAGTTGAAGATGGTGATGATGATGCACTGTTAGATGTGAGTGATGGAGTAGCCATAAAACCACCAAAGGTATATTTTAGTCCCATTCCTTTTCAGTTCTCTCAGTCTTGATTTTTCAGTTTGTGTGGCAGTGTTTATTTAATGTCACTTAAACACGAAAACAGTTTCACTTGATGTAAGAAACATTAGTACTGGCACAATTTAAACAAGGCAAAACTGTAACTGTGCCAACATTGTAGCTATAGCTCTCACCTTAAAAGATCAAAATGGAAGGAAATGCAACGGTACAAAACTCCGTGATAGTGAGATTGGATTTTAGCAATAAAGTTCATTTGTAATCCTTACGGTGTTGAGAAAAAGGACTTTCCGCTATTTTGTGAGCCTCAATGGCAAAGGACAGTCAAAAATTCCAATCCCCCCTCACCATCTTAATTTTGTCTTTTTTGTCATCAGTATTCATGGTAGATATAATGTTTTGGGCTATCTCCATAAACAGCATTTAAAGTGGGAAACAGGGAGTGGCTAAATGAAAAACTTTGGAACTTTCTAAAGATTCTCAATACTTATGGCGAGGAACATAGCGTTAAAGAATAGACTCGAAAGCTTCAAAATAGATTCTTTTTCATCGTCTTCGATTGCAAACAAGACACCTTTTGAAAACGGTAGATGACTTTTCCTACGAAGATTTATTTCTCCAACTTGTAAATTTATGTATTCTATTGAGGATAGGCCTACCGAGGGTTGGCTTTTGTCTGAGCCTGTTTTTCCTTGTCATGTTCGCGGCAGATCAACTGCCGAAGAACCCTTTACCATGCGCGAGAATCTCTGTGTTTCTTTGCTAATCCTTTTTTGGATTGTGGTTGAATTCTCCACCCACATTCTTTTCACAAACCAAGCGTCCTCTCTGCGCATGATCACAGGTTTCCTTTTTGAGAGATAACCGTTGCTTTTAACATATTCATATCCCCAATAATACCCCTGGTATCTAGCCTACGCGTGGACCCATTATTCCAAAAGAAGAAAGGGTCTACGAAACAAAAAGCAAAGGCTTACTACGGCCGATCAATTAATTATTCTAATCCTCTTTTCAAATTGTTTGTGAAGTGCGTCAAAACAAAGGCTGCATAAATTAAGTTTCTAGAAATCCAGAATTCTCGTAGCAAGCTTTGGCTCTTTGTTTCGTAGACCTCTTCTTCTTTTGGAATAATGGGTCTACGCGTAGGCTACCTGGTATCTAACTATAACTGTATTCACAATTTCAGCCACTGTCATCACTACCTTCATCTAAACCACCAGCAAGGAGTGACAGTCCCTTGGAAATTCAACCAAAAGTTAGACCTAAACGACCTTATTCGTCAACAAACGACCGGATCCGGTCCAGTATGATTCGTGGGCTTGACAAACGCAAAGAGCTGAGCAAATCGATGTCATCGCTGTCATTAGAGGCACAATTCCCAAAGGTGAAATATATACATATTTTCTTTTGGTTTCTATGGGGTGCAACAAAATGAATATTCTTTGAAAATTCTTAGAACCTACTGCGACACATCGGTGACGTGTCCTCGATCAGTCGACGACATATGGAAACGATCACTGTTACGATCATATGGAAACCAGGCTTTGAACTCATCTCAAATCTTTCGATGCGTCCCTGTAATGTCCCTGTCTGATCGCCGACATCACAGACATCACTTAGAAAATGTTTCCATTTGATGCAACTGTCCCCGATGTGTCCCTGAGCCTGCCTCGGCGACGCGTCGCCGACCGTCACGATAATATGGTAACCAGGCTTAATAGCGGGTGAGTTAAAAAACATTTACGTGTTTGGCGGGCTATCGAATAAAAAGTATGTGACCGATATTCAGAGCTGAAATACTAATCTATCAATCAAAGGCTAACTTAGATGAGGAAATTTTGTTTGGTAAATCGCTCATCATTTAGACCCAGAAATTAGGAAAATGCTCGTAAGGGGCATGTTTGAGAAAAAGGATTCCTCACTGCGTTCTGGTCTATAATTTACTTGCTATTGAAATTAAAATCTATTTCTGAAACAGACAACGTAAAATTCAATGACACATAAATCATGGACCAGAATGGAACGTGGAATTTTCGATTTCCATACAAATCCCGTACAGGCATTTTTCTAATTGTTGGGTATAGAGACGTGTGATTTTACCAAACAAAATTATTTCATCAAAATCAGCCTTTGACTGGTAGATTAACATTTTAGCTTTGAATATCGGCCACATACTTTTTATTTCGAACCCCGCCAAACGTGTAAACATTTTTTTGACTCACCCATTATTATTATTATTATTAATGATCTATTTAAAGTAGGCTAGGAAAAAATAGCTAAATTACAGCTAATTAAAGCCTACTATTTACAATATACATTATTTACAATAAAACTATCAATAAATATACAGGACAAAAGATGTTAAAAAATCTACCCTGTTAGAAACCCAACTTTCGGGATATATACTTTACAAAGCCTGCAGTTGCATTTTCCACCATTCCAACATCTAATTTGTTTTTTGAAGATGGGAAGGCTGTTTGATTGTTTTATTTCTTGCGGTAAATTCTGCCACAGTTTATTTCCAAGGTAAGCAATGGACTCAACTCCAAAGGATGTTGTTCGTACCTTTGGCAGTTGAGCGTCATCGCCATGCCTTAGACTGTAGCTAATATTTCGTTGCATGAAAATTTCCTTCATGAATGGTGGATTCAGACCGCATTCTGTTTTATAAATTTCGGTCATGAGCAACTGTAGATTTCTTATATGGATTGGCACCGATTTAGATTGCTCCAAGAGAAACCAAAATCGTTCTCGTAATCTTTGTATGCAATGCGCAATGCCCTTTCATGAATATGATTTATTCTATGATTTAAAGCTCTATCACAGAACATCCAAACAAGTGGACAGCAGCTGAAATGAGACAAAACGAACGCCCTCATTAACCACTGGAGTTTTTCTGTGTCCATGTATCGTGATATTCGAGCAAGAGCATGGAGCTTTTGGCTGGCCTTTTTACAAAGAGCCTTGACGTGTTGCTTGAAAGAAAGTGATTGATCAAACGTTATACCGAGAAGATTTTCCTCCGTACTTTCTTTCACACAGGCCTCGCCTATTGTGATTGTTGTTTCATTACTCCCCTTCGCACCAAAAATTATTAAGTGGCATTTGTCTTCATTTAGCTTCATGCAGTTGTTTGGAAACCATTCAGTTATCTTAAGGGCATCATTTTCTAAATGCATAATGACATTTTCGATGTTAGGACCACACGCATAAATAGTTGTGTCGTCAGCATAGTTACAGATTTCGGTCTCCTCCAGGAACATAAGAAGGTCATTCAGGTATATGTTAAACAAATGGGGCCCCAAGACCGAGCCTTGAGGTACTCCCAGGACGGTTTCTGTCCAAGTGCTGAATGAACCATTGACCTTTACCCGTTGCTTCCTGTCGGTGAGATAGCTATGGATGAACAGCAAGGCAGATCTACTGAAGCCATATCCATTCAATTTTGCAATCAATAGTTCATGATTTAGACAATCAAAGGCCTTCGAAAGGTCTGTCAGGACAGCCCCTGCGACGCCCCTGTTGTCCATTGTCTTCTTGCAGGCTTCCACAAAACGTAGCAATGCATTTTGTGTACCATAGCCCTCTCGAAATCCACAAAGGAGTGATGACAGGAAACTTTGGACGAAAGTTAGCATTTGATCTTGCACCAATCTTTCATAAATTTTTGATACCGATGGTAAAACTGTAATCGGTCGGTAGTTCTTTTTCGTAAAGGCATCCTCCTTTTTGAAGAGCGAGCTTATATCTCCTGCTTTCAATTCTTTGGGAAAAGTACTCTTGGATAAACCAGAGTTGAACAAATTCTGTATGGCAACAGAAAATACCTCAGAATTTTCCATTAAAATTTATGCAGGTATGCAGTCAGCTGGAGAGGCTTTTCTCGCATTCAGTTGCCTGATCTTTATAGCAACCTCTTCGGTGGTGACCTTTCTGAATTCAAATTTGTCTGAAAACTTCGTAGTGTTTTTGATTTTGCAAATACTTGGATGAGCTTCGTATTTCTTAACAGATTTGTCAACTGGATCTATTATATCACTTGTTGGTAACAACAGTGAGTCATTTACAGTGATCCCTAAACTATCTGTGATGTTTGCGAAATACTGGTTGAAAATTTCTGCAATTTGAGAGTCCTGATTTACCATTTTTCCGTCTTCAATCAAAGAGATGGAAGAATTTACTTGCACTTTGTCTGAGAACAGTGGCTTTACAGTCTTCCAAAATTTATGATTATCGGTAAGCTTACCAGGGTCGATGTTCCTATAGTAGTCAAACTTGGCCCTACGCCATAATTTCACGCATTTGTTCCTCTGATTTTTGAAGGCCTTTAGATTTGCCTCAGTGCGATCATTATTATACTTATTACGCAGTCTAGTTCTATGCATGTTTTCTTTGCGCAGGGCTTTAGTCATAAAAGGCCCATCGTTTGCGCGAATATATTTCTTCTTAACGGGTGCGTGTTCATTCAGCACAGTCATGACCACAGCTTTGAAAGCACCATAGTCCTCATTCGCACCCAGCTCAGATGAGAGCATATGAATGAGATGAGTCCTGAAGTCCACGGCGCTAAATCGGCTGTAGTTCCTATAGGAGATTATCTTGGGCCCCCTTTTCACATGTCCGCCTTTTAAAACGGTGACAATCATGGAATGGAAGTCGGACAGTCCTGTTTCTATTGTTGTTGTAGCCTGAAAACTCGACTTCGTATTTGTTAAAATTAAGTCAATACATCGAGGACTGTCGGACTTGAAACAAGTTGGGCTTCTAACAAGACTAGCTAACTCGTAACTGTCAACGAAATCATTAATGACGTCATCCCCAATTTCGCAGTTAAAATCCCCTATCAAAATGAGATTTTCATATTGCCTACAGTAGTCCAGTAGCATCTGCCTTTGTTACGCGCACGTATGATCGTTCTGTAAATTCAAGGAATCATAATATTGCATTCTTTGCAGTGATTTCGCGAGGACTGCATTTCTCTATGCCATTTTTTCATTTTCTAAACAGCAAGATGACCAGTTCATTCCCAATTGCTTATATGACAATATTGATGAACTCACAAGGGAATCGTTGACCGCTTTAAATGCCATGAAAATCAAGTTTCCTGGAAAATCAGATGAGCAGGCGTGTGATTTACTTGATGCTGTAAGTTATCAATTTTATTTTCTTGGATTCCTTCTTGAAGAAGCAGAAGCGATGAATTTTCTTGGAGCTCTCTACTGGATTGTAACCGTTTTCGAACTTTTGCGTAGCAGACATTTTTACATTATTGTATCCTTTAGAATTCTGTCATTTAATCTTTTATAAAGAGCCATTGTTACCTAAGCTCCTTACGGACATGCGTCAATGTCTGACTGTCTGAAAATCAATTTTGGTCCAAGCGAAAGTTGTAGATTTACATTGCAGTTGTTTAGCTGATTGAAAGCTTTGATTCTGGTATCATATCATTTACTTAGGCTCTGTTTATACGAGGAAAAAACACCTCATCTGCCAGACGCGGGGCTGATAAGCGAGGTAAATGTCAGCCACCGTTTATAAGAGATTTTTCACCTCACTTGTCAGCCCCTGGGCTGAGCAGGTGCATGATACTGTAGGTTATCCTTTTACAGATTAATTTCTATAATTCGTAGCCAGCCTTGGGTTTTGTCTTTACCATTAATTGGCATTGGATCACAATCGCGGTTTTGAAGCTTTGTAAACCAACAGTTTCCCTCTTCGAACAGGAGTTCTCAATGCATAGGATCTAATCGTACATTTGTCCTTTCGTTTACTCCAAAAAGGACTGAAGTTTTGATTTATATTTCTTACAGATAATGGAAAATTGGAAATATCACAAGCCAAAAGTTGCTTCATACTGGCTAATGAAACTGGATTCAATGAAACGTAGGAAGGTATCTGATGCTTACAAATATATTTTTACTCTGGATGTTGACGTTGCAAAGGGGGTTTTGTGCATTCTGATAGTGCATCTGTACAGCGAAAGCTTTAGGGCCTGAATACATGAGAGTTTTCAACACCGGGGTTGAGTTCAACACACCTTGCCAAGTTGAAATTTCATTCCATCCCTCCATTTATTCTTTTACCGATTTCAATTTTCAATTACATGGAGAAATCTCTACCCCGGGGATGAAACCATACTCAGGGCTGAAATTTCATCCCACACCTTGAGCTAGCCGAGGTGAAATTCCCCATTTTGTCAAAGTGTGCATGTCCATGTAATCGCAATGTTTTTCCGACCCGGGGTCGAATTGCTATTAATGCATGCGTGACACATTGAGCATGACACGCTTTTTCATCCCAGTAGGTGAAATTTCATGGCTCACTTTTTCACACCCTGTGGTAAAAATACGCATGTAATAGCAAATTCATTTCAACCGGTTAGGTTGGTTTGAAATTCAACCCCGGGGTTGAAAACTTTCATGTAATCAGGCCCTTAAAGACGAAGATAAGTAGCAACTTCCATTAAATTATTCAAATATATACAAGTTAACGAATCACAATCGAATGTATTAGACCAAGAAACAAAATTAATATTTTCTAAATTTACAAAAAAAGCTGGTAGGCAAGTACAGGCACTAAATTTGCAGTTTGGACCGTCCCATTTTTTATCAAAACCTTGAAACTTTTCAGATTTTCTGCTGACTTTATTTCACTATGTAAGCCATTCCAAATCTGTGGCCCAATGGACTTTAAGACTTTTGGACCCAAAGGTTGTTTGATTAGGCCTAAAATGGGCCAAATTACTTTCATTTCTTAAGGAATGATTTGAAGAGCGTACAGTAGTGTCCCGCATATAAGAAACATGAATTTAAGAAACACCAGACCTCTATTTTTGAAATAATACCCCATCTTATAAGAAACTGGTGCAGGTCTGAAAAAGGCTTGTTTCTTATTCAAAAACTATGTATATATTAGAAATTTGAAAACCATGACAAATTCTGTTTTGCAGTTGAATCATACTGTACCTATTCAAACGAAAACAATAAATTTGCATGCAAATGAAGCAAAAAGCATCTTCATTGAATCGTCGTAGCTTTTCTTGGTAGTGAAAATTTACAAATACAGATAAAAATAGTGTGTTTTATATGAAAATCACACAGCTTGTGTCTGAGTAGTTCATTGATAGTACATAATTTTTCTGATAAGAAACTTAAGAAACTTCACCCTGACTGGAAGTTTATACCTCATTTTATTAGAAACATATCAGACCTGTAATTGAACATGTTGTTTCTTATATGCGGGACACTACTGTAATTCAAAATGCTCTTGATAAGTAATCAGAAGGTAAACTTTTGACTTAAATTTCATCCATTTATTTTGCTGTCTGAAATTATTTTGGAATTGATACATGGAGTTCAAATTATTTTTTTCCTTTTAATCAAGCATCAAGTGAAATGAAACTCATTCTCATTTTTTAGGTGATAGATATCGTTAAAGGCAACGTACGTGCAATACTACAACGAATTTGGAAAGCTCCTGATATCGATTCTTTGCGTTTATGTCGAATGTTTAACAAAGTATTCAATCGATTGACTTCGAATCATGGTCAAGGTTTATGGAATTGTTTTAGTTCTAACGGGTAAGACATTATCTTTTTCCCCAAGAATGGAACAAAACTAAACGAATTCAATCGGTAAGTGACAGTTTTAGACAAAAGTGCAAGGGATTTACACCCCCCCCCCCACCTTAGTATGTAAAAGGATCGAAGTTTGAATATATAGGTTCCTTAAGCCAGAGAATGGAGAGCAGCGAAGAGGCGTTTTATTGGTTTTAATGAGTGTGCTACTCTGAATAGATTATGAGTTACAAGATTACTGATAGAAATAAATACGTTAATGGTTAGCTAAATAAGGATTTACATGTGACAAAGCATGTGACACCAAGTGCATGTGATATTCGCTGCACGTTATCCAATGTGTACACGTGATGTGTAAGCAGATGAGCATTCCTACCACAAGTATAGCTCCGCTACCCCGAAAGTGTCCTAAACACTGATAGAAGTTTGAAAAATTCTGAAACCAAGAGTTTCAACCTAGTCACCCAATAATTTTTTTTGTGAAATCCTAAATTTTCTGTTGCAGAGTCATCAATCAAACTATAAAAAATTTACTCTCAAGCCCAAATCAGAGGTGAAATCATCGTAAAGTATCTCGTCTGTAAAGTTTTGTTTTGTCGATGTAGATTTATTTTCTTTTGTCGTATCTATATGTATTTTCTTGTAATGGGTGGGTTGGGGGAGGGGTTTTGCTTGCTCGAGAAGTCGTGGTGCAGGGTCACACACCCGATTTGTCCCAAATTTTAATTTCAAATTCCTCAACTGAGGCTTGGGCATCATTTTGTAAAAGCCTCTTTAATGCATCGTTTAATTCGCAATGAATTGTGTGAATCGGTTGGTGGCTCTTGGGTGCGGCTTTGCGGTTGGGTGATACATCTTTCCTGATTCATCGGGTAGTTTTTATTTCTTTCTATGTTAGTTGCCACTGGATTGTCATAGTCTATTGCTCCCTGTGGTATTATCGTCCTTGTAGTGTTTCGTAGAGTAATTGGTAGGTATTGTAATAGGTAATTCGTCTTATCAATTTTTAATGGAATAAAAAAGAGGCGAAGAGTCTTCGCGCATCAAATTTCTCCAACTTCTATGCATTTTTTTACAGTTAGTACATTTAGATTTTGTGGCAATATCGTCTGAATCCTGTAACAAAGCAGTGGATGGTTGCAACAAAAAGGATCTTTATACCCTAATGATAAAGCTGCAAATGTAAATGAGTTATGTAAGATAGTCTGTTACCTATTTGGCTAATTCACTCATGCTGCATGCGAAAAAGGGTTGCTGAGAGAAATATTAGTTGCGAAAGATTAAATTTAAACATCTACCACTTGAATTTTTTGTGCCGTAAATCCTAGAATAAGCCCTTGAAGGCTTATTCTTAGCTATGATTTTTCTGAAAAGGGGATTATTTGAGGGAGGAACGTATTAAATGTTAACGTAAATGTTTGATAATGTACTGTGATTCTAGCTGATAAAGGTGTAGAGGAAAGTAAAAAACATTAATTTTGAATTAGAATTCGCAGGAAATGATATCAAAGATGTAACGTTGAACTGTGACGACAACAGATACGATACCAAGACAAAGGATGTAAAAAATTGTTCAAAATTCATCATTTTGTTTATTTCAAATACCCCAATGTGGGCTCATTAAAGGGAGGGGCTTTTAATGCTAAATTAGTTATTACGTGATGACTTTTTCAATGGGACCTTGTTTGAAGGTAAGGGTTTAATCGAGGCTTTATGGCATCATTCCAAAAGAAAGAATCTTACATAAATGAAGATATATCGACAACTAAATCATTTTTGTAGTGCACACCCAGTCCTAGGTAACTGAATTTCCCTTCCCATATCACTCTCTTCATATTTTGTATTAACAGGGATTCTTGGGAAAGTATCATCACCAAAACCACAGAGAATGTGACGATGGTAAGTCCTTCCCGCCCCCCTTAAGTCAATTTTTTCAGTCATTGGTTTTTGTTGTTGATCAGTGTCTGCTGTCAATGTCTAGTTACTGCCGGTATTGCTCCTTTTTTGGATGTTTTGTGGAAGACCTGCTGTAATGAACTTAACAGGGTTCATAAGCGAGCACATCGTATCTTATTGAAAGACTATAATTTTGTTTGTTTTCAATTTGGTTTGAGTGGGCTAGTCAAGATTTCTAGCTATTGAAAGCTAATTTAGGCCCACTGTGCATGCCGCATCCAGGCATGGGACCCCTAGTTTGACGTCCCTTCCGAAGGACGACGAGGTGAGTTGTAAGGTGAGGCCTCCGAGGTCACCCATCCGGAGTTTGACCCCAGTCGACCAAGCTTAACTCCAGTCACCTGACGCAGACTGTGTAAACCCCTCGGCCACTCACCCCCTAATAATGCTTCATTTGGTGAGCTAACTGCTCGTTAGAAACAACGAAAGAACTGTTCATGTACAGAATCATTATTGAAGTACCGGGTGAGTCAAAAAAGTTTACGCGTTTGGCGAGCAATGGAATAAAAAGTACGCTCCTGGTATTCAAAACTAAAATGTTATAATCAATCAGTCAAAGGTTAACTTAGATGAGACATTTTGTTTGGTAAAATCACTCATCATTTAGACCCAGAAATTAGGAAAATTCTGTTAAGAGGCACGTTTGGGAACGGAAATTCCACATTCCATGCTGGTCTATAATTTATTTGATATTGAAATCAAAAGTTTGTTTCTGAAACAGACAATGTAAACTTCAATACCACATAAATCATGGACCAGAATGGAACGTGGAATTCTCGATTCACATACAAGCCCCTTACAGACATTTTCTAATTTTTAGATCTTAAAGATGTGTGATTTTACCAAACAAAGTGTTGTCATCTAAGTTAGCCTTTGACTGATGATTAACATTTTATTTTTGAATTTCGGTCACATACTCTTTATTCCATAGCCTGCCAAACGCGTAAGCTTTATTGACTCTCCAAGTATACCGGGTGAACCAAAAAAATTCCCATTTTTAAAAATTCATAGCATCAAGAGTACTTCACAGATTTGAATGATTCAAATTCTAGTTAAAATCCAAAGATCGAAGTATTTTTGTGGTTTTTCTCGTTGACCCACAAGCACTACAAATATAGCTAAATTCAACTTTACGAAAATTTCATGGTTGCAAAGTGACTGAAAAGTGGCCTAAATATTGATCAATTCATAAAAGACTTCTCGCACAGACCAGTAAAGAAAAAACAATTGTTTATGCGTGAGAAATATCCACTACACTCTTACTGCCATGGGATTGAAAATCTATAGTATTTGTTTGATAACTTATGTCTTAAGACTCCTGAGAGAGGTGAGACACCCATTGCATGTTGTTCTGTGTTACGGGAGTCCTTACAATTTGATCAATATTCTCGGCCCTTTTTTAGCCATTTCGCAATCATGAAATTATTATAAACTTAAATTTACCGATACTCATAGTGCTGATAGAACAGCAAGGAAAATCACAAAAAATACTTAGATCTCTTAGCTTTTCATTGGAATTTGAATCATTCAAATCTGTGCAGTACTGATGGTGCTATGAATTGCCCAAAGCGGGAACTTTTTTCTGGCTCATCCGGTATAAATCATTAAATCATGAAAACCGTGGGATTTATTGACGAGGTAAGAAATTAATGACAACCTGAAAATTAAAGATATTCTTCCATTTTCCAAGTACTAGGTCGATAGCATTCAGTGGTAGCATACCTTAGAACAGTACACCTGATATGATTAACAGCATCAATACAGTCTCTGTGCTTGGCAAAAAGATACAATATTGGGCAGGGCAGGGTTGCAATTACATTATTTTTATCTAGTTGGTATTTATTTGTTTGTACTTTGTAGCAAAAACGCACATCTCAATCCAACTGTAAACATAGTGATT
This sequence comes from Aurelia sp. 3 sensu Dawson et al. (2005), assembly GCA_964020215.1. NCBI lineage: Eukaryota > Metazoa > Cnidaria > Scyphozoa > Semaeostomeae > Ulmaridae > Aurelia > Aurelia sp. 3 sensu Dawson et al. (2005). Next base: position 9,029,692 of record OZ026588.1, on the reverse strand, counting down.
ATTATTGTCTACAATCATGTCAAGGATCAATATGTTCAGGCATAAAGTCGGGGGGGGGGGATAACTACCGTATATGCAGGTACGGGATGTGCCATTTTTTGGGGTGCCTTTTTTCAAGCAGAAAATAAATTTTTGGGTGTCATTTTTGGTAAAATCACAATTTGTTATAAATTTTGGGGTGTCATTTTTGGTAAAATCACAATTTGTTATAAATTTCGGGGTGTCATTTTAGAAAAATAACTCTTTAGGGTATTGATTTTGATCAAATTTCACTTACTTGGTTAAAATTTTGGATGACTGTCACAATTTTAGGGTATACATTTTCCATGGCCCGTAAATTTTGGGGTATCGTTTTCGCGAAAATTTGTAAATTTTAGGGTGCGATTTCAGACGTCAAATGGCACACCCCCGTCACCCGCCTATTGAAGTTACCCCCCGGGCATAAACTTCATCCAATTTATTTTGTTCTCTTTGTAGACTGAAATGAATTGTTGCCGAAGAGTTGTTCAATTATGTCGCGAATGTTTGTTGGTTGTCTACGAATTTGCATCTCAAACTGAAACTGCCCAAAATAATCCACAACAAAGCATCACAGTACGAAGTGCGTCTGAAGCATTCAAAAGGTGAGTTTTTTTCGTTTCATTTTGAAGGCATGATGCAAGGTAATAACGCGATGTAATGTTGACATGATATCACTATTGATAACGCAACGAAATGTTATGACATCATAACACTATCAAGAAATTTGTATTTGGAGCAAACAGCAGGTATGAAGATTGAACATACCGGGTGAGCCAGAAAAAAGTTCCCACTTTTGAAATTTAATGGCATCAAGATTACTTCACTGAGTTGGATGATTCAAATTCTAATTGAAAGCCGAAAGATTGAAGTATTTTCGTGGTTTTTCTTGCTGTCTTAATAGCACTAGAACTATCTCAAAATTTAACTTTACAAACATTTCATAGTTGCAAAATGACTGTAAAATGACCTAAAACGTCGATCAAATTGTAAGGACCATCCTTACACAGAGCAATACGTAATGGACGTTTCACTTAGAGTTATACCACATCAATTTTCAAACAAATACTAAAAAGTTTCAGTCCCATGGGAATAATTATGCAGTGGATATCTCGCATCCATGGAAAATTGCATTTTCTTATTGATCTGTGCGATGAATTTTCAAAAGTGGGAACTTTTGTCTGGCTCACCCGGTAGAATTAGCACTTATAAACAAATAAAGACAGGAATGTGCCAAAGAGTATTGTCACCTGACCTTTTTAATTCATATAGTGAACTAATTTTAAGAGAGATGAATGATTTTAAGGGTCAGATTTTGCCTGACAGGAAGACGTCACAGCAGCGTTTAGAAAACGACGGCATGTTGTTTTGGGGTAACTCTAAAGGAAATCTCCATAAGGATATTTCCAAAAAGAATCCCTTCTGCATTCTCCCTCACCATAGTGACGAGGAAAAGGATAGGCAACAGTTATCAGTCGGACCTAAATAAATGAAACATTTTACCAACAGGTTTTTCTAGAAAACATAAAACATAAATTTAGTCGAAGAAATCTGTGAGAAACTAGGCTTGCGAGTATAATTTTGTAAGAAACGCCACGAATTCCAGCAGTTGTGAGCTCGGTTGTGAGTTGCTCTTCGCTTCTTTGAAATCAGTGTTCCATTTTTGATGTTCGTTTTTCTATTCTCAATTGTTTTTGAATGATTTTATCACTTTACAAGCTTTCAACTTTTTGTCGATAGACAATCGAGACTCTTTTAATTTCAGCTGCGATGCTATGTTTTGTAATGCTTCATTCACCCCAACCCCGAATCCCGAGTCCGATTTGATAAAGTCACGTGATTATATCGCTTGGACCATTAAGATAAAAGACTTTCCAGATCAGTATTTTAACATCGGTGGGCATTTGGACTCGGCCAGTATATCATGCCATAACACCAAGCAGCATTGCCCCTCCCTTTACCTGTTTACGTTTTGTTAGTTTTGTTTCATTTTTAGTTTGAATTGTAAGTGTCAGTTACAGTGGAGACTCGATGACCAAGTATCCTTCTCCGTTCTGGCTAGTACATAGAAATTGATCTATTTTATATTTTTAAAGGACAAGTCCAGGGTTGATAGAATTATTGTTAAAAAGCAACCTTACCAACTGCTGAAGATCAATCGTGAGCTCTTTCCTAGTTTTGATGCCTCCAACTTTCATATATTGGTTAATGAATCTTCGAAAGTTAGGCCAGATATCCTCGCCATTTTGTATTTTGTGCGAGTGTGCGAAGGTGCGATAAGGAGGCTAGCAATGTGAGTGGTATAATATCAACACATTTGGCAGCCTTGTTCCGGTCAACATGAAATGACGGCGTAGATAATGACGTCATTTTGCACTTCTTAGCAGATTGAAATATGTGGTTTAGCAGATTAAAAGGGAAAAATATTGACAAAAAATTACCACACACCATTCACAACAGTGTAATCTCTTGAATAATCAACAATTATACCAACCCCGGACTTGTCCTTTAACGTTTTTTAGATCAATGAAAGAAAATTATAACATACAATTTCACTTTCAGCCAACAAACTTACCAAATTAGCAGCAGATACTTGGCGAGTCATCAAAATCCTGGTCAAAAATATGGCAGAACATTTCAAAACCTCGATTACAGGTAACCAAAATGTTTCAAAATTTACACTAAATTTCATAGAGATTCAGATGTAGTATATCATGATTATTTTTATAAGTTAATCTTTATTAGAATCATTGAATTGATTCCTGTCAGGTCAAAAATCTTCCAACAGTCACTCGTTAACTTAAGAAGCTCTAAAGGCTACTGGAGGTGCAATAACAAAACAATTTTTACAGGCACGATAAAAATTGAACCCTGTACCGATTTCGAAGATAGGGGCTTAGTATAAATGCAGATTGTAACAAGTGTTTGTTGACTTTTCGGTGGATTGCCTCTATGATCACAAGTGACTTCTTGCAAAATGTTTGTTTGGAAACTGCCTAAATCTATGGAAAAGCATCGATTAAATTTTAGTATTCTTCAAACATGGGGACTCTTCTAGCACACCAGGCATTTGATCATGATATTTTCCGCACAGCAACCTATAGCATTCTACAAATTTCAACCTTTCAAATTTCACGAACGTTTGTTGGACCCATGAACCCACTTGGTGCGTTGAACCCACTTGGTACGTTTTTACGGACGTAAGGTGAACAATACCAGGCCAAGGAAACGCCTGCTGGCGCTGTCTGCGATGTGATATGCGACCTCGTTTCCATTGACGTAGCAACGGAGCAATTATAATTAGGCTTGCCTAGCAACGGAATCTTTGCTGTGGAGAACGACCAAGAAGAAGACACAGATGGATTTGAAATATATTCATTTAAGGTTTCACAGGATTTCAACTTTCCTCACTATTTCATAAACCGTTCGACTCCCATTCGATTGATCGAAATAACTCGAAATTGCGAAAGTTTCGAATCGGTTGCCGTCTCTGAAAGTCGTTGAAGCGCGAGAATGGGCCTAAAGCAGAACCGGTGCAAGTACCCCGAAAGAAAACTGAAATATCTCGCGAGTCTCATACTATCTCAGAAAAATTTTTCGCTTGATTTATTGCCAATAGTCATCCAAAAGCATCTTCGATTGCTCAAAGTTGGGCGGAGTTGGGCAGAGTGAAATTTTTACGAGTGCGTGCTTGGAGCGTGACAAAGAGGTTGAAGTGGCCTAAGCTACCGCTGAAGAAACTTAGACGCTGCAGCTAATTCATGATTTCTAACGGCTAAACGAGTCTCGCTATCGAAAGGTAAACATTTAAAAGTCACATGAATGTCTAAACTAGCCTAAAATGCTTACCACTGTTGTAGAAATCCAATCCAAAAACGCGATGCACTTATCCGTCCAAACTTCAGTTTCCATCTTGGTTTCACTGCGAAGTGCGCGATCCGCTGCGAAGGAGGCGCATATCACATCGCAGAATGCAACTCAATGCGCGATTCCTCTCCCGTGTTTAGCTCCCTGAACAATACAAACGGTTTACGCGTTACAAGACTCTACTTGAGTCGTGGTGCTTTATAAGATTCTCCTGACCTTTACCTTAGCTGTCAATCGCTCCTCATGTGACCCGTTGCTAGGCTGCAGAGTCCTTTTATTGTCTGCGGATGGGGAACAACATAAGTTCTCAGACAATCTGCAACAGCCTTTTCACAGCCTGCACGCCTGCAACAGTCTTTAAACGGTGTTTCTAAGATAAGAATCCTTTTAACTGTAGGAAGTTCTCGCCAGGTTTGTTCGCAACTGACAAATTACGTACCTTTGACGAAGATTAATAAACAGCAAAAGTTTGTTCAATTTTCAATGTGACGGTTGCTCCATTGGAGGATTTTGAATGAAATGAGAATGTTTTGAAGAATGCGCAAAAATGAACAAGTAACGTCCGCCAAATAGCAACTTCCCATCGAATCACAACAAAGGAGGGAGCATGCAGACAATAACGAAAATAATTGGGAAGGGGGCGTGCGGACACCGAATTTGCCTACAAATTGGATGTTTCCTGCGATCCTTGAAAATGATACAAATTGGTTCAGTTTTCCGGCAAATTTGTCGGCACAGCAAACTGAACGTTGGGGGCTTGGTGCCTCCGAAACTCCTGCAGCCCCCACAACCCCTATTGGCTACGCCGCTGACAACAGAAGCCATTCCCATTAAGCTTGCGGAAGATACTAAGAATTTGACCAGTGCTGAACGTTGCTTCATTTCTTTCGATTGAGTATAAAGAGTTTCTTAAGACTGAATTCTATGAACTATCAAAGTAATTTGAAGCACTGAACAAGCTTGCTCAAATTCTAAAAATCTAGGAACCCCTGCTTTCACGTATATATTACAGATCGTTTCATGAGGCATTGCTTCTATTTAGAATTTACTTGATCGTAATGCTATGCAACAATCTAGAAAGAGATCAAAACGAGAATTTAATGATTTGCAAATGACTGAAAGCCTTTATGATCTTATTGTGATGGTGCTGGCATTCGAAAGCCTGGTTTTTCATGAAGAATTTCTGATCAAAAGCACATGTGCTTCTGCGTCATGTTTCAGATACCACAGACACCTCCATTCCGTATTTGAACGGAGGCCTTCTTCCGTATGTACTCAGTTTCAATAACCTGTAGTTAGATATAGATTATTCCTACCAGCAGCAATGCTGGATTGTATTATAACATAATCGCGTTTCGATATCGTATGTTTATCATTAAATCAAATGTAAATACAATACTTAATTGAATCTAGTTTTAGATGTAAAATATTTTGATAATTTTTAAGTGATTCAATGTGATTCAGACTACTGTTGTATTATTCTTAGACTACTAAGAGTCTTTATACTTCATGTTTAATTCTTATCCCCAGAAAACCCAACAAATGTTTAAAAACTCTAACGCAAGCTGTTTCAAATTAAACACAAAACAATTATTTTTCTCTACATCTACAACAAACTAGATTAAATTTTGATATACTATTTTTCAGAATTTTTGGTGACCTGGTTGCAGGGTTATAGATCAACAAACTCTAAATTTGCTGTCAGGGCAAAACCAGAGATGCCAGAATAAGTGCAAAGCATACTGCAAAATGACAAGCGTGTCATTATCTGCAACTTCATTGGGTTTAGACAAACTCAAAGTATAACTCTAGTAATCATTTCAGAAAAAACAACTGTGTCTTGACCGAATTCTTTATAGAAGTCTTTGTTCAATGTTGAATTAACTCGTATGTTTGCGTGCTAGTCACCTGTCTTCGGTAATTGCTGGGATTTTCATGTTTCATAATTTGACATCATGATTCACTATTGCTAATGCAGCAGCTCTGGTTTGACCTAGAGGCAATTTTGAAGTTTGCTAATTGTTACTTTGCAACCAAGTCACCCAAATACTGGAATTTATATCAAAATTTATTCTAATTTGTGCAGATTTCAATAAAAATAATCGTTTGATGACAAGTGTGAAACAGCTTCCTTTAGAATTTTCAGATCTGTTGCGTTTTTCCTGGGACAGCCGGCAGTCATGCAAAACTTCTTTCCCTGGGTTTAGTTGTATCTTATAATCTTACCAATATACTTTGTGAAAAAGTATAGTGGGTGAGCCAAAAAAAAAGTTTACGCGTTTGGAGGGCTGTGGGATAAAAAGTACAGTAAATCCCCGTATATAAGAACCTACCAAAATAAGAAGCTAGAGGCTGTTTTTCCTAAATTATGTACCTTGCAAATAAGAACCAGTTTCAGTTTGATGAAACATAGGTTCTTATTGCAGGCGCTGCAAAGTTGATCTTTGATTGGTGTTATTAAGGTCATTGTGGTCCCAGTTGGCTTTGAAAGTGTTATTCTCCTCCCCCATTACTTATTAGGTCCATAAGAACGCTTCCAACACAAGTAATGGGGCTGAACATCTTTGTGAGACTGTCGATGGGACTACATGAGTCACCCTTCAAATAAGAACCTATATACCTTGAAATTAGTCTTAGTACCATTGAAATAAGAACCAATTTCAGCCTGGATCTCAAAAAAGTAGGTTCCTATACGCGGAGATTTACTGTATGCAGCTGATATTCAAAACTTAATTTTTAATCTATCACTCAAAGGCTAACTTAGATGTGAAGATTTTATTTGGTAATATCACTCATCTTATAAACCCAGAAATTAGGAAAATGCTGGAAAGGGGATTGAGAGAGAACCAAGATTCTACATTCCATTCTGGTCCGTGACTTTTTGCTACTGAAATAAAAATTCATTTCTAAAACCGACGATGGCATTGAATTTGAGTTTCAATGCCAAATAAATCATGGACCAGAATTGAACATGGAATTCTCGGATTTTTAGGTCTTCAAGATGAGTGATCCTACAAAACAAAAGTTTCTGTCTTTCATAGAATGGCGTCGGAGTAGTTACGGCCTTATACTCCCCGGGGTATCGTCTTGTAGTGTAGTAAAGTGTGTTGTAAGTAGCGTTTTAGGTAATTCGTCTTTGTAAAAGTGTTTAAATTGGTTATGAAAAAAATAAAATTGTCTCGTCTTGGTCGGCCTTTGTTAATATTTCAGTTTTGAATATCGGCCACATACTTTTTATTGCATACACGTTTTTTATAAGAAACTTGGATCAGGCCATAGTACTAGTAAAAGTTTCTTAATTTGACATGAAATTTTGTCCTTTTTAGTAGTCTCGCTAAAAGTTCCTTAATTGGTTTCTTATTTTTCAATGTAGAATTATCGATGTCGTCGCTAACACTGCCGCAGATATGTTTCTTGACATTTAGAATATCATACAGGAATAAACAGTGCTCTGTTATGTTGAAAACATAAATGGTTAGATAATAGTGCCCAATAATAAAGGTTCAACGATCTATTTGCTATAAAATTCATGCTTTTAACTTTGAAAGTTTCTTAGTACTTCGCAGACATAGTACTAGAGTTTCTTAAAATTTTTGCCATCTTAGTACTAGTTTCTTATAAACCAGTTTCTTATAAAAAAACGTGTAGCCCGCGAAACGCGTGAACTTTTCTTGACTCGCCCGGTAGTTGCTGGATCTTTTTCATAACCAATTAGAAGAATAAAACTCAAAAGATACAACTACTGTGTTGATCATGGCGAGAATAGATACCAGGTTATTGGAGCTCCCACCATGAAAGGCACTTAAAATTCAAAAATTACAATACACCAGGGAAGAAAAACGACTACTAAGGAAAAATTAATGTTACACATCTGATGTGAGGCAGCCAGATCTGGGAGTATTTGAAAATTTGAGAAACAAAAATGCATAGTAATGAACAGAGGACTCCACTCGCTGAAAGACATCCGCTGCCCATTGCCACACGCGTTACCCCTACCGCGATAACACATCAAAACCATAGGGCAGCAGCCAGCCATCAGCACGGCAGGAATTCCATCCAACCCACAATCCCGCACCTGCACCGTAAGATAGTATCGCTTACTGTTGAATGATAGAAATTCAAGCTGTGAGAAGACCTCCGGCCGCCAGGCTTTTTTTGTTTTTTAATGATTGCATATGCTGATGATAAGTGATGAATGTAACGCACAAATTTATTACTCCAGAGAGACAGAACAGTTTTGTTTTTACCGTGCATTCCTGTGACGTTTAAATACGTACTCCAGGGACACGGGACCTGTTTTCCCCAGCGTATTTCAAATCACGTTGTTTTACATCGCATTTGGTTTGTTATTGTCTTTCAGTAGTAAAGTGACACGTCGTGTTGTCTCTGTCTTGGGAATAGTTGTTCTTCATACTCGTGGCTAAGCGAAGCAATCATGGCCATCGTCGGGGCTTCAAGAAACAGAGAGAAAAGGGCAAAACAAGCAGAAGACCAAAAGGGGAAAGAATCTTTGGCAGCGAATCTTTTGGCAGCGCGATTTTGGTATGCTTTGGATATGCTGAGCCCTTAGCTACGAGGATATAAAGTTTGTGAGTATCGGTACCCTCGCGCGTACCCTTGTTGCAGGAGTTTTTTCGTATTTCGTTTCAGTTTCTTCGTTATTCGTTGTGCACGCATTTCTTGTAAGTTTCGTAACCGTTTCATTATCAAGCTTCGTTTATGCGCATACTTTGTTGATTTTGAAGTTAATTAGCGTTTAATTTACGGGCCCAAAGCCTGTTTATTTATTGCTGTGGTTCTTGGGCTTCGGGCTTTGGTGTTATGCGTTGGAACTCCCATGTAGCGAAGATTTGAGATTCGTAGCTACAATGAATATCTTTTCCAACGCGTTTCTGGTTATGGAAAAGGGCGTTGATCGCGTTTTTAGCCAAACTAGAGGGTATGTTCGCAAAATTTTCCTGGAGTCACCAGACCCCTACAGGGCTTCTGAATGCTGTCTAGTTTCTTGCCCTTCAATCCGAAATATGCTCCGCGGTCCCTCTTTTTGCCAAAGGGCTCGTACGGTTGAAATATCCCATTGGTACATTGATGAAAATGCAACATTTACAAAAATTTTTTCAACATTCCTTTGGCAAGAAATGATCAAAAAGCCAATTTTTAAAAGATGTGGTTCCCGCCCGCAGTGGGCTGGGCACCGCGGAAATGGAACCCCTTTTTTGTGAAACATACATAAGGTACCAAGAAAAAATGTGCTGTTATTGTCAATGGTCACAGTGAGTCAGCATGTGAATGCTGGTCTTTAGAAGCTTGCGGATTGGAGAAGAACTACTCATTTCTTCAAGGAGGTATATGCTGCAACTTCAAACTGCATCTCTAAAGAAAGATTTACGTGTGTTAATCAAACCTTTACTTCAAATATGCCCGCATTCTCATTGCCAAAGGTCTCAGTGTTTGTCGCTGTCGTAGCTGTGTGTCTGTATGGCCTAACACGTTATTTCTTGGGTGAAGAGGTGTGTCATGGCACGATACCCTCATTACAAAAGTTGGCCGTGTCTGTGGCTCTGGTAGCTGTTGGTCTGTATGCCTTGAAACGTTTTTACCTGGATGGAGGAGTTTGTCACAGTAAAGCCAGGCTGGATGGGAAAACAGTTGTAATTACCGGAGGTAATGCAGGAATAGGGACAGAGACTGCCATTGATTTAGCAAAACGAGGTGCAAAAGTCATTATCGCTTGCAGAAGTAAAGAGAGAGGAGAAAAGGCTGTCGAGGAAATAAGAACTGAAAGTGGCAGTGAAGCAATATCATTGAAGATTTTGAACTTGGCATCTTTTACATCAATCAAAGCTTTTGCAGCTGATTTCATAAAAACAGAGCCACAGTTGGATATTCTGATTAACAACGCAGGGATTATGATGTGCCCATTTTCAAAAACTGAAGATGGACATGAAACACAGTTTGGTGTGAACCATCTTGGCCATTTTCTGTTGACAAATCTGTTACTTGATTTGTTAAAAAAGTCTGCACCAAGCAGGGTCGTTCTTGTGGCATCATCAGCTCACCAGTTTGCAAAATCTATTGATTTTGACACACTCAATGATGAGGAGTCATATTCAAGGATGGGTACGTATGCAAAGAGCAAAGTGGCAAATATTTTGTTTGGAAGGGAGCTGCACAAAAGACTGGCTGGCACAAATGTTTCGGTGTTTTCATTGCACCCTGGTGCTGTAAACACAGAGCTCCAAAGGCATGTAGTCTCAGGGTATGGAGAATACTTTGCTAGTCCTTTGCGATTTTTCTTCAAGAGTGCAAAACAAGGAGCTCAAACCTCTATCTATTGTGCAGTGCAAGAAGGTTTGGAAAAGCATTCGGGGGAATATTTCTCTGATTGTGCTGTCAAGGCAACAACTGCACTTGGCAATAACATGGAGGTAGCAAAGAAGCTTTGGGATTATAGTGTGAAAGCTGCAAAGCTTGAAGAATGACTGTACACGTTTTACCAAGTAAAATATAGAACTGCTTAAAGTGATTTTTAATGGGACAAAAATGTGATTTAAAGTCAAATGATGGACATATGAGAAGGATTTGATTTATAGTTGATTTACTGCATGTGGCTACTTGATTTTATATCCATTTGTTTTGTTATGTTATGTTAGTATAACAACGCTCCTGTAAAGTGTAGCAATGTTATTATATAAAATTGAAATTGAATTTATAAGGAATTGGGACTTGCTTTTTGGAAGCAGCCGTTCTTAACTCATCCGTGGTCTTTATTAGGTCCCTTCTGTCTTTATTTATTAAGGGCTGTACTCTCTGGAACACACATTCATTACAGTGTACTTCATAATCAGCGCTTTTGAGGATGTGGCATCATAGAATTATAGAATTGTAAGCCAGAAAAGTGAGACTTGAGCCAGATACCATACTGTAGACATTCTTTAACTTTACTTTAACACCAATACTGAGCATCGCATAAAGCATTCAGTAACCCCAGAGGGAGGCAGCCTTGATTGTTAAGTGATACTGGATGTGCTGCCCATATATGGGTGGGGTTGTTTGCCTGAAATTCCCCACATATGTCTATTTTTAACCTTATTTCTAGTAGATTTGTAACAACTGAAGAAAATTGAACAGATTTTGCATCCTCAAACTGACAAAATTCATAGACATGGTTACAGAATTTTCCGAAATCCATCCAAAGAGGTTTGGAATTCTTGAATATTCTGTCATACAAAGTGGTCCGTTTGTCAAAGTCCAGATTCATGTTTAGTTAAGTTCACAGTCAAGCACCCTGGGCATAAACCATGGTAACAAACTGCACCAACATATGGAAGAAAGGTAACAGAGGCCATTCTCATTCTGCTGACATTGCATATCACGTGTACACCTTTAGATAGCGTGCACCTAATATCATGTGGACTTGGTGCCACATGTATTTTCACATATAAATCCTTACTTAGCTATATTTCTATTTGTAACCTTGTAACTCGTAATTTATTCAGAGTAGCACACTCATTAAAACCAATAGCACGTCTCTCGCTGCTCTCCATTCTCTGGCTTATATAACCTATCTACTCAAACTTCAATCGTTTTACATACTAGGGGTGGGGGTGTAAAGCACTTGCAATTTTGTCTTAAACTGTCACTTATCGATTGAATTCGTTTAGTTTTGTTCCATTCTTAGGGAAAACTAGGAATACAAACCCGCGCTGCGCGCGGGTTTGCAATTCCTAGCTCCTGCGGAGGGCTTGGCGCCTTCGGCGCCTGGCCGCCTGTGGCGGCTATCACCGATCAAGTGGCGCGCTTCGCGCGCCACTTCCTCAGTGCCGAGCAGCCTAAAATGAATGCATTGAAATTATCCATCCAACAGATGTGACAGAGACTGACAGAAACGATTTTTGATTGTCAAGCGTCTTGAAGATTTGAAGATTGACGTGCACAGAAATTCTTCCGGAATTGTACATATTGGTCACTTCAGTATTTATCCATGCAAACAAATCATTGCATTGTTAAACTTCTTCCCAGTGAAGGTCAACTTTTATTTGCCCTTCCACTACGGCTAGTCTATGTTTAACTTAATTTACTAAAGGTTATGCTAATTTGTATCCATACAAATTTAACTTTGGGTTAGATTTCAGATGTTACCCCTCCCCCCTCCGGGTAGATACCTTGCACTGACTATTGAGAAATGGAACCCACATTATTGTACTGGCTGAGTCAGAAAAAAACGTGGAGCGGTTGGCGGACGGTGGCGTCACATTGAGCCATCGTGAACTAAATTTTTCCGTGCAGCTAAGAATCTAACTTAGATCATAAACCACTTCTCATTGACATCCGTCATTTGATGAATTTGCTGAAAGATATTTTGTTAGTAAGACCCTGTATGGGAGTCTTGCAAACTGGAGAAATCTTTGACTAAGCTCCTACAGCCGTTTAGCATTGCCACAGTTGCAGGTACACGTTGTATTGTTAAGGGAAACTGAAAAAGGTAAGCCTGGTTCGCAGGTCGCTTAGGTCGCTTAGATTGTCATAAGAAACAATAGAAAACTTTACTTATTCACTGTCCGTTCTTGGGGGGGGGGGTTTCTTCCATAGTAAAGGTACCTGGGGATGTGCCGCCGGCAAGGGTATTGTTAGATTTATGATATTAGGGTGGTCGCCCTGTGGCAAATTCAATTGTCGCAGTAGTATTCGTTCGAAAAACCTTCATGAGACACTCGCATTCGCAGCTCAGATTCACATTCGCATTCGCATTCGCCGTTAATTGAACTGGACTGGACATTTTAATTATACGCATCATCATTTGAAATGAAACATGTTATTATTCGTTGATAAAGAGAGAGTGACATTTAAACCTTAATTCGAGTTCTTTTCTTACGCCCTTAATCCTAAACACGAACCAGGACCACGCGTTCAGATTTGGAACTTATCGCCGTCAAAAAATAAACACAATATACAACAGGTATACTTTTTCAAGCTTTCTAGTCTAGCCAAGGGTATACGTTTTGCCAATTTTAGTCCACTTAGTCTAGGCAAGGGTATGCTTTTTGGCAATTTTAGTCGATTTTGGTCTGGGCAAGGTATGCTTTTTGGCAATTTTAGTCGATTTTGGTCTGGGCAAGGTATGCTTTTTGGCAATTTCGGTCAAAGAAATGTCAAACTTCGGTAATTCCTGTGAAGAAACCCAAATTTTTTCAAATTTTTGGTCCAGAGAATGCAAAAATTTGGCAAGTTTTGTCTAGAAAATGCCATTCATGGCACCATTGATGTAGAAATTAGTCTAGCCAAGGGTATCTTTTTCACAAAAATTGGTCTAGCCAACGGTGCCATTTTGAAACTGTGGGCGGCACACCCCTACCCGAAATTTAGCCAAGAACCCTCCCCCCGTGTGTCCGTTATCCGACTGTTCTCATTTATGCTATTCTTCGATTTCCTGGTCAATCCTTTACTGTTGTTAGAACCCACAAAATAGAAACTACTACTTTTAAGACACCTCACACTAATTCTTTTGAGAAATGGTACCCTCATATTCATATAAGAAACAAAGGAAATTTGTACAATATTTAATGGGGAAGCGAACAGGTTCCTTTGAAAGAAGTGGTTTTCTGCGATACTCTTGATGTTACTTTTCTTATTCACTTTCCGGTATTCCACTGTTCTCTTTTATACGATTCTTCGATTTCCTGGTCAATCCTTTTGTTAGAACCCACAAAATGGAAACTACTACTTTTAAGACACCGCATGCTAATTCTTTTGAGAAATGGTACCCTCATAAGAAACAAAGGAAATCTGTACAATATTTAATGGGAAAGCGAGCAGGTTCCTTTGAAAGAATTGGTTTTCTGCGTTACTTTTAACAAGGGTGTTAGGACACGAATGTTTTGATTTATTATTTGTTTACCTTGTTTTGATCCCTGTGTCTTGTTTTGTTGTCTTGTTTTCTGTTTTGTTTCGTTTTCAACTGAGCGTGCTTAGGCCAAACCGCTCTCCAAGTTGTTCGAATATAGCTCCCTTGTATTTCTGTGTCTTAGTGCGCCTTCACACAAGATAGGTTTTAAAACCGAAAAGCCACCTATCTTGTGCGAAGGCGCACTAAGACACAGAAATACAAGGGAGCTGTATTCGAACAACTTGGAGAGCGGTTGGGCCTAAGCACGCTCAGTTGAAAACGAAAAAAAACAGGAAACAAGACAACAAAACAAGACACAGGGATCAAAACAAGGTAAACAAATAATCAATCAAAACATTCGTGTCCTAACACCCTTGCTTTTAATGCTAATTTTGTTATTTGCTGGCCATTATTCCATCGTTCTCTTTTTTACGATTCTTCGATTTCCTGGTCAATCCTTTGTTGTTGTTAGAGCCCACAAAATAAAAACTACTACTTTTAAGACACCTCACCCTAATTCTGTTGAGAATTGGTACCCTCACATATTCATATAAATATAAGACACTTGCCTCAAATGGGAAACTTGTATTTAAGAAATTTGATTCATATAGGAAACTTGTACACTATTTCTTAATGGGAAAGTGAACAGTTTGCTTTGAAAGACGTGGTTTGAATTTCGCGGGTTCTTAGTGTGTTCCACATGAAACTCGGATTACTTATAAGCAACACTGAACAAAAGTAAGGCAAACAGCTATGGTTGCATACAAGATATTGATTTAGGGTATCGACTTTCAGTCACGAAATGCGGAGAAGCTGAATGCACTCCGTCGTGTAATTTCTAACGATAGCAACATGGTAAAGGCCCAGTAAAAGCTGTTTGGTTTATATTTTCGAACTGGGATTTCAGCAGCACTCAGAGTAATAATGCAGGTAAATTCTTCTTTGTTATCTATGGATTTCAAGTAAACTTAAATCATTAAAAACGGTGAAAGTAAACAGTTATGAGGATAGTTTCCTTCGCTGAAAGAGTTGGCAAGCATGCTTTGGGTCAGTCTAGTTTTTCCACCAATGGACGGAAATCCGTTCTGTTTTCACAAGCCTGTTGATAGTTCATCTTACTACAATAACGTTCTCTTGTTCAAAACAATCTATGTTCTCAAGGACTCGAAGAACGAAGTTTTTTGCAAAAAGTTCACTGTTAAGACTCGTAGCGGACGATGCGGTTTCCACAGGGCGAAGGATTTTGTCCACAGGGCTAGCTCTGCAGATATCCAAGTGAAACCGCAAGAAGGCTTTTTCGCTCCTGGCCTCGCTGCCTGGCATTTTTGGGCGAAAAGAAGCAGACTTGTGGAACTTAGGTATTTTCGCGGATTTTTTGACGCGTAAATGCAGGGGCTACCCGGACGGGAAGAAGGAGATCTCAGTGACGTATGGATTAGCGTTTTTCGTTTGATCTCACCGCTCACCGCTTAGTTATAGTAGAAGATAATGTCTTACCCATTAGAACTAAAACAATTCCATAAACCTTGACCATGATTCAAAGTCAATCGATTGAATACTTTGTTAAACATTTGACATAAACGCAAAGAATCGATTACTGCAACTTCCCGAGGGTTGAAATGCGGTAAAAAACGAAAACCTTAGCTGATTGGGTCCATTGAGAGTACAATGGAAATGAACCCCTTTTCATGAAACATACATGAAGTACCAGGAAGAAATCTGCCTTGTCAATAACGTGTCAGCATTTCTAAAAGTTGCTCCTTTTCAACCTGAGCGCAAATGAAGTGGAGCACTCTTTTTTGCAAGGTACTTGCTGGAACTTTTACACGGCATCTCTGCATGTACATTTAAGTGTCTTAACTTAAGTTAATAACAAGTTTACTTCAAATATGCCCTCACTACCAAAGGTCTCTGTATTTATCGCCCTGGTAGCTGTTGGTCTGTATGGCTTAAAACGTTATTACTTGGGTGGAGGGGTGTGTCACAGTACCGCGAGATTGGATGGGAAAACAGTTGTAATTACTGGAGGGAACACAGGAATAGGGAAAGAAACAGCTATCGATTTAGCAAAACGAGGTGCAAGAGTCATTATCGCTTGTAGAAGTAAAGAGAGAGGAGGAAATGCTCTCAAGGAAATAAAAGCTGAGAGTGGTAGTGAAGCAATATCATTAAGGATTTTGGACTTGGCATCTTTTGCATCAATCAGAGCTTTTGCAGCAGATTTCATAAAAACAGAACCAAAGTTGGATATTTTGATAAACAATGCAGCCATTATGATGTGCCCATTTTCAAAAACTGAAGATGGACATGAAACACAGTTTGGTGTGAACCATCTTGGCCATTTTCTGTTGACAAATCTGTTAATTGATTTGTTGAAAAAGTCTGCACCTAGTAGAATCATCCATGTGGCGTCATCAGCTCACCAGTTTGCATCATCTATTGACTTTGACAATCTAAACAATGAGGAGTCATATGCAAGAGTGAATGCGTATGCCGTCAGCAAAGTTGCAAATGTTTTGTTTGCAAGGGAGCAGCATAAAAGACTGGCAGGCACAAATGTATCAGTTTTTTCACTGCACCCTGGTGCTGTTAACACAGAGCTCCAAAGGCATATAGTATCAGGCTATGGAGAATACTTTGCCAGCCCTTTGCGATTTTTCTTCAAGAGTGCAAAACAGGGAGCCCAAACCTCTATCTGCTGTGCAGTGGAAGAAGGTTTGGAAAAGCATTCTGGGGAATATTTCTCTGATTGTGCTGTCAAAGCAACAACTGCACTTGGCAATGATATGGCAGTAGCAAAGAAGCTGTGGGATTATAGTGTGAAAGCTACAAAGCTTGCAGAGTGATTGTAACAGCTTTGCAAAGTAAAACTTGGAAACTGCTATTAACTTAAGTAATTCTCAATGTGACAAGAATGTGATTTAAAGTCAAATGATGAATATTTAGTGATCAACAATGTTTCCAATAATGATGTATTGGCATTTGCCTGGATTGGAAAGCTTGCATTCAGTTGCACCTATGAAAAATGAAACTACGTTCAGACTTGCTACTCACAGCAGGAATAAAAGATTATCACATTCAAGAACAGAAAGATCTACACTTAAGTTTGCATTTCTCAGACACCTTTTTTAAGTCTACTTGTAGCTTGCACCTTCAAATTTGTTTCACTCACTACTTCACGCAGGCCACATCATACATGTTTTCCAACCTTGGAGTGTACTATCATGTATTATGTATATTGAATATTGTAGTGGAATTTGGATTAAATATAAAATGACTTTGTTGTGGACTTCCCAATTTAGATGCAGAAATTAATCCCAGTAAAATTATGCATCAGTTCTTGGGAACAAGGGCAAATTTTGTAATACAATAGCATCAGTTGCTTTGGTGGAGGTTTTTAAGAGAAGGTATATGCTTATAACGAAAGAAGATGGGTAAATCTAAAGTTCTGTCTCACGGATTTTGTTTATTTGATTCAGAAGCCGAGCAGAGGGCATTACAATTTTGCATATTTATTGCTCAGATGCACGCAGTCACTCCTCAGCTCCTGCATCAAATAAACAAAATCCGCAAGACAGAACTTTAGATTTACCCATCTTCTTTCGTAATAGGCACATACCTTCTCTTAAAAACCTCCCTTCGCCCACACCAAACGAGAGTTTGCCGTACTGGTTTCAGGGCAACTTTGCGGCTTCGTTTGTTTTGGATTTCTGCTTGAGAGATTTATTTTGTCTGCATTCGCTAATCAGTTTGAATTGAGGTGTGAACCAAAGCGACTGATGCTATTGTATTACAAAATCTGTCCTTGTTGTTCTTGGGAGTTATTTTTATCAAAAGGAAAGTAGAATTTTAATAACTTTTCCCCAAGTTTCAGTATCAAAGAATAGGTGGCCATGGTTATCCTCTGGAGCAAAACCTTTAACATGTAAACATATACAGTAATAGTTGCTTATGTAATGTTAAGTTGCTAAGATATGTGGCTGATGTAATAGACCTTTAGCTATTCTGAAACAGTCCAAATCAAACAATATTTTGATGATACATTCCCTGGGGGCTCCTCACATATATAGGATAGGGGTGCTCAGGTTACTTTTTTTTGGGTTTAAAATTTGGGCAAAGCTCATTGCTGCTGAACATAGTGACGAGCTTTCTAGATAAGTTTCACAAGAAATCACGGGGAACGTTAGGAGTACCATCATGGTTACCAGAGAACAAAAGGATAATCTGTAGACTAATCGATGCTTGTGACTGGATATAACAACAAAGCAACAGCAGCTAATGAGCAACAGCAGCAACAACAGCATGCCTTTTTCACATTCATGATAGCACATATTTCAACACAGGAAGCCCAACTTGCCAAATAGATATCGTTTTCAAGTCGTCTCCTCATCTGATGATCATTCCCTGCAGCACGAATGACTCTCGTCAACCACTGATGTCTCTTTCAGGATGAAATTAACAATCATTTACAATGTCAAAGCATATCTTATTACACTAAAATAAACCGCCTACCAAATTAAGAAAGCCGAAGTTAAGATGCACATTAAGCCTGAATGCTATGAAGTTGTGAAAAATGTGTACGATGAATGAAGGCGCGCACTTGTCAAGTATATTCGAAAACTATGAAAGGGTAAATTCGATTTTCCGATGCTATGTTTTTAGTGCCTTTTCGACCTGATAGACAAATTCGCCAAGGCATAAAAGCAATTGAGGCGGAGGAAACTGATTCTGACGATGATATAGGAATAAATGATGATGTTGGTGGTTTAGTTCTTGAACTCGGAGCTACATGTGAGCTCAAGAAAAGGGAGACATTTGAATGCAACATTTTTATCAAGTGCCAACATGATTACAAAGCGAGGATGGCGAGGAATGATTGTAAGCAGTCTGAGGAAGCTCATGAGAACTGCTATTGCAAGTAGCTAAAAACATGTCTTGTTAAAAGTCTTTTAGGAGCAAGAAAACATTGTTGGAAAAAACCTCTTACGATAAAATCTGGGCACATAAATTTTCACAAAAAAATGTCATTATCACAGCAATGGCTTTTGGCAATATAATCTCAATTATTCAATAATTCTGCTTTGTGGTGGAAGATGATTTCTCTCTTTGTGAGGAAGGAAAGCTTGTCGAAAAATTGCACCATATGCGATGAAAGCTAAACATGTCAACATGAAGCAGGGGCCTCGAGCTTCCCAAACAATTTCGAAAGCAATGATGCTCCGTCCCAAACATAAATTAGATTTTGTTCTCTATTGTAACAAATTGCTGGGTCAAGCAAAAGTTTCCTTGCTGAGCAACACTTCCTCTAACAATATCAACAACCAGTTTTAGTGCAATCTTGTTTTCTTTCTGTATTTGACCCTGCTATTGTAAAACAGAGCATTGTAAGACGAAGCAGTTTTCTCTTCGCATTGACCTCCTCCATACTCGATCTGAAGTTGTGGCAACTATTTTACGTATTATAACATTAGTGAACTGTCGCTGTCTACTGCACTACCATTCCACTACTGCTATCAATGTAACAAGGAACTTGCAGAAATAGTAGTGTCGTGTACACTAAAGCTTTTAGCAGCACTTACTTAACTTCGTTAACAGCTAGTTTGTAAAATTACTTCTTTAGGTTCCTGAGATTCGGCATTACTTTT
This sequence comes from Aurelia sp. 3 sensu Dawson et al. (2005), assembly GCA_964020215.1. NCBI lineage: Eukaryota > Metazoa > Cnidaria > Scyphozoa > Semaeostomeae > Ulmaridae > Aurelia > Aurelia sp. 3 sensu Dawson et al. (2005). The sequence goes on along the minus strand of OZ026588.1, from coordinate 9,010,276 downwards.
TTAGGTCTCAAGTATCGGAAAAAGTAAGAAAATTTGGGAAAACATAATTTAGGGCCTGTTCATATGGAGAAAGTTTCCCCGGCATTTTCCCGCTTCACCGGGGAAATTCCTCAGCCGATATCTCGCCTCATATAGCTTTACCACGTAAAATATCAGAAGCGTTCACATGAGAAAACATTTTCCCGGCCAGCCGAGATCTCGGTGGAACTCTACCGAGATCCCGCCTAGCTGAGGAAATATTTTCCCATATGAACACATTTTCCCGGCTAGGCGGTGAAATCTCTTTTGTTTATGGTTAATCCTTTGGCACCAGAGACAAAGCGCTATTGTTCTTTATCTCGGTTTGCCGGGAAAACTTTTCTCATATGAAAGGTCAAAGAATATTACCTCGGCTGAGTGATTTTCCCGGTGAAACGGGAAAATGCCGGGGAAAGTTTCTCCATATGAACAGGCCCTTAGAAACAAACTTAAAATCAAGTACTAAAATAGAAAAATACTTTTGTATATATCAAAATAGATTATGAGAAATCTAATCACTCAAGGCACTTTGGGTAACTTTGATCCGAAAAACGATTTTTCGGGTCTATTTTCATGTCAGAAGTAATTTTTTGGATTGATGCTTTGTAACCCAGCCTGAATACCCTATCGTAAATATACCTGAGGACCCCCCTGGTAATACCATTTGTAGAATTTTCTAATTGGCACTATTGTCATAAAGCTCAAATACCACTCAATCCAGACTTGTGTAGAATAGCCAAAAGATCTTTTGCTATTAAGCTTGAAACAGAACAAAACTGGATCTTGATTTTACCTTTTTGTAGGACTTTTTAAAGATAGCTTCGAATTAAAATTGTCATAATCCCTGCATCAAAGTTCGTCTTTGTACCTAAAAACGAAATTCATTCAAATGACTCTGTAATTAATGATTGTTTAAGTTTTTGTAAACAAACGGAACCGTTTGCAAATGAAGAAGTTAGATTTACAAGATAAACATGGAGCTAGGAATCACTATAGATTGATCTAAGATCATTACGGATTGCCGCAAACTATTCTCAAAGAATCAAAACTTTGCGATATCGCTCTATCTATCTGAGGAAATGTATATGGAAATATGGCAGTGTCGTCACACAATCATGAACACGTCAGAGGTGGTGCCATGGAATACGATTGAATAAGTATGTCTTTCAAAGGTCTGATTTCGTCACTGGCTTCAGCCAGGGATGGGAAGACGGCATTGATTATGTGGTGTAATGCCAACAGAAAGGAACTGACTGCAAGAATGAGCGTTCGCGAGACGGGGGGAGGAGGGGGAAGCAAATGCATCTAAGTAATGTCAAAATAACCAGAAATGCCTATTATTTACTTTCATTACATTCCATATTGGTGCAGTTCGTTTTCACTTCGCAAAACGCCGCACGCACTGACTAATGTTAGGGACCTGTCATAAAGTATCTGCTACAGGGGGGCGGAGGATATAGGCTGGGGCCACCAAAAATTTGATGGACTTGATAATGGGCTACAGAAAATATTTGCACTTTTGAATGGGCCATGAAATATGTCAGTGAGTAACCTCACAAAAGCTTTTTGAAATGTTGAAGATACTGTGATATTTCTGTGAAAGAAAATTCAAAAGTCATTGAAGAAAAACTAAAATCAGTTCAGTCATGCAGTCAGAATCAAATCAAGTCACTGGTTCAACTTTACAGTTTCATTCACTTTTTTAATATTGCTAGTATAGTTTCTAGATCGAAAAAAATTTAATGATCACTGTGAAACATGTAAGTTGCAATGCAAGTTTATACTGGAAACGTTTACATATTGAATGAATGTGATTACAGTGTGTTTGTTTTGTTTGTTTTCAATTTGCTTTGAATGGGGTTGCCAGGATTTCAATCCTCTTCTTGAAAATGGACTTTTTGTCACAAACATTGATGCCAAGCCAAGGCAAACATCTTTAATGGTTATTTTGCCAAGCAGTGCTGTACGTTTACAACTGGAAGTACAGTTCCCAGTTTTTTTGCCGAGAAATGCTCCGCGACTACAGAGTCTTGAGATAGATGAGGAAAAAGTTCTTCGAATCATCCGCGCTCTAGACTCAAAAAAAGCGCACAGTTGTGATGAAATATCTATCTCAATGATAAAAATGTGCGACACCTCAATAGACCTTTTAGCTATTCTGAAAAGAATCACAATCGAACGGTATTTCGCTACATTTTGCCGAATTTTTGAATCTGCACAATGCTGATAGAAGCTCTAACGCCACTCGATCGAACGCCATGTATAAAAATATATAAAAATAACGCTCGATCCAGTCTCTTTTGCAGAATAGCTAAAAGGTCTATTGTTGAGCCATTGTGTTTAATTTTTGAGAATTTTCTATGTTTGATATTTTTGATATTTGATTTTATGAAGGAGGGTTGCCCTTCAACAGAGTTGTTTTACAAGGGGCCTTCCAAAACAGAAGTGCTTGGAAACAGGAGTATACCCTTCTATTTGGAAAAAGCTAATGTAATACCTGGGCACAAAAGTTATAGTAGACAAAGTAAGGAAAACTATCGTCCTATTTCGCTTCTGCCAATATTTGGCAAAATACTGGAAAAGTTGATTTTCGACTCAATTTATGAACACTTCTGTAATCGTGGTCTCACTACCCCTAACCAATCAGGTTTTCGGACAAATGATTCTGCTATTAATCAATTATTAGCAATTACCCATCACATCAACTGTGCTTTTGCAGAAAATCCAAGCAAGGAGACTAAGGCAGTATTTCTCGAATCTCGACTTGTAAAAAGCTTTCGATAGGGTTTGGCATGAAAGTTTGATTTACAAACAAGAATGTAAAGGCAGATCTGGAAATCTTTTAATCCTTGTGCGAAACTATCTCAAAGATCGCAAGCAGCGTGCAGTAACAAAATTACGTCATCAGCCAATGGTACAAAATAGTGGATTTCAGAAATCTTGAATATTTGTCGAGATTACAGCCTATTTTATATTTCAGCTTATTTTATGATGTGACGTCACCAATTTCTAAATCACAAACCAGAAGAGTGAAAGAGTTTTGCTTGATACCACATTGTAGGCATCCATAAACTATGGTTTTCTTGAAAATCATTTTACCTTTCGTCAACAGGTTTAGAAATTACGGCAGGTTTAAGTTTTTTTCGAAAACTTTCTTGAATTCTTAAAAAAGAAGGAAAACACTGAAATTCTGAAAATAGTGAAGATTTCAGAAAAGTCCAACGGCAGATTTACTGTAAAAAAGTTCAAGTTTCTTTGAAGCCATTCAATTCAAAGAAATGGGTCATAGAATTTTAATTTTTAAACCCAGCTTTTTCAAGATTTGAAACCTATGCTATCTTGACCTCAACAATTTTGGTGACAGTCGAAAATTTTGGAAACTTGTAAAGCCTGTCTTTTCTGGTAAGGTCCAGACTTCTTCTAGTGTGACTTCTGAAAAATGACAAAATTGTATCTAATGATAGGGCTGTTGCTGATACCTTTCATGATTACTTTGTTAATTGCTAAGGTATTCTTGTTTTAGTTTTTCTAATTTTTGGTTTTGGACCACTTCGGACCGCTGTGAGGATTTGATATTATTCAGAGATATAAATGATGTTAAATGCTGAAAATCTAAATAGCTTACAATGTCCGCAGATTGTCCAGTGTTGATTCATGCTTTACTCCGAGTTTCTTGATGTGACTTCGTTTATGCTGTATCTCTTGTGCCAGGAGACGTCCTCTGCAAGCTTCATATGTTTGTGATTGACGAAGATGTTGATTGGCCAGTTTGAAATTCAGGAAGCGAGGGACAACTCCATGGTCACGGCATTGTATCAAAAAGGCCAGGTCAAGTTGGGCTTTGCGATGTTTTCGGTCGATCCTCTCACAAATTCTAAATACTGCCAATGTGTCGCTGCCATATCGTCGGTTAATGATCGTGGGGATTGGAATGTTTTTTGGAAAACGCAGCCAGAATATGAATTGAACGGCGAACGACGAACGACGAACGACGAACGACGAACAGTTTCATTTTGACCCTCAGGATGACATGTAAAGAGACTGAGCAAGTTGGTGGCAATTATTCGACACATCCAAGTAATATCAATGACAAATCCATTTAAATGACAAGTCCAAGTATTGTTGACGAGACTTTGTTAATATTACAG